>CAJHQP010000495.1:0-185647 GCA_905132765.1 Moricandia arvensis
TTTTCGATTGTAGGTCTCTCTAATTCCTACATTGTCCTTATAGCTGGCCGGTGGATAATGTATGACAATGGAGCTTGGGATTTCAAGATAGATAATGATAGGACGGGTAGAACAGTGGATTGCTCAAGAATCATAGGCGTGACGGGTTGAAAGATAGTATTTTTGCAGCGTATGGTTCGTCCTCAACAGAACTGTACCAAACAAGATAAGGAAACAATTTGTGGAGAATATATGGCAGTGGAAAATGAAAACAATAAGGAATCTAACTTTGACGCTGCATCTGGGGGAAACTGTATCGATGAAGATAAGGAAAAGAATTGTGGAGAAGAAGTGGAAGTGGAAGTGGACAATGGAAACAATAAGGAATCTAACGTTCAAGCAGTGTCTGGTGAAAGGGAAGTGGACAATGGAGAAAACAAGGGAGATTATATGGGAGAAGATGAAGAGGACGATGAGGAGTATGACTTTAATTACTGGCATGAGTATGTTAGAAATGATTGTTTGACTGATGAAGATGACGATTTCGAAGGAGGTCCAACAAAAATAGGAAGTGGTGGACAGTTTGGTCCTAACCGGAATCGACGTTCTGGGGCATGGGGTGGTAGAATCCAAGGGAATGGAAAACCGGCGTCTGGTAGAGGTCAACGATCAAGTGGTACAGGCGGATCTAAATCAACGAAAAAGCCTTGCATGCGAAGATGTACCGACGAAAACACTGATGAAGTAAGAGATTATATATCCACCTCTAGAACATATATGTTTGCGTACACTGAAGAAACATATACCGACGAAGGCGTTACTGTTGTTCTTGTAACTCCACCAAAGCCTAAAAACCAACACTACCGTGTGACTGAAGACGATGATGATTTTGTAGATCCTCCGATTACCCAGTCTACCAAACATCACGGTGGACGAGATTATGTGAGTCTTACTCCTGGAAGCGTTAGCTGGTCGCACACCGAAGATACAAACACTAAAAAAAGTGTAGATGGTGGTCTGCTTTCTTCACCAAAAAAACATAACAAACACACCCGTGTGATCGAAGGTGATGATGAGTTTATTGATCCTCATATCTCCCAGTGTACCAAACGTCAGGGTGGAGAAGCATTGGCGAAAGAACGAGATTATGTGAGCCGTACTCCTCGAACCGTTAGCTGTTCACACACCGAAGAAACATACAACGTCGAAAGCGTAGATGTTGTTCTGGTTACTCCACCAAAAGAATATAACAAACACAACCGTGTGCTCGAAGATGATGATGAGTTTGTTGATACTCCCGTCACCCAATCTACACAAGTTCAGGGTGGAAAATCCTTCATGAAAAGGATACAAGTTTCGGAAATGTATGGATATAATGATGTAGATCATGTGTTTAATGAATTGAGAGGAAGCGGTTTCCAGCCCCATGACATCGACTACACAAAGGAGGACTCTGATATATACGTTGGAAGGACCTTCAAAGACAAATCGCAGTTCAAGCTAACGATGGCGATCTATGCACTATCGCAGGTGTGCAGGTTTAAGTTGAGACATTGCAAATGCTACATCACGGTGAAATACGTTGATAAACAATGTACTTGGAGGGTAATGGCTAAGCAACTCTGTTATTCTCTTACTTATATGGTGAAGAAAGCAAATTTGGGACATGTATGCACGTCGGAAGTTCGAGGGCAGTACAAAAAACATGGTACATCAAAGGTGCTTGCAGCTCTCTTGCGTTCAAAATATGAAAGACTGCACTCTGGACCTCTTGTTATGGAATTTCCGGAAGTATTGCGAGTGGAATTCAACTATACATGCAATACTGGAAAGCTTGAAAAACAAAAGAACTAGCAATTGCGTCTGCGCAGGGAACAAAGGAGGAGTCTTACAAGATGCTACCACAATACTTCCATGTACTTAAATACACAAATTCTGGCACAATCACCGATATTAAAACCGAAATCGATAAATAAGGAAAAACAAGGTTTAAGTATGCATTCATGTCGCTGAAGGTATGTATCGATGGGTGGAAGCATTTGCGGAAGGTCCTTGTGGTGGACGACACCCATATCCTTGGGAAGTATAAAGGGTGTTTGCTAAGTGCCAGTGGGCAAGACGCAAACTGCCACATATTTCCTATTGCTTTCGCAGTAGTTGATAGCGAGAACGGGGATTCGTGGAAGTTGTTTTTCGAGAGGTTGTCAACTATTGTAGAGGATAGTTGTGAATTAAGTATAATTTCCGATATATGCGACGCTATTTTTGCAGCTAAAGATAAATGGTATCCACGTCCACACCATGGTATTTGTCTGGTACACCTTCAGCGCAACGTGGTTGACAAGTATAAAGGACTGAAGCAAAAGGATATGGTTGGCAGGGCATGGGAAACATTCAAAGTTGCAGAATTTAATAAGCTCTATGAGCTTATAAAGCTTACAGATTGGAGATGTTGGGATTATTTGGAGAAAATCGACCCCAAGTTGTGGACACATTCACATTTTGAAAGGCAGCGATATAACCTGATGACTTCAAACATAGTTGAATCATTAAATAAGATGCTTATGCGAGCGCATGATAGTCCTATAATGGCACTTCTAGAGTTTATAAGGCGGATGCTAACTAAATGGTATGAGTCGAGACGCTGCGAGGTCAGTAAGATGAAGGGAATTATTCCAAAGGATATTGAAACAATTCTGGTTGAACAATTAGTGTTGTATATGGGTCTTGTGGTTTTGCCATGTTCCACTTGGATATTCGAAGTAACACACAAGGCATCTGGATACGGTTTCACTGTTTATTTAGAAAAACGAACTTGCCCGTGCCTAGAATTTTAGATGCTTGGTTTGCCATGCCGACACGCAATTGTCGCTGCTTCTTCTCGAAACATGGAGTACAACATGTTTGTTTCGGAACACCATGTGAAACAAACATGGGCTGAAATTGTTAAGGGTATCATATTGCGGTTCCAAACCCAAAAGGATATCCTTGTTCCGGTAGATATACTAAAGGTCGATCTTTATCCACCAACGACCAAAAGAAAAAGGGAAGGCTATGCATTAAAAGGAAACTTTCTACATGAGGAGCCGAAGAAAAAGAAGAAGTCGAACAAGTGTTCAAGGTGTTTTAATGAAGGTCACAGGAAGACTACATGCAAGGAACCAGTGCCCTGATCTCAATTGCGACGAACCTGTTGTTTTGGAACTTCGGCGAACCCGTTATTTTGGATATGATTGTATTTTGGAACGACGACGATCCCGTTATTTTTGATTTTTGTTTATTTTGGAATGCTATAAGTTTCATTAAGTAGTAGAGTTTACTGGTTTAGGGTTTAGGGTTTAGGATTTAAGGTTTAGGGTGTACGATTTAGGGTTTACTGGCTTAGGGTTTAGGATTTAAGGTTTAGGGTTTAGGGTGTAGGGTTTTAGGGTTTACAAATTTAGGGTTTACTGGTTTAGGGTTTAGGGTTTAAGGTTTATTGGTTTAGTGTTTAGTATTTAGGGTTTAGGAAATGCACTTGTTATGAAGTTTTCAAATTTCATTAGATATCTTGGTGTACAGTCTGTAGATATCTTGGTGTATAGTTTTAGATATGTTGGTGTACACACTTTCATTAAATACTGGTTTAGGGTTTACTAGTTTAGGGTTTATGGTTTAGGGTTTACTGGTTTAGTGTTCATGGTTTAGAGTTTAGGAAATACACATGTTATGAAGTTTCCAAATTTCATTAGATATCTTGGTGTACAGTTTTTAGATATCTTTGTGTTTACATACTTGGTTTACATACTTTTATTAAATTCTGACATATATAAGACAAATTGCTACTTAGTAATCATAAAAAGATGAGAATTTATTAAATGATGAAAATTGATAATTCATAAAAAAGATGAGAATTTCATTAAATTCTGAAATCCATAAGACAAATTGCTACTTAGTAATCATTTTGCTTAAACATATAAGTGTCGGGAAGACAATTACTCATAAAAAGATGAGAATTTCATTAAATTCTGACATCCAGAAGACGTGTACGTCCAGGACGCGTACGTCTGGGACTCGTACGTCTGGGACACATCCCTTCATTGGTGACCATAACTTACGGAACCACTCCTTATAATATGACTAGTCTGTTAGAATATTTATCTTGGTACTAGTTCTCTAAGGACATCTCCCGATAATACTAGAGTATCATCAAATATCTCCTGATAATGCCAGAATTCTCGATACTCAGCACCCGACCGAGGTCCAAGCTTTAGTCGTGGAACATGTGGTACATAACTTCTCCGTAGATCTTTATAGACTACACGCTTCTTGCAAGTGTATGCATGCGTTGGTAGCGTTGACAGACGGTGGTGGGGTGCATGCTTCGTTTGATTTGTTCAAATACCCTTGGCATGTCGGTATGGGAAATTTATCGTTTAGAAGATGCTTTGAGGAGGGGAACCAAAGTAGTTCTTACATCAGGGGTGTAGAGTATTTCTACAGGCTAAATCGTCACGAAGAAGGACTTGCTTTGATAAAGAGAACGGCTGATGCAGGATTCGAGCGAGAGTTGTATACGTATGCAATGACAAGCAAAATATTCAATCAGGATGGGGAGTACTTGTCTCGATTCACAAGAGAATCTGTTGGTAAGATATGAATGTTGGTTAGAAACTCCCACGAGGGATGGAATATGGATCATAACGATACATTCCTAATAAAGAGGCACGAGTTCATATCAACTATCGTCCCCTCGTTCTAAAGTTTCCCTTGTTCTTCTATATTGACTAGGATTGGGTTCTTTGGTACATTGAGCACAGTAAGGCTGAAGACATGTGTAACTGCTGCTTCTGGATTAAAGAGGTTACTATTTTTCTACGCGAATTTAAGCCATGCAAAGGTTTTCTGAAATTTTACACTTGGCAGTAAGAGGTCGTCATTTGGTTTCTTGGCGAAAAACCTTTTATCGTGGTTTATCTAAGGAGATATCTAGTATTCACTTTTATGAAGTTTCCAAATTTTTTTAGACTTGATTATGATTTAAGAAATTGAAATAAACTTTTTAGATATCTAGGTGTACATTTTGATCTAGGTGTACAGTTTGGGTGTATTGTCTTTAGATATCTAGGTGTACTGTACACTCTTTAGATATCTAGGTGTACATTTTGATCTAGGTGTACAATTTGGGTGTACTGTCTTTAGATATCACGTGTACAATTTGGGTTGCGTACAGTCTTTAGATATCTTCGTGTACAATTTTAGATATGCTGGTAATTGTGTGTTATTATGATAACTCGTAAAAAGATGAGAATTTCATTAAATTCTGGCATACAGAAGACAAATTGCTACTTAGTAATGATTTTGCTAAAATATACTCCCTCTGTTTCTAAATAAGTGTCACTTTAACACTTTTTTCTTGTTACACAAAAAGTGTCACTTTAGAATTCCAATGCAATTTTGAGCTGAATATTAATTGCAAATGCATTGATTTTATAAATAATTTTAGTTTCTAATAATCTTATTGGTTGAATATGTGTAATTAATAAGAATATAACACATTCCAATAACTTTCTTAATCTGTGTGAAAAATGTCAAAATGACACTCTTTAAGAAACAGAGGGAGTATAAGTCAACTACAATCGGGAAGACAAATTGCTACTTAGTAATTATTCTTCTCAGCATGGAGAAGTTCAAAAGTTGCCACACCATCAATTACTGGTGAGGGGAAGTTAACAAGAATTTTTATTAATTATGACATTTTATTGTTTAAAAAAAGATTTGAGCGATTGATCTTTTCATCGGCATCTGCACAAACATTCCAAACAAATATTTTTCTACTTCCAAACATGTTTTCCTACATCAAACAAGGATCCATGAGCGTAGCTGAATACAAGGAATTCTTCCTCGGTCTTGAGATAGTGAAACAAAAAACGAGCAGTGTTTGATAGAACTCGCTCGTGAAGGATTAAAGGAAGATGTCTGTGAGGGTTTGGAATCTACAGAGTTTGCAAAGCTTCAAGAACTCTTTGAAGAAGCAGCCGAAGTAGAAGAGATTCTGGACAGAAAACTCCGAAAAAGCCCTGGAAGACGTAAGAGGAAGAGAGTGAAGACGAAGATATTGTTAGACCCGAAAATGAGTACCCCTGAGACCAACCGGAAGAGAGCAAAGACGAAGAGTGACGACGACTGGTGTTACAAAGGAGATACGCGGATTGAAATTGACGAAGACGACATGAGTGATGATAATCTGGCTTCTAGCGAGCTCAGGATTTACGATGACTCCAACGAGGAAGCTGAGGAGAAAACCCGTTCCAACACCGGTCCTAAGGAGGAAACCCGTTCCAGCACCGGACCTGGCGAAGCAGGTTCCGTCGCCGCCGCATCAGGCTTTCTAACTGGCTCAAACCGCACAGCCGTTTCAGTCCCGGCCGCTCACTCCAGTGTCGCCAGAGTAGGCTCCGTCGCTGGCTCTAGCTCAACCAGATTTGGCTCCATCGCTGAGTCCAGCCCCTCCGTCGCTTCCTCCAGCGAAAACTCAAACTCTGGCGCAGTTCCTGGCACAATATCTTTTGGAAAGTAACTTTCTGTACACCTTTTCGCTTTTGTACACCTTTTCGCTTTTGTACACCTTATATATGGTGTACAACGTTTAGGATTTGTACTCCTTACACTATAAGATCAACTTTTTAGTATGCACCTTCTACATGGTGTACACCTTATATGGTCATGTGCATGTTATTAATTTCCCTAATATATTAATCTTACTAAATGATTATTCAATTTAAAAGTAGCATAAAAGTACTTAGGCAACAAGGAGGAGGAGATAACATAAAGTACAAACGCACTTAGTAACATCAAAATGGACATAATATAAAAGTTGTGCTGAAACCTTTCCAACAGCTCTTTTTACACATTTTTCTTTATGTACACCTTTTAGTAAGTTCCAGGTGTCCACATACTTTTAAAGTTGTACCACATTCTACTACTTAACGTGGTGTACACTCGTTAGATATCTAGGTGTACAGTTTGATCTAGGTGTATTGTTTGTAGATATCTACGTGTAAAATTTGGGTTGCAAACAGTCTTTAGATATCTTGGTGTATGGTCTTTAGATATCTTGGTGTACACTCATTTTAAGAGACGATTATAAGATAATAAGGTGTACAGTTTGAGTGTACTGTCTTTAGATATCTACATGTACAGTTTGGGTTGCATACAGTCTTTAGATATCTTGGTGTACACTCATTTTAAGAGACGATTATAAGATAATAAAGTGTACAACGTTTGGGTTGCGTACACCTTACTTTACGTGTACACATAAGAGAAGGTGTACAACGTTTGGAAATAAGTAGTTTTTAATAAATTATTTCATGCCGAATACAAGTTAATAGTCCTTACAAACAGAGTAAAGTAGTTGAAAACCCATACTAATGAACCATACTACAGACACCGAAATACTAATGAAAATATAAGCCTTTTCCTGCCAAAATACTAATAAAAAGGACTAGTGGTGATCCACTATTATCCGCTCCCGACATTGATACGACCTCTTCTCCCCCTTCGAACTGAACTGTCCGCTTCGACTCCGTTAATCCATAGTGGATGTCCAATAAGGAGTTCATCACCTGGAAGGGCAGTAATCTCCCCTGAAGAATGAGAGTCTGATAGATGAGGTTGGGAAGAATTATTTTCTAGTCTGATAGATGAGGTTGGGAAGATGTCGGTGTACACGATTGACTAAGTAGACTTGTATTCTTGTTCATAGGTATTTGTATTCCTGGCTAGTGTTGTATATAGATATACATGTACATGACTACTGGTGTACATGGATGAATGTGTACATGATTGACCATCTACACTTGTATTCATGTTCATGGATATTTGTATTTCTGACTAGTGTTGTAGATGGATATAACTGTACATTACTATTGGTGTACATGAATATTAAAGTGTACATGTACTTGTGTACATGAATATTAAAGTGTTTATGACTACTAGTGTACATGGATTAGAGTGTACATAACTACTGGTGTAGATGTATATTTGTATACAATTATACTGGTGTAAATAAATAGTGGTGACATAAATACTGGTTTACACTTGTGGAATATAAACAAATCGCAAACATATTATATATCAGTCGGATTCTCCACTTGACTCAGAAGCGGAGTTGTGGTGTTTGTCAAGGTATTCCTGATAGTCTTTAAGATCAACCTTATTGTCGGACTCATCATCACTTCCTTCAAGCGGATTCGTAAGAGACCGCTCACTATCGTTATCAGCAATTTGATCATCATCACCCTCTTCATGATCAGCATCATCCTCTTTGTCTTAGTCATCATTATCATTCTTTGCTGTTCTAGCCTTCTTCTTGGGGCGCGTTCCCGTTTCATCTGAGTCAACTGATTCTAATTCAGTGGGAGAGCCATTGGTGTCAGACGGGTTCTCCCCTTTTTCAACATCCAAAACTGCATGCATTATGTCGTCTATGCTCGAAAACACTGTTGATCCAAGATTTGACCGTATGTCCTCTCTTAAGCCTTCACGATACATACTTACCAACGTTTCATCACTGTGTTTTTCATGCAAGCCCAATTTCAGAAACAGTGTATTGTATTCTCTAACAGAAGAATCTCCTTGCTTCATTGCTTCATTTGTATTGTATCCTCTAACGTGAAAATACTGGTCTGGATTTTTTTTTCCGGTTTTTAGAGACAATGGCACTGTGAGGGTGTATTTATAAGGTTCTGAGAGATGAAGATAAGCGACCGGTATTACCGTGAAGGCATAATTAGGCAGCGTTTCGTGTATCACCACTGTGAGAGATGGAGCGGTGTGCAACTGTTTATTAAAAACCAGTACAGTTAAAAACATTAAAATTCAACTTAAAATATTTGAAATTTATAACATTCAAAAACATAAATACAAATTATCCCTCCCAATACAACAACAAATCCACTTACAAACACTATAGTACTTGGCATAAAAACCAATTATCCCTCCGAAAATAACAACAAATCCAATGGACGAGGCCAGCAGCACATGACGAAGCATCGAACTCCTCTCGCTAAGTACCAACTATCTGAATTCACACTCTGGAAATTAAAACCGTGAGACATTATCATCGAATGTTACTGAATCTCTGTTTATTCTATCAGACGAACCCTAGATCCCCAATTTTATATTATAATAAAATTATGTATATTTCATAATTTCTGCTTTGACTCTTTGGTTTATAAATAGACATGTTTTCTATTACAATAAAATAATTTCATATTTCTAAATTTATGATTTGACTATTTGGTTACTTTATTTTAACTTTAAACATAAAGATAAACGAACTTTGAAAATGTAGCCTTTAGCGTTTGGTTCAAAATGTAGTCGTTACCTTGTAAAGGAATATTATAGTTATGCAGTGAAGGTCCGGTTTTCACTTATTTAAGGTCACTGAACAATGATGTTAGTTATTCAAAAACCTCAACATTAGCTTTCCTTCGCCTTAACAGTTCACAATGACAGATCCTTACTATGCCGTCATGAAGCAACACAAAAGGGATAATGATTGGCGTGAAATGGTTTGGTCCGCTCACCATTGCACACCCAAAAAATGTGTGTGCAGTGGTCCTATCAGAGTGGAAACTGACGAGAAAGGAATCAGTTACTACGAATGCAAATCTTTTGAGGTGAGATTTATTCGTTGCAATCTTTTGACGAGAAAGAAATCAGTCACTAAGAAGTTAATAATCTTATATTGTTGTAATTGTAGTCTTAACCTAACAAATTTGTGTTATATTCTTCAGGATGATGGATTCTACATTCGTCATCGCTGTCTGTTAGCTATAGAAGAAGAGTTGACGGAGGTAAAGAAAGAATCTGCTGAGGAGGCCAAGAGGCATTGAAAGATGGAAGATAAGATAAGAGAAATGCGTAAAGAGATCAAACATCATAAGGAATTACTTATGTATGGTCGGTAATGTTATCTTATTTGTAGTTCGAAAATGTGATGTTTCCTGCTATGTTCGATGTTATCTTATTTGAAGTTTGATATTATTGTATGTTGGATCTTATTTTATTTTGAAGTTAGAAATTTTCATATTTCATGTTATTGTGTTGAGAATCGTTGGTATAATTTGAAGCCTTTCTATCTCTAAATATAGCCGTCATACTCACAGTATGTCTGTTGTCCTTTGTACAAGTTATACACCAAACATTGTACACCAAACGTTGTACATCAAACGTTGTACACCAAACGTTGTACAACAAACGTTGTACACCAAACCTTGTATTTTCAGACGATGTACAGCAAAAGTTGTACACCACAAATTGTACATCAAACTTTGTACACCAAATAATGTACACCAAACATCATCAAACATTGCACACCAAACTTTGTACTCCAGACCTTCTATATCAGGCTTTGTATACCAAAAGTTGGTGTGCATCTTATAAAATATTCTTGCAATTCAGATTATATACAAGAAATTCAATACTCGCTTGTGTTTCAAAATCTGTAACAATTAGAAAATGGGTTGGTGTGCATTTTAATATTGGAGGTGTACTTGTGTTATTTAAAATTATTCTTGGTAGACAAGCTATGAAACTATAACGCAAATACCTTAATTAAAATAGTAAACAATAAAGTAAAAGTTCATTGGTTCACTAGGTAACCACACACAACGAAGGATTAAGTTTACACACAACGTAGCATCAAGTTCAGACACCATTATAATAGCACACCTTAAATAATCATGCATGCGGGAAATGTTTTCGAAAAACCACCAGTAACAGAAACAAACTTGTGTTTCATTCAGCCCTCGTTTGCAACTCTAAAATCGCCAACGAATTCTTCGTAGCAGTCCGTTGCATACTTCTCTCGAAATCTGTCCACTGTTTTCTTTGTAATTAGACTCATCTCCTCTTTGCCAGCACCATTAACATGCATCTCAATGAACTTAGCTGCACATGGTCCACAGTCACCACTCCTTTTGTTTTGATAGATGCTTTCAAAGCAGCCCCACTTGTAAAATCTCTTACCTTCCTTCGTGTGGTAAACATTATGCCCCACATACTGTTCCAATATATATAGTAACGAGCTAAGAAGCGGAGCCATGTGTGCATCAACTTCTTCTTCAGTTTCACTGTGAGGGATGTAAGAATCAAAGATTGTCACGTGAGAAGTCAACAGGTTAATACAGAGACCCACCCAAAACTTTCCACCCCACATCATTGGAGCGTACACCATGTCAACATCGCGGCCAAGTTCCAACTTATGGTTTTTGCCCTTGCTCTTTCTTGTCACATAACTTGCTATATTCTTCCCCTAATCGAAATGCAGCTTATCTTCTTCTAAACTGAAAGCAGTCTAGCCTGATTGAATGAGTTTAGTAAAGTACGGATCAAACATTACCATCCCCTCTTTTTGAAGAACCTTCCCCCGACGCCTCCACAACATTTGCATTATGACATGCATGTGCTGTATGACATTATTATCAACAAAAACGTAAGTTACAAACCTTTCTTCGTATGAGATGAATAATGATTACGTGAAGACGATACAAATTTAAATAGTACCTCGTCAGACAACCATTTCCTGGGTTCAGCTATGTCAAGGAAGAAGGAATTCCTGACAACGCTACCGGTTTGATTTCGAACTTCCTGCAAATTAAAGCAGCAAAAATGATATTTTTAATCATTTCATACAAAAATGAAATCAAGTAATATCAATGTGGGATCAAAATATGGGATCAGAAGCTTACTGCACGAGATTTCACAAAAAACATCTCCAAACTTCTTAAAAACCAGTCGGCTCGTCTTCCCTATGGGCTTATACGCAATCTTATTCTCGCTGCTGAACAACCCTTTCAACCTTGCATCTGGAGTGTACACTCCACGAATCTTGTTGGATTTTTTGCGCTGACATTAACCACCACCCTCCACATCATTCGAGCACTCGTCCGAGTCAGAAACCGGATGGCCTCGTTTCACTTGGGTTTCTTTCTCTTGCAACAGGGAATCATTGGAGATATCTTTCTTGCAAGTGTCATATTTTTCGTCCTCCTCCATCGTCGGGGACACTGGGTTTCTCTCATCTACGAGAGATGGGTTATGTACTGGTTCTGGAACATCCTATTTGGTCTTTTCAACTTTGTTATCGCCCACAACTACAGATATAACTTTTTCTATGATGTCGTTAACGGGAACTAGTTCAATTCCGGTGGCTGCAAGCATTGGTTCAGAGGCAGGGTAGGCTGATGAAGCATGATGACTGGTACATAGTGAATTTACCCCGTTGTAGAAATTATGGTTTGTTTCCTCCCACGCGACAGTTACGGGTTCTTCATCCCGGTAACGCTTGGTTACATGACTCTGCAAACAGTGAGAATATGACAATATCAGTAAAAATCTTGTCAACAATATTTACCAAATTAACATCCAACTATTAACAGTTACAGTATACTGACCTTTGGTCGTGACACATAAGACTGAGGACGCAGAAATAAAACATTCGAATATACGGTGAGCGAAGTCGCCGCATAACCAGTTTTTTCTCCTTGCACACCATCCTCACCATTGTTGGGTGTACGCATACCTTGTATGAAAACCGTATGCCACCTATTAGAAGTGTAAATCAATAACAAACCAACATTATAACAAAGCAAGAGTCTCAGACTTACCTCAGTGAAGACATTTACATCGAATGATAGACTACGAGTGTTGTGATACTCGTTTTCGTCGCCTATCTCTGTCTGATATAACCGTGGGGTGTTTTCTTTGGTTCCCTGAAAAAGGTGGTAAGGTCAGAACATATAACATATATGAATATTTTTAACTTAACACATGATAACCTGGGTGTACCACTTCAGAGACGTCGTTGCTTTCTCCAGAGCGAAGTGAATACGAATGTTTTTTTCTGACCAGGGCTACTAACCGTGGGTTTTGTTTTTTTTGGCCCTGCTTGTTGGCCGCTGTGTTTGAGGGCCATTACTTATCGGACACCCATACTGTAACACCCCCGGACCGTCCTAGGCCGGACTAGCCCGAGGCGACCCGAGAATGCCACAAGTATAGCTCGCCGAATCAGATCGATCAATGATCAAGAACAGTTCAAGACCCTCGACCAACCTGTTCGGGTTTGCTATGTCCTCGAAGACCATGGACTAAGGCTTCACACCCCGTACCACAGTCATCGAGTTGTGTCGACCCGGACAAGGTCTATATCATTCAGCACAACAACAACGAATATAAACATTCTTCTTTATTAATAGTAGATGGAAAGCGTATCATAAAACAATACAAAATATCAGAGATTTAGCGCTCAGCCTAGAGCCAAAAGAAAAGAAAAGTAAATATACATTCGATAGCTAGTGCTTGCTTATGCTTATGCCACTTCAAATCTACACCGGTTGCCTAGCGTTCCGCTCCCTCTAAGCTTCTCACCTACTGGTTACCTGCATAGTAGAAGAGGGGATGAGTAATCGAGATTACCCAGTGAGTTCCAAACGACAACTAACCCTCCCCAGCCCATGCTTAAATAACAATCACACAATAATCAATCAATCAATCATGCAAGAGCAACAACAAAAAATGCAATGCAACTAATAAACAATGGGAGTTAGTCTCTCCACCGAGACCTAACAACACACAATTCAGTCTAGACTCAATCCTAGACTCAAAGACACAAAACCAAAAATACTCGAGTACACACAAAGGATGGGGCCACACCCCACACACCCTGGGATCCCTTCACACACGGAGCCCTAACCCTCCTCCCTGAACACTCCCGACCATAAATACCAGAGTCACATGGTCGAGAAACATCATCTCCGGAGAGTCCCACCACGAGGGATATACCACCGGGCTGCATTGTCAGGAAGCGCTCGTCCATGGGCGCGACCCACTTTACGTGACGAGCCATGGAGGGTAGGTCACTCCACCACTGGAGAATTGGTTCACTCCCAATCAAACTCCATGGTCCACACACATCACCGTAGAGTCCCAATGCGAGGGATATACCACCGGGACGGCCACACACCCAAAACACAACCACTAGTCTAGACTAAGACACAACACCACATGCATGAGGGAGCTCCGCCTCTAACCAACATGCAATACTTAGTCTAGACTAGGGACACACAACAAACAAACAACCTAGTCTAGATGCACACAAAAAAATAAGCATGTGGGATCTTAACCTCAAACCTCCATGCAACTACAAAAACGCATCTAGACTACATGCACTAACCAATAACAATGCATGCAAATAACACAACACACCCGACAAGAGATCGTCTCACTCAAATCTCTTGCGGTTCAACACAACATAATATCTAGATTACTGAAAAATATCTAGACAACAATACAACCCAACATGTATGCAATCGGCACACACTCTCCCAGGGCCCTGCACAAAACCGATTAAACTCTTGCCCCGGGTCTTCACTTAAGACCCTCTGGTATTAACCTCATACCTGCATACATAAAACACACAAACAGGTCATCGGAACCCACCTTGGTTGCTGCCTACGAAGACTACCCAAACACCTTCTGAACACTCTCCCAAAACTTTAAGCTAAACAAACCGAAAACACTCTTCAAACTTGGTTTCTCTCTCTAAACTCACCTCTCTCTCTAAGGTGGTCACTCACGGTTTTGGGATGGAGAAAGTGAAGGGGAGGGATCTGGTATTTATAAAGAGGAAGGGCTGAGGATGGCTGGACATGTGGACATTCTCCATGAAGATTTGTGGACATGTGTCCCACTTCACAAAACTTACCTTGCAAGCTTCCTCTTTCTTGAACTTCCTTCAGCTTCTTCACCAAGTTTTCATCCCTTGCACGTCAAGTTTCACCTTCTAGAAACTCAGTAACTTGGTCGCCAAGTTACCTCTCCGGCCAATGAGAAATCGCCACGTGTATCGCCATGTCATCACCAAATCATCATCCACGGCCAATGGGTGATTGCCATGTCATCTCCACCTCATCTTCTGGCCATGTCAGCATATTCTAAAACTCTTCTTCAAACGGAAACTTTCATCTCTTGATTTACTTAGACAAATCTCTCCATCTTTGGTTCCAAATTGTCATTCTTCAATTTCTCGGTTTTTTATTGAAATTTATCGACGATCGCCCAAACGCTTTCGACCATGACCATTACTTGGCTCGTCCAACTCATGGTCAAAGTCTTGAATTTTCTATTCTTGATCATGGTCATTACATTCTCCCCCCCCCCTTAATAGAATTCGTCCCCGAATTCTATAGGGTTGTTGACGTCCCCGCTTCATCTTCAAAGAACTCTGGATAGCTCAGGCGAAACCTCTCTTCGTCTTCCCATGTAATCACCATGCGGTTCTGTCTTCCCCAAAGTACCTGGATTTGAGGTATTTCCCGTCTCTTCATCTTCCTCAAACGTTGCTCTCCAAGTCTGATCGGTCCCTCCAGGTAGGTAAGATCTTGTCTCAACTCTGGAATCATTTCCGCCTCGATCAAATTTGGGTTGTGAATATGCTTCCTCAGCATAGATACATGAAACACTGGGTGTAGGTTCATGTCCCCTGGGAGCTCCAATCGGTAGGCTACCTCTCCGACTCTTCCAATGATCCAGTATGGACCAATGAAACAAACTGCTAACTTCCCGACTTTACCAAAACAATCCTTTCCTTTATGGGCTGACACCTTGAGATATACCATATCTCCTACTGAAAATACTACTTCCCTTCTTCCTTGATCTGCATACTTCTTCTGTCGGTCCTGTGCTTCCTTCATGTTTGCACGGATGACTTGTAGCTTCTCCAACATTTCCTCAATGATTCCCGGTCCAAACAATCTTCTTTCTCCAACTTCCGTCTAACACAAAGGTCTTCGGCACGGTCTTCCATACAACGCTTTGTACGGTGACATAACAATGCTGGCGTGGTAGCTATTATTATATGAAAACTCTACCAAAGGTTGGTAGTGCTCCCATGTACCTGCCCAATCCAGTATGCATAGTCGTAGCATGTCTTCCAACGTTCGGATGGTTCTCTATGTTTGACCGTCCGTCTCTGGATGAAAGCCAATGCTAATGTGTAGCTCCGTCCTTAAGGCTCCTTGAAACGCTCTCCAAAATACTGCCGTGAATCTCGGGTCTCGATCAGACACAATATTGGCTGGTACTCCATGAAGTCTCACAATCTGGTCGATGTAAAGTAATGCCAATGTCTCCGTCTTGTCTATCTCTTGGATTGCTAGTAGGTGTGCTACTTTGGTTAACCGACCCATGATTATCCAAATTACATTGTTTGATCTTCCTCTTGCTAATGGTAATCCAGTAATCAAATCCATTGATACCAAATCCCACTTCCATTCTGGTACATGTAGGCTTTGGAGTAGTCCACCCGGTACCTGATGCTCGGCCTTGATTTGTTGACACACTTGACATTGTGCAACCCAATTTGCAACCACTCTCTTCATGCCTGTCCAATGGTAGAATGTCCTGACATCTCTGTACATCTTCGTGCTTCTGGGATGAATACTCAAAAGAGATTGGTGGGCTGTTTTGAGAATCTTTTCCCGAATTCCTCCTTCCTTTGGTACCGTGCTCCTTCCATTACGCAACAACATTCCATCCTCCGCTACATGATAACCACTTGCATTAGACCCATCTTCCTCCTTCAGCTGATCCACGATCTTCTTTAAGTCTTCATCTTCGGTTTGTGCTTGGTGGATACGCTGTACTAGACTAGCTTGATTCACTTCTTGCATTCCTAATGGCTCGCTTGAGTCTCCTTCCAATGCTGTCAAAGCAATCTTCTTGAATTCCTCAGAAAAATTTTCCAAAATCTTTTTCTGAGTTGACCACTGCTCTCCGTCGGCTCAACGCGTCTGCGACCATGTTGGCCTTCCCTGGGTGGTACTGAGTCTGAACGTCGTTGTCCGCGATAAAATCCATCCACCTTCTTTGACGTAGGTTGAGATCTGCTTGAGTAAATAGGTACTTAAGGCTTTTGTGATCCGTAAATACGTGAACCTTCTCTCCGTAAAGATATGATCGCCATATCCTTAGTGCAAATACAACCGCCGCTATCTCCAAATCATGTGTAGGGTAGTTCTCTTCATGCTTCTTCAACTGTCTTGAGGCGTATGGAATGGCTTTGTTCTCTTGCATTAGCACACATCCCAATCCTACCTGCGATGGGTCCGTGTATACATCATATGTCTTACCCGACTGTGGTAAGGTAAGAACTGGTGTTGTCGTCAATGCCTCCATAAGCTTGTTGAAAGCTTCCTCCGTGTGCTCATCCCATACAAATGGTACATCTTTCCGGTCATTCTCGTCAATGGTTTGGCAATGGATGAGAATCCATTGACGAACCTTCAATAGTAGCTGGCCAACCCAAGAAAACTTCTGATCTCCGTAGCTGTGGTTGGTCGAGACATCCCTCTACTACCGCAATCTTCTCTGGATCCGCTGAAACTCCTTGCTCGGACACTCTATGACCTAAGAAACCAATCCCCCGCTTCCAAAATCGACATTTTCTAAACTTAGCAAATAGCTTCCGGTCCCTTAGTCTCTCGAGCACTTTCCGTAGATGCTCCATGTGATCCTCCTCACTCCGCAAATAGATCAATATGTCGTCAATAAACACGATCACAAACTGGTCGAGATAGTCATGGAACACTTTGTTCATTAACCTCATAAATACTGCTGGCGCGTTGGTTAGCCCGAACGTCATTACAATGAACTCGAACTGGCCGTACCGAGTGTTGAATGCTGTCTTCATCACGTCAGTCTCTGCTATCAAATTTGATGGTATCCTGAAACCAAGTCTATCTTCGAGAACCAACTCGCCCCTCTCAGTTGATCCAACAATTCATCGATCCTCGGTAGGGGGTACTTATCCTTGATCGTGACATTGTTGATCCCTCTGTAGTCGATGCACAATCTCATGCTGCCATCCTTCTTCTTCACAAACAAAACCGGAGTTCTCCAAGGCGAAGAACTCAGTCTTTTGAAAACCTTTTCTAGTAAATCCTCTAACTGCTTCTTGAGCTCTGCTAACTCAGCTGGTGCCATTCAGTAAGGAGCTTTGGCAATAGGTGCAGCACTTGGTTCCAAGTGGATGGTGAACGGATTACTTCGAGGTGGTGGCAGTTCCGTCAACTCCCGAAACACATCTTCAAACTCTTGGAAAACCGGAATGTCTTCTATCTTCAACTCCTTTCCCGACTCTTCTCCAATATACGTTAGCGACACCAAATTGACCTCACCGTCTACTAACGCCATCTCTGCTCTCATTGCCATCACAAACGTCGTCGAGACGCTAGGCGGGATTCCATGATACGCTAACATTGCTCGCTGGTAGTCTTCAAACTAAACTCTTCCTCTTGCACAGTCCAGCCAGGCCCGATACCTCGATAGCTAGTCCATTCCTATAATAACCTCATGACGTTCTAAGGGCATTACTACTAGGTTGGCTAAAAGGGTTCCATGGTTTAACACTACAAGACATTCAACAATACCCTCTTAGCTTTTAAGGTTTGGCCACCAGGGGTTGCTACTGACATATCAACCTCACACACCGCAAAGGTTCCTACAAATCTAGAGGCTACACTCGGGTTCAAAAAACTATGGGTGGCTCCCGAATTAAACAAAACAAACGCAGGGGTTCCACCAACCTACCATGATCCTAAAAATAAGATCAACACACTAGCATTCATCCAGAATGCTAACACCACAAACTACTAACTACTCAACAATAACTTAAACACGCAAAAGGGAGAGTTAGCACCCAAACAAACCTGTCACAGGACCCCTCGACGGTCCTAGAGCACTAGATGTAGTTCCCTCCCCATCCAGAGCATAAACTCTTCCACCGGGTGCAGGACGCGCGGCCGGGCATTCATTGGTCAGTCGGGTCAGTTGGGTACGCGCAAATGCTCATCTTCCTTGTTCTGGACGACGCATGGTACAATCATTGGCAAAGTGACCTTTCTCTCCACTTCTGCGGGGGCAGGTGCAGACGCTTATGCTGGTCCTGGGTTGTTTCTCCTTGATGTAGATCCTGCAGAATCCGCTTGAGATGAGTGGGGTCGCCGCGGTCCAATGAATGGTTCTGATTCTGCACGTTGAGAGTTGGCTGGTGATACTGATAAACTCCAAGCTCCCGGATGTACGTTCTCCTCACTGTGTGCACGTTCCACACCTTCCATAGACCTTGGTCCACTGTTGCCTGTCTGGTTTGCCGAATCCGGAACATTCCAAAAGTTGTGGCGGTTTGCGTACCTCGACCCATCATGACCCGGCGTTCCGAACGACCCGCCTGCTCCTGATCCTTGGTTAGACATCTGCACAGCTACAAGGGTTAATCCAAAATTTCCCCAAAGGACTAATCCTAATAACCCTAAGCGGCACGCACCGGTTTCTTAATGTGGCATAAGCGACTTATTTTGACTCGATAAACATTAAAACGTTGAGGCTTATGAGCATGATCAGGAACCCATACTCTGATACCACCATTTGTAACACACCCGGAACGTCGTAGGCCGGACTAACCCGAGACGACCTGTGAATTCCACAAGTATAGCTCGCCTAATCAGATCAACCAAAGATCAAGAACAATTCAAGACCCTCGACCAACCCATTCTGGTTTGCTATGTCCTCGAAGACCATGGCCTAAGGTTTCATAACCTCTACCACAGTCATCGAGTTGTGTCGACTCAGAAAAGGTCTATATCATTCAGCACAACAACAACAACTATAAACATTCTTTTTTATTAGTATATGGAAAGCGTCTCATAAAACAATACAAAATATCAGATTTTGAGCACTCGGCCTAGAGCCAAAAGAAAAGAAAAGTAAATATACATTCGATAGCTAGTCCTTGCTTATGCTTATGCCACTTCAAATATACACTGGTTGCCTAGCGTTCCGCTCCCTCTAAGCTTCCCACCTACTGTGTACCTGCATAGTAGAAGAGGGGATGAGTAATCGAGATTACCCAGTGAGTTCCAAACAACAACTAACCCTTCCCAGCCCAAGCTTAAATAACAATCAAACAATAATCAATCAATCAATCATGCAAGAGCAACAACAACAAAAAATGCAATGCAACTACTAAACAATGGGAGTTAGTCTCTCCACCGAGACCTAACAACACACAATGCAGTCTAGACTCAAAGACACAAAACAAAAATACTGGAGTACACACAAAGGATGGGGCCACACGCCACACACCCCGGGATCCCTCACACACGGAGCCCTAACCCTCCTCCCTGAACTCTCCCAACCATAAACACCAGAGTCACATGGTCGAGAAACATCATCTCCAGAGAGTCCCAGCGCGAGGGATATACCACCGGGCCGCATCGTCATGCAGCGCTCGTCCATTGGCGCGACCCACTTTACATGACGAGCCATGGAGGGTAGGTCACTCTACCACTGGAGAATTGGTTCACTCCCAATCTAAGTCCATGGTCCACGCACATCACCGGAGAGTCCAACCACGAGGGATATCAACCTAGTCTAGATGCACACAACACAAATAAGCATGAGGGAGCTCAACCTCAAACCTCCATGCAACTACAAAACGCATCTAGACTACATGCACTAACCAATAACAATGCATGCGAATAACACAACACACCAGACAAGAAAGAGTCTCACTCAAATATCTTGCTGTTCAACACAACATAATATCTAGATAACAGAAAAAATCTAGACAACAAAACAACACAACATGTATGCAATCGGCACACACACTCCCAGGGCCCTGCACAAAACCGATAAAACTCTTGCCTCGGGTCTTCACTTAAGACCCTCCGGTCTTAACCTCATACCTGCATATATAAAATACACAAACAGGTCTTCGGAACCCACCTTGGTTTCTGCCTACGAAGACTACCCAAACACCTCCTGAACACTCTCCCAAAACGTTAAGCTAAACAAACCAAAAACACCTTTAAATCGGTTTCTCTCTCTGAACTCACCTCTCTCTCTCTCTAAGGTAGTCACTCACGGTTTTGGGATGGAGAAAATGAAGTGGAGGGGTCGTGTATTTATAGAGAGGAATGGCTGAGGATGGCTGGACATGTGGACAATGTGCATGAAGATTTGTGGACATATGTCCCACTTCACAAAACTTACCTTGAAAGCTTCCTCTTTCTAGAACTTCCTTCAGCTTCTTCACCAATTTTTCATCCCTTGCAAGTCAAGTTTCACCTTCTCGAAACTCAGTAACTTTTTTCCAAGTTACCACTCCGTCCAATGAGAAATTGCCGCGTGTATCGCCATGTCATCACCACATCATCATCCGCGGCCAATGGGTGATTGCCATGTAATCTCCACATCATCTTCTGGCCATGCCAGCATCTTCTATAACTCTTCTTCAAATGAAAAATCTCATCTCTTGATTAACTTAGATAAAGTTCTCCATCTTTGGTTCCAAATCGTCATTCTTCAATTTCTCAGTTTTTATCGATTTTTATCGACATCGCCAAAACGCTTTCGACCATGACCATTACTTGGCTCGTCCAAATCATGGTCAAAGTCTTGACTTTTCTATTCTTGATCAGGGTCATTACACAGACTGTCCATGATTATCATCATTGGCCTTCGTGTTGCGGCCGTTCTTGATGGTATCTCGGCACACCTAAGCGCATGCATATGTTTGTCTCCATTTGAACTAACTCATTCTTGAACTCAGTCGACTGCTTTTTCAACTGTTCTAAAATCCACAGCTTAAGATCTTCATGTGTACATCGGCTTGTTTGAGGAGGATCATGTGGTCCGCTGTCTCCAGATGAAGATAAGTCCTCGAGAGTAACCACCACAGGTTTACGTAGACGTAAATTCCGCTGGTTGACGGGTCGACCAAAAGGTTTCTCGTCCTTAGGGACACGTCCACCAGTTTTTTTATTTTCTCCATTAGGGGCAAATGACCTTTCTCCCCCTATGAAATCTTTAGGTTTAAATGTTTGTCCACTACAGATCATCTCAACCAAATGAGTTACTCGGTCATCACCAACCTCCTCCAACCACAGGTGTCGTTCACAAACAGGAAGTAGGTCGAGGTGTATGGATAGATCTTGAAAAAAAAGACAATTCAATTATTTAAAAAAAATTCCACAAGTCTACCTTTTAGAAAAGCGAGAATGAACCTAATAAATCAAGCATCTACAATGAAGGGAGAATGAACTTACACCCGATTCTACTTCGACGGCAAGAATGTCATGTACGGTGAGGATAGTAACAGTGTTCGCGCAAGCTGTTGGGTCCTCCAAGAAAGTTGCAGTTCTCTCTTCGTCGTGAATATTAGCCAAGAGCTGAGGTAAAGCTTCAAAAGCGGAAAACTGGAGAGCTAGGGGGAAGCCATAGCAAGCTGTTGTCTGCTGAGATAACTTGACCTGCATTGGTTGCAGTCGGTCTTTTATTTCTTTACTGGCTTGGGGAGGTAAACAACGAGGTAAGGTAGCCAAGAACGATTCCCTACCCCATGGATAGGTCACTAAGCTGTCAATGTCGGCTAGCATCTCCACATACCTCAGGGTGAGTTTCAGGTTTTTTTTTTATCGCAACACACAACCTCATCCACCAAGGCTATTAGAGCCAAAGGAACTAGTTTCCAGCTAGACAGATATGGATTGCGCAACATGTCAAGAACCTGACTCACGATAATATCCCCCACGGTTGTATCAAATAACTGGTTCCACATTGTAGAACCTGGAGCTTCGTCAGTGTCTGAATCTCCAATATCGAAGGATACGCAGTTCAAACTAGTGACGCCGTGGAATTCATCGAGCGAGAAACAAAGAGAATGACGGCCGAAGGTGAACCAAAGTTCACATTTGTGTTTCGTAATAAGCTTACGGCAGAGGACGCTGCCAACGAGCTTGGTAGAGTTGTGGGAGCGGACAACATGCAGCTCAAACAGCCTATAAAACTGAGAGTTGAGCAAAGTTTCCATGTCAGCCGAACCTTGAAGACAAGTCGCTACAGCACCGATGACGTTTGCCTTCGAGTAAATGTTCAAGTGCAAAGCAGTTTGGGTAATAACCCCTAGCAAAAAGTCTAGAAGGAAATTCGGAAGCAGAAGAATCGACCTCCCCATCCAGGGCTTCTACTGGCGAAGATCCTTGTGTGTTCAAATCGATGGACAACCCCATTTTGCCGGCGTTGGAGTCTGAAACTACAAAACCAGAGTAATGCAAATTTTAAAAACAAAACAAGAAGCATCTAACAGGAAGCAACTAATAGAACCAGTAAACCTAATTGAGAAAAAAAAATTCTATTGAGGGTCGACACAGACATGCAAGGAATCAGCGAACACAGAACCGGATTTCCGTGGTTTGGGCGGAGAGGAAATCATTTTTTTTAGAAATGAGTAGACGAACCTGGGTACCGTTGATCTTTTGTTGGTCGTCGCTGTTTCTCTTTCGCAGCGGACGATCTGGTCCGCCGACTGACCGTCTTCCCAATTTTCTTTCCTTTCAGAACCATACCGGTAGAATAGAATTCCAATAGACCTTTCGGAAATGAAACAGAGTTCACAGCAGCTGAATTGGTGGCGAAGATAGTGCAAAACGACGATGGTCGAAGAGAGAGATAGACAGAGATGAGAGAGTAAAGGTGCTGATTAGTTAGCAGTGGTTTACCGCCCATAACAGGTGAGGCTACAAAGTTAATGGGTCGCGCCTCTTGGGAATCGATACAGTCTCGCAACTCTCTCACGTGCCTCTTGGGAATCGATACAGTCACATGGCAAATATGTGAATTATAGGGTTGACCAGGATGCAGGTGGTATTTTCTCCATAACTTGCATAGGGTTGTAAAATAGTTGCGACCCATTTGTCAAATAAAAAATTTTGATGACCAAAAGCCCAAAATAGTAACTTCCTTGCAACCTAATAGGAAATTTTTCTAGTTTTATATGGTTGGACGTGTAGAGAAGTGTAAAACTTGAATGGCTAAGCATTTTTAGTCCATTTTCTGAATATGAATATGGTTGGCGAGTTAATACGAATGATACATATAATTTGGTTTGATGCGACTTTGACGATAGAAAGAAATCTAAACTAATTTTTTTAAGCGTGATTTGCAAGTTGTATAGTAGGAATATACTAAATTTTAGGAAGAATCGGTGGAGTTATTCACGGTATTGACTATACCAAAACGAAATGGAAATCAAGTTTTATAATAGCTATATACTAAAAAAAAATTACAATGTAGAATATAGTAAAACGTCATTTGCAAGTTGATATCTCTGTAACTAATGTGATAGCTTTAATTTAGGGTCTTGTTATTTTAATGTAGTTGGATGGTGAATGATACTAGGAATATTTAGTAGATGCAAACATGATTTTGCCAGTGCCAAATCGATAGGAAATACGTAATATTTCCCGACAAATAAATTTTAACGTATGAAAATTTTCAAAATTTTATTTACAATTACTCTTATTAAACTGGAAATAAATTCTAAATTGAACGTACTTCATGTTACATGTATTAAAATCAAAAGTAAGTTTAATTTCCCAAATATACTTGAGTTTTAATAAATTAAATTTCGATAGAGCAATAACCCGAGCATGACCCAACCTGCTCCTAAAAGTTTTCTCTCAAACCCTAAGACTGTTCGATCTCACTCTCCACTCCTGCTCAGCCTCTCTGTCGCTTTCTGGCGTCGTGAGAGGTCCCACGAGTTTTCCACCTCTGCCAATCCACTCTCCTCTTTCTGCCTTGTGTGGTGACTCTGGATCTGGTTGTTTCTCCACTGGATAGACAGGTTGCAAAGGCGTCTTTGGATTCCTTTGGAACACCGGCGAGGCGAGAGAAGTATAGGTTGCTTTTTGAGCCTTGGGTCTCCTATTAGTCGCCGATTGCGCTCGAAGCTGGGTCTGAGATCCGAGACTGCCAGAACAACAGATGTGTCGCTGCCGTCACTGTTCCTGCACCTGTCGTCTTGCTCCAGTGGGTTTCCTCTAGCGGCGTATCCAAGGTTTTCATAGAGCTTCTCCACTCAGATCGAGTGAAAGTTTGTTCTGAGGCAAGCCACCGAGAACCTCTAATCCTTAGTAGTGTAACATCCCAAAACTTTGGCCCAAATTTTTTGAGATAAAATAGGCTTCTCTACGGTCCATTAGGGAAAACCCTAGCATTCCTTTCCCCTTTCCTATAAATAAACCAGCCTCCTCCTTCTTTTCTCCCATTTTAAAACTTGAAGCAAAGCTCCGCAGGGAACTCCCCGGGAGACGAAAGCCCTAGCCGTCAAAGTCTCTTCTTCTCTTTCTATCGTTAATCTCTCTCTTTTCTCTCTCTCTCCGCGCATCTCCTTCTCTCTCCTCATCGTCTCTCTTTCTCTTTCCTTTCCTTGAGCCGTCGTGAGTGGTGGTGGTGGCGAATGGTGATTGATCGGAAGCTTTTGGATTCTCTCAGATCCATAATCTTGTTTTCCTGCGCCAAATCTCTAAATCTAGTGTAAGGTGAGGTGTTTCGAACCTAGTTTGATAGATGAATGTATCGAACTGGAATATGAATGATGTGTTTTGCAAGTTAAATTGAGTGTGACACAGAGAACGGGAGAGTTAAGTCAGTCGGTATGATTGGAAGTCGATAAGAATGAATCTGGATAAGATTGAAAGTTAATAATATGGTAGGCGTTATGATGTTGGAGATGAGACATGAGGTTGTATCATAGTGTGATGAAGTGTCGGTTTGGCGAATGTTGGTTTGGCGAGTGTCAGTTTGACGTGTGCCGGTTTGGCGAGTGCCAGTTTGGTGTGCTGGTTTGGCGAGTTCCGGTTTGGCGAGTGCATGTTTGATGAATGCCGGTTGGGCGGAGAATTGTGAAGGCGTGTAAGACCAAGGGGTGTCTGGGCGGTTGGCTTGGGGGCACTCGTGGATTAGAGGTCTAGAAAACTTAATTATAAATCTACGGGTGGTGATGATTGAGTTCATTACATTGTGAGGTGTTGATAAAAATGTTAATTGCTTGATTATTAGTGGCTAGTCTGTTCTCGTTTCACATTGAGCAATATAAAGGTTTATGCGGACAGACTGGTCTAGAACCGCTTCATTGAGTAACCCATTTACTCATGCCTTTCTTTTCATTCATGTGTGCAGGACTGTAAGTAGAAGTGATGGATATGGTTGGGTTGGTACTTCATGGAAGGTTATGTGTCCGATGACTCTTGGGACCAGTAAAGGGATACGCTGGTAGGTCTAAAATGAGTAGACGTATGTCCATAACTCTATGCTCTTAACCCCGGGTCGGACCTGGGGGAGCGGGATGTTACAATTGGTAGCATAGCTAGGTTAAGATCCCGTAATGCTAACCTAAGGTATCAGCATTCTGAAGACACCAACTATATCAGTACTTCTATTACGGTTCTGATCAGATCCATTTACTTTCAGGATGCCTTTCCGGGCTAATTCGTTCCTTCGTTTTCGAAGAGTATATTGAATAAAAGTTCATTGCTGCATTGTTTGCCTCCCTTGTTTGATATGTGATTGTATGAGTTCAGTTCGGGTTTTGGATGTTATATTTGAAGTTTGGGTTTTGAAATTTGGGGACGAATTTTGAATGAGAGGGAGAGAGTTGTAACATCCCAAAATTTGGCCCAAGTTTTTGAGAGAAAACGGACTTCTCTACGGCCTATTAGGGAAAACCCTAGGGATCCCTTCCCCTTTCCCACAAATAAAGTTGCCTCCTCCTTCTTTTCTCCCATTCTAAAACTTGAAGCAAAGCTCTGCAGAGAATTTCCGGGAAACAAAAGCCCTAGCCGTCAAGGTCTCTTCCTTTTTTTCTCTGCAAATCTCTCTCTCTCTCTCTCTCTCTCTCTCTCTCCGTGCATCTCCTTCTCTCTCTTCACCGTCTCTCTTTCTCTATCCTTGCCGTGAGCCATCGCGAGTGGTGGTGGTGGCGAGTGGCGATTAATCGAAGGATTTTGGATTCTCTCAGATCCATAGTCTTGTTTTATTGTTCCAGATCTCAAGATCTAGTGTAAGGTGAGGTGTTTCGAACCTAGTTTGTTCTCATATTCTTCTATCATGTTTGGTATTGGAGAATGGTGAAGGTGTGTAAGGACCAAGGGGTGTCGGGGCGGTTGGCTTGGGGGCACTCGTGAATTAGAAGTCTAGAACACTTAATTATAAATCTGTGGGTGGTGATGACTGAGTTCATTACATTGTGAGGTGTTGATAACAATGTTGATTGCTTGATTGTTAGAGGCTAATCAGTTCTTGTTTTGCATTTAGCAGTATAGAGTTTATGCGGAGAGACTGGTCTAGAACCGCTTCACTGAGTAACCAATTTACTTATGCCCTCCTTTCCATTTTCCTGTGTGCAGGATTGTAAGTAGAAGTGATGGATATATGGTTGGGTTGGTACTTCATGGAAATTTATGCATCCGATGACTCCTGGGACCAGTAACAAGACATGCTGGTAGGTCTGAAATGAGTAGACGCGTGTCCATAACTCCATTATCTTAACCCCGGATCGGACTTGTCCTTGTTACATCGAAAGAAAACGGCCATGGCGATTCCCGTTTCTCATTTGTTTTCCCCTTCTTGCTTCCGATGTTTTCCACTAGGGTTAAGAGGACATCCCTTTATCTCGGTGCCACTTACAGAATGGCAGAGGCTTTCATTTACTGGTTGAATCGTTTGTTTCAAGGAGTTTCTATACTTCCTATGTGCTTCATTTCCGGTTTAACTTTTCTCCCACAGTTAGTTCTTTGTAGCACCAGTGTCCTTGCCGTACCTTATGTGTCGTGTGGCCGGATGGAGCCCAATTAGACCGCCTGCGCTTGACCATAACTCAAGATGTCCTTTTCCTGCGGAGTAGATTTGGGATTACATTTCGCTCTCTGTCGAGATAACTAGGTGTTTTTTATGTCCTCCTCCAGCAGTGCCCTGGGGTGGGAGCCAGCCACCGCCGTTGAAGCTGTTGGAGCCACTTTGGTGAGGTCGACGGAGCATCCTCTCAGTTTATACTCTTGCTTTGCAGGTCATTCCAGCTATGCAAGAAGTCCTTTGGTTATATGAACTCTATATTGTTGTATCTTGTCCTAGAAATCTAGTTAGTTCAAGTTGTCCATTTACTTGGAAGTTATTGAGTTAACTTGTTAGATTATTGGGTTTTTTGTAGAAAATTTTGCGGCCCCTAAAAACCAGAATGGCTATCAAAGCAGACCATGGGTGCAACTAATATTTTTTTGTTAAGTATGTGAATTTTCATTAAGTAAATAATGACACAAGGAGATACAAGGCTTGAAGAATCAATTCTAGGTATCTAAGAAGCTAATGAAAGCATTGATGCTGTAGAGAACCACAAAAAAAAACTAAAAATACTATCTAGAACAATGAAGGTTTAATCAATCCCTAAAGATAAGATTAAAGCTTAACTAGTTAAGAATCAAAATCAACCATTACCCGCAGGAGATCTCAACTTGAACTCATAGCCGGAACCTGCAACAAGAGAAGAGATCAGTGGATTATGCAACCGGAGAACAGTCAAAGGCACCACAGACTGTCCCAAAGGCGAATCAAACCGAAGGTCAGGCGAAGCAGGGTTGACTAAGTCCTGGTCCGGCTAGCACCACCGTCGAAGTCCACTCAAGATGCTGCACACACTCCACAAAGGCAACAAACAAGCTCCCCAACGAACGCCTCATCTTCACCTATTCATCTTGGACCGAAGTCTACATGGGGAAGTTCTGACTAGAGCAGTTGATGGAACCCAAGACATGGAACTAGCCCAGCATGGTGATCAGGACGATCAGATCAGTTCAACCGAGGTTCACCCCTCCAACCGTACCAGATCAACGGACCGAGCCATGTACAGAATCGACCCGCGTACATCTGGAAATGACCTAAGGCTGGAACCATGACCTAAAGAACGAATTGACCATCCCACAACCAGTCTTTCCCAACCAATTCGACAGTCTAAGACCAACAGTCGAGCCAGAACTCAATATCAACGAGTGGAACCTGATTCAGGACACAACATTTTACTTTTGGCGTTTCGTACGTACCGCATGTCCCGATGATTGTGAACATGAACTTTCCGACCAGATTGATGATTTCATGATGATCGATCATTCTAAATTCTCTAAAGCAAGGATACTTAAGCTCTCTAAAGATTTGGGTAAAATAAAGTTGTCATCCGTTCATGAAAGTTCATCGATCACCCACGCGGACAGCCCAAAGTACGTCCTGATCCTTACCACAGTGCACCCATCAGATTCGAATGAACCTAGACGATAGACCAACGGTCACTTCGAATAGAACATGAACCAATGAGTCATTTGACCATTTTTAGTCTTTGTTGCTTTTTCTAGGTGTGTTTTTCCACAAATTTCTAAGTCTTTTTATATGCCTTTGCTACTATAAAATGTAATCCTTCTTCAGCAATAAACCATTCGATTATCATCTTTGTTTTGAGTTAAACTCTTTGTTCTTTGAAGAACTTTTCTTTGTTTCTTGGTGAGTAATATCCAAGTTAAACAATCCTCAAAATCGTTGGACTTGTGAGTCATATCAAGCAACGACTAGAGATCCTTCTTTTGGTGGACTTGTGAGTCATATCAAGCACCAACTGAATTCAGGAATATCAGAGGCCTTCCGCAACCTTCATTCGACCCTTCAATCCATCCAGTTCTCATTTGTGAGTTCGTATCCAATCCAATCCGGTCGAGTGATCCTATCTAGGGCGTATCAAGTGGTATCAGAGCCACTCTTCCGGTATTGTCTATTCATCCATCTTTCCCATCTTCCATTTTCTTCAGACACTTCTTCTTCTACCTTTCTTAAATCCGGGCCTCTCATTACCATCCACTAGATAAAAAAAAAAGAGAAAAGAAAAGAAAGATCTTCTATAAAAAAAAAAGAGATTCAAAAGTTTGATTTGTGGATTGGTGGTGGAAGAGAAAGTCTGCTGGCTGAGGAAAAATCCAGCCTTTGAGGTGGTTAAAAAGGATTTCAAAACCAAAAATCTCTTATCTCTCTATATTGAGAAAAGTCCCTTTTGTTTGCTTGAAATTGCCCATTGGGATTCTTTGATCAGTTTTCTTAGAACCTTGAGTAGAAACTTGTTGTGTGACCACCAAAATTTGAGAGAAACACGTGTGTGGGTGAGGATCAAACACTTGAGAGTGTGAGGTTTTTATCTAACGTTTTGTGTTTAAGAAATTTCAGAACCATGAGTAGTGAAGGAGAAAGAAACCACCTGGAAACTCATTTGCTGGATTATCTAACCTACAAATGCATGCTTTGAATGATTCTATGACTAACTTGATGAATGTAGGTTTAGATCAGATCCACCAAAGGCTTGATGAGCTTAAGGCCAGCCAACAAACTCATCCTAGAACCGGAGCAAGAAGAGATCGCCCAAGGAGGTACAACCGGTCTGATGATGAGACCCTAGGGGAAGATGTCCGAGAGGATGAAGTCAGATCAACCAACCAACCTAAGAGAGGTCATAGAAACCGAGAGCACGCTGATATCAATCCATTTGCTAGAAATGATCGTGCTGATGATAGCATAGGAGGATTGAAACTGAAAATCCCAACTTTTGATGGTAAAAACAATCTTGATGCTTTCCTTGAGTGGGAAAGAAAGATTGAACTTGTTTTTGATTGACAAATTTTCTTTGATCATAAGAAATTTAGATTGGCTGCTACTGAATTCTCAGGCTATGCTATCAATTGGTATGATCAAGTTGTCACCCACAGGAGGAGAACAGGTGAAAGGCCAATCAAAACATGGGATGAGCTTACCATGCTGATGAGGAGACGATTTGTGCCAACTCACTATCACCATGACCTCCACCAGATGCTGAGACGTTTACTTCAATGTACCAAGTTTGTGGAAGACTACTACCAAGAGATGGAGATCTTGATGATCAAGGCTGATGTGGAAGAGCCTATGGACGCCACTATGGCACGATTTCTTTCAGGTCTCAACCGTGACATCCAAGATCGTATGGATCTTCAAGAGTATGGTAGTGTGGAGCAGATGTTACACAAGGCCATCTTGATTGAACAGCAAGTCAAAATAAAGAGCTACTCAAGATCGGCCCTTGCTCCCAAACTGGCCTACGCTCCTAAACCAAGCTATCAATACAAAGGTAAGTCTTCTCCCACAACACATAATGATTTTAGGACTGATGTTACTGTTCGTGTGGACAAAGGAAAGGCAGTTGAGACTTCTGGCCGAGCAAGAGACATTAGGTGCTTCAAGTGTCAAGGTCTAGGACACTATGCCAAAAACTGCCCCAACCAACGAGTGATGATTCTCATGGAGAATGGTGAGGTTGAGTCCGAGGAGGACAAGGAGTATTTGGGTCCTATCTTTGATGAGGAAGAGGAAGCCTTTGACTACCCACATCATGGACCCTTAATTTTTGCTGGGAAGACCTTGAAAGATCCCATTTTCAATGAGAGGGATGACCACTTGGTCGATTGTTTTGGGCCGGCCTTTGATGCTGATTCTGGTCCTATCTATGATGATGAGGACAGCCTTGACTACCCAAATTTCGGTCCACTTCTTGTCACTAGGAGATCTTTGAGTGTGCAACCCAAAACCAACGACAAAGAACAACGGGAGAATCTCTTTCATTCTCGTTGTCTTATTTCTGAAAAAGTGTGTTCTTTGATTATTGATGGAGGTAGTTGCACTAATGTGGCTAGTGACACCCTTGTAAGGAAACTTGGGCTTGTTACTCGGCCTCTTTCTCGTCCTTTCAGGTTGGAATGGCTAAATGAGGCTGGAGAGCAGTACGTGAAGGAACAAGTCACAGTCCCCCTTACCATTGGACGATATGAGGATGAAGTAGTTTGCAACGTTCTCCCTATGGACGCTTATCACATTCTCTTGGACCGACCATGGCAGTTTGATAAGAAGGCCGTGCATGATGGATTCACAAACCGACACTCCTTTGACCATAAAGGAAATAAGATCACACTGGTACCTTTGACACCTCTGGAGGTTCATCAAGACAAGATCCAACTCAAGAGGAACCGTGACAAAGAGCCCAAACCAGACAAACCTGAATCCTCTCAAAGGAACTCCAACTTCTTTATTAAAGAGAGTCAGGTCAAGAAATCTTTTTACTCTCAAAAGCCATTTCTTTTACTTGTGTACAAAGAATCTCTTATAGCTTCTTCTTCTTCTGACCTTGCACCGGAGATTTCGAGTGAACTTCTAGATATTTTGCAGGATTTTTCTGATGTTTTTCCATATGAGAATCCCAAGGGATTGCCACCAATTCTAGGCATTGAGAAATATATAGATTTTGTTCCAGGTGCATCTCTACCGAACCAACCAGCTTATCGTACCAACCCGGTGCAGACAAAGGAACTTCAGAAACAGATTGGTGACCTTCTCGAGAAAGTTTACATCCGGGAAAGCCTCACTCCTTGTGCCGTGCTTGTTCTCTTTGTACCCAAAAAGGATGGCTCTTGGCGCATGTGTGTGGATTGTCGTGCCATCAACAACATTACAGTAAAGTATAGGCATCTCATTCTTAGGCTAGATGACATGCTTGGTGAGTTGCATGGTTCATGTGTTTTCTCTAAGATTGATTTGAAAAGTGGTTATCATCAGATTATGATGAAAGAATGTGATGAATGGAAAACTGCATTTAAAACCAAACTAGGATTGTATGAATGGCTTGTGATGCCATTTCGGCTTACTAATGCACCTAGTACTTTTATGCGTTTTATGAATCACGTCTTGAGATCCTTCATTGTTCATTTTGTTGTAGTTTACTTTGATGACATTCTCATTTATAGCAAGAACCTTGAAGATCATAGGATGCACTTGAAATCTGTTTTTGAAATTCTTAGGAAAGAGAGACTTTTTGCAAATCCTGGTAAATGCACTTTTGGAACAGATAATGTGGTGTTCTTAGGATTTGTTGTAGGTGCAGATGGACTCAGAGTGGAAGAGGAAAAGATCAACGCTATCCGGGACTGGCCTAGTCCATCGACCGTGGGAGAAGTGAGGGGCTTCCATGGCCTTGCCAGATTCTATAGGCGATTTTATCTGAAATTCAATACCATCGCAGCCCCATTGACGGAAGTGATCAAGAAGAATGCCGGATTCAAATGGGAACAAGCTCAAGAAGAGGAATTTCAGATTCTAAAAGGGAAGTTGACTCAACCTCCTTTACTTGTACTTCCTGATTTTTCTAAGACTTTTGAGATTGAATGTGATGCTTCCAGAGTTGGTATTGGTGCTGTCTTGATGCAGGATAGGAAACCCATTGCCTACTTCAGTGAGAAGCTTAGAGGCGCCACACTCAACTACCCTACTTACGACCAAGAGTTGTATGCTTTAGTGAGAGCTCGACACACGTGATAACACTACCTTTGGCCTAAGGAGTTTGTGATCCACACGGACCATCAGTCCTTGAAACACCTTAAGGGCCAACAAAAGCTGAACAAGAGGCATGCACGTTGGGTTGAGTTCATTGAGATATTTCCTTATGTCATTAAGTACAAACAAGGTAGGGACAGTGTGGTGGCTGATGCGTTGTCTAGAAGGTATGTACTTCTTTCAGCTCTTGAAACAAAGCTGCTTGGTTTTGAATTTATCAAGGATTTATATGCAACTGACTCAGATTTCAAAGAGATTTTCAGAAAGTTTTCAAAAACGGCTTATGGTAAGTATTATCAATCTCTGGATTTTTATTCTTTGATAACTGCTTGTGTGTGCCCCAATGTTCTTTGAGGGAGTTTTTTCTCAGGTAAGCACATGGAGGAGGTCTTATGGGACACTTCAAAAGCGGCTTACGGGAAGCTTGCTTCCGCATGAATATTGCACACACGTATATATGTAAACCCGGCCAAATACAACCTTCCTTTGAGCCGATTAAATATTCGCCATGAATTTGCATACATACTTTCTTTAATAATTATCATGAAAATCTCCTCAAGAGAGGTCTTCCTTGGGGTCGATATCTTGATTTAATGAGTCAATTAAATTATTAAAGATGAATACTCAAATTTATTTATTTTTTTAAAACTGAATTTTATTTTTGCGCAGACATATAACTAGAAGTCTGTGGGTTCTTTATGCAAGAATACTAAAGCGGGAGAGTGGTTGGAAACACTAAAGGGATTATAGTCTTTATTACCCGACCGGGGATCGAATCCCATTTAATTTGCTTTTTTAACTTAATTAAAAGCTGGACGGACCTAACTTAAGATATGTTTCATACTGGCCCAACTGATTTAATATAAGAGAAACTGGTCAGGATGAATTTGCAGTCCCAGAATAATTAATTAAATCAGAAACTAGATATATGCCAAAATAACAAAATAGGCCTACCTGAATCTGTCTCCAACTTAGGGTTTTTAGGATACCCTCAAACAGATTTTCTCAGCTGTCAACAACCCAAAAACGGATCTGAGACCAGATCTGGAAAAAAATATTCCATTAAAAAATCCGAAAATTTTCAACTAAATTTCAGAAAGCAATAACCTTATGAACTTGTAAGGATATTGACTTGCTCTGATACCACTTTGTGAGGGTATTGGCTCGCTCTAATACCACTTTGTAGGGGTATTTTACCAAGCAAGCAATCAACTAACAAGCTCTAATACCCTTTGTTACGGAATTTGCTTTGCCCCTGGACCTACTCATATGATTCACACATATTCTTGTTCATGACTCAAGAATTGTTCACCCAGTTCACGGCCGCACCGCTACCTCTGGGGTGGATTCAGAGATCCACAACATCCACTATGAAGTATCGGAAAGCACCTCTGATGTGGTTTACAAGATCATTACTCTCTCTGTCTTGGGTATACAAACCCTAGAGAGTATACAAGAGATAATACAAGAGATTACATGGCTAAGAGCTAAGACTAGAATACATATCTTCTCTAGCTTACTCTATCTCTCTAAGAGATGTCATGGAAGCACTCCTCTGGAAGCTTGAGGCTTCAGCCTCCCAGAAGCTTGGCTTAGAGATCCCTGTTGTGATCTCTCCTTCTTTATTAAGTCATCACTTAACCTAATGGGCTTCATCGATTAGGCCCATAAGTTGTCCGCGCATTACTTGTGCAAGCCGGCCCAAGTTGAACACGTCTGATGGGCTTGACCAAACCTCACAAACAATATTTTTCTAGCAATAAATCCTTAAACTTTATTTAGATCTAACTCTAAACATGTTTTTCACTAGAAAACAACCAAAGATCTAGATCTTAACATGCAAAAAGTCAGATCAAATGCAAAACGAAAATAACAACAAATCCCAAAATTTTATTTTAAACCTTAGAGAAAAATCAGATCCAACAATTCAATATTTTCACACAATAATTAAATCTGAATTTAAATTATAAACTGTAGATTAAATCCGAATTTACATTAGATCCAAACAAAAAATCAATATGGTGCTATGATACCAATTGTTAAATAAATTCCATATGATTAATGAATATGAATCTTTTAACCATATGATTCTCTGATTGAATAGACATAAGCAGAATCGTACCTGATGAATTCATTGCTTAAGGATCTGAAATTAGGGAATGAATCTTCTAAAGCAAACCTTATGTGACTTTAGTTCTCTACTGATGGGATATAGAGAGATTTTGTATTTTCGGCTACAGTTGCATTGGGAACCATAATCCTCTTTATATAGAGAATTAATTTCTAGTTCAGCCATTCATTAAACTAGAAATTACTTAAGATATCCACATATAAATATTTCATAACACTTATGCCCAAGCTTTTACCTTATTCACAATAATGACTATTTATTTAGGCTAATTAATTAATGGTCCTATCACATTTAATCCTTAACATATGTGACCTAAAATGATCTTACATATCTGCATCATGGTATTTCCCAATATGAAACCATCTCTCAACCTCAGTTATCCGTACATATGGTTGTTTACCAGAGAATTATGGCATATGTATTTTCTGCAACATCGATTCTCTATTCGCAATATTCATATTCCAAGATCGATAACCTAGCTAGCAATTGTTCTTCCCGATTTCGTTCCATGGTAGAAGCATGTACCTGAATTTTTGATGATTCTGGACCTGATCGAGGTTGAGATGATAAGCAAGAAGAAACAGAAATGAGGCAACAGTTGCATGGCTTAACTCAAAGGCCATGGCAGAGGTTGAAAGACACAAATTCAAAGATCAATTCTCAAGTGTGGCATACATGGAAAAACAAATGGCTTGCAAATTCAGATGCTACAATTAACAAGCCTTGGGATCCATGTGGTACTGCTTTGGCCATATGTCGGAGAATATCGTGGCGCCTTCTGGGAAAATGGTACTGGCCAAGATTACATATTACGAATTCATATGCCACTGCGATGGAGAGATACATGGAATTAGACTGTGTTGCTGGTAAATCAAAGGCTACAGATTCTGTAAAAGATATATGTGTCTTTCCAAAACGTGATTCCAAGGCTGTGCTACACTCCTTTTCATTTCACGATGGGGGATTGAGTGAGGAAACTGATTCAGTTTTGGTCAGTGATGGAGCTACTGTAGAAACGTGTGTACTCCTAAGATTGTATAAATCATGCATGTTTAAGTTTAGAAAGGGATTGGAAACAAGAACAACAGTCTCAAAGCTGGTTCTATACTCAATGAAGTTGTGTTACATTGATGAAGCGGCAGCTGAAGCGTGGGTGCAGAAGCAATGTGTTTCGCTTCCGGGACTTGAAGTGACACTTGGAGGATTGAATCTGGTGCCAACTTGTAGTTTTGGAAGAAGACAGCTTTCTTCTAAATCTTGTGGTCAAGATTTTCAAAGAAGGGAGATTTGATGCAGGAAAAGAGAGGCACTGCCACGTCAACAAATACCACGTCACCAGCTCAAGAAAGAGTATATAGGATCGTGGAAGTCATTAGATGAAAACTAATCAGAAAACTGTAAAGTTTGTTTTTCTTCATCTTTCTTTGTGACCTTCAGGGAAAATCTCCCATGTTTCGTCATTATTGCTTGGATTGATTCATATCGATCTTTGCTAGTGAGAAGTGGATTGTTGTTTTATGAACATTGAACCACGAGAAGAGAAGTGAGACTTCTGTTTTTCTTAATTGCTGAGAGGAAAGAATGATAGGGTTGGAAGTCATGTTCTTTTTTTTGTGTAGAGAATCGGCCAAAGTAATCCTAGGGCAAATCATGTCCGAGTGTAATATCTATTCTATTAAAACAGGATCATGACCAATTGATAAATGTTGTGTCCAACTATTTATTTCTAAAATTACTATTTCATATTAATAAAAATAAAATAATTTGTATATAAAAAACAAAACAACTTTTATAACTACTTTTTAAATAAACATATTGGTAACTTCCACAAATATAGGGATCTACTTCTCTTATATTAACCGGCATTTATATATTAATAAGTAATTATATTTTAATTGGAACTAAACAAACACGTATGAATATCTATATTACTCTATTATACATATAACTATCAACATATCTATTAAATTCAGAAAAAAACTAATTCTAATTAGTATGCATATTTTGTAATGTTTTGAAAACAATAAAATTGATTAAAAATACAAATATAAAAATTATTTAAAAAAAACAAAAAATATACCCCAGAATCTAGTATAAGGTAAAAAGTGTGCTATCGTGTAAATTTATCCACACTAGAATATTCCTCTATCCCTTTCGTTGAGACCAAGGGGATAAGAAAAGAACTCTAATTTTATATTCTACAAGTCACTATAAGATTTCTTCTCTTGAGGCTAAATCAACATCGATTGATAGGATGGCTGAACCAATACAAGTGTTCTTTTTAGCTCGAATCCATTTCGAATGCCCTAGTTTCACTATGAAACTTGTAAGAGCATCTCAAATGATACTTTGTATTTTTCTATAAACACCTAATATAGAGTAAAATTTACTCCAGAAGTACACCAAATCCTAGACAAAATATAGAGGAATGAACAATATTGCTCCAAATATAAAACAATACAGTTTTCTTACTCTATCTTTAAAGTGAAACATTTACTTACAAAATGATTCTTCAATTTTTCAATGTTTTCATTTTCTACCAAATGGAATTATATAATATAATTTTTCAGATGAAAATATTATGTTTAGTTTATAGAATACGATAGTTTATGTTTAGTTCTCGTTTGCTTATAACTATGTGTTGTAATAAAATTTTAACTTTAAAATAATCATTTAGTTTTATAAATAGTGTAATTTTACTAGCATATTGTTATACAATAAAAAGGTAAAATCATATTATTTAAAAAGTTAAGGATTGTATAATAAATTAATTAAGAAATAAATAGAAATATACGTAAAATATTCATTTTAGAGTAGAAAATAGAAGTGATCAATGAAATAAAATTCTTCTATATTTTTAGAATAAAATATAAGACAACCATTGAAAATGATATAATGAGTCGGATAGACTCCAACATTCTAACTTTGACTCGATAATATTTTTAAGCCAAAGACAAAACACGATAGTGCACAAAAAAACACACCACAAAACATAACATATCGGAAATTAAGCAACACTTTCAGCGAGGATATAATTCAGTTATTGATGCATCGTCAATAGAGGTTGGAACAGAGTTTTTCATCATAGCTTGATCTGAATCAAGCAAGTGTTCGTTGTGTCTATTCTGAACGAAAAAACCTGGTTGTTGAGGGACAGGTAAAGTTATTGTGTTACTAGTGAGCATATCACAAATGGTCGAAAAGGTAGGATTAAGAGGATCTTTTTGAACACATATAAGGCCGATATGGAGGCATCGAACGACTTCACTCTTTTGGCAATTTTCAACAATAATAGGATCCACGAGAGCTAACGCTGTTCCTCTACTCCAAAGCCTCCAAGCCTAGAATGTAAATAAATCAATCAGTACCTGAAATCATTGCTTTTTAAAAGTGATGTAAATATAAAACTTGTTGCCTTTATTCTTACATATGTGGCCAAATCATGTGCACCATCTGTCATATAGAAGCTTCTGACCTTCCTACCGCTTATAATCTCAAGAACCAAGATTCCAAAACTATAAACATCAGATTTTATTGAGAACTGGCCACGCATTGCATATTCCGGAGACATGTAACCACTGAAGTCGAACAAAAAAAATTATGTTGGGTAAAAAGTGTTTGATAAACTTCAACTTATGAGAATTTAAGGAAATCCTTACTAGGTACCAGCTATTTTGCTGGTTTTCTCCTGGGTTTGGTCCATTCCAAAGATCCTTGCCATTCCAAAATCAGCAACTTTTGGAGTCATATCCGTATCTAAAAGAATGTTACCCGCTTTGATGTCCCGGTGTATGATTGTAAATCGTGAATCTTGATGAAGGTATAGAATCCCTCGAGCTATTCCTCCAATAATGTTGTATCGTTTTATCCAATCTAATTATCCTTGCTTCGCGGGGTCTATCCGAGCACATTGATGAATTACATTAAATTTTGAAGACTTGCAGATCCCAGTTTCAAGACAGCTAAAGAATTATTGATGGAAAGCAATAATGCAACTGACCAAAAAGAAAGTAATCAAGGCTTTTGTTGGGCACATATTCGTAAACCAATATCCTTTCTCCACGTTCTAGACAAAATCCAAGAAGCCTAACCAGATTTCTGTGCTGAAGCCTTGCAACAACAACAACCTCGTTCTTGAACTCTGTGTCTCCCTGTTTTGATGATTTTGACAGTTTCTTCACCGCAACTTCCATCCCATTTGAAAGTGTACCCTACTTGTTTTTATCAGCATTATGTTGTTATCTAAATGTGGTATCAATAATGAATACTCAGCCTCAGACAGTGATTAATAGCTATGTAAGGTATACCTTGTAAACCTCACCAAATCCACCTTCACCAATCTTGTTACTCTCCGAAAATTCATTTGTTGCATCCTGAATCGTTGTATAATCAAGTTGCAGCGACTCTATTGCCGTTTTATCATCTTTGCACAACAAATTTTATTAATTATCAAACCGTCGACATTATAATTAAGAATGTTAATCATTCGAGTCTTACCATCTAACAACGTCGCAGTATTATAAGCCTTTTTTGTACACTTTGCAAAGAGACAATAACCAGTTAGAGATAGAAGAACAGCCACTATAATAGCCACACAAATACCTAAGGTGAACACATTTGGGTTGCCTTTTTTCCCTGCATATCAAAGATTATTTGCTTGAGATCCAATATGTGAAGAAAATAAATAAATGAAAAACTAAAATCAATCACAACGAAACAAATATAACTGTCCCAATCATATTGCTAATTTTCGAGAAACGAAAATAAAAATTCACAGAAAGATACCAGTTCTTGGAGGAGTAGATGCCGGTGGTATTTTATTAGTGGTTTGGTTGTAGAACGCGTAAAGCTCGTACCTTGAACTACAACTTGGCCAAAAAAGCTTTCCTCCAATTTTGTCAAGATGCAATCCATTGATGGATTCCTGGAGACAGTCGATGCAGTCTTGTATTGTAAGATCAGGAGTGCACTGAACCAGCCCGTATAATGCCTGAAATACCGTCCAATTGGCCTTTTTTGTATAAAACTTTGAAGAACTGTTAGCTGCCTCCTGGGCGGCTTGGTTCATCGTGGATGACACCAACTCTTTGAACCGGTCTACTTGGTTAGATGAAATTCTAGTGTTGTTCAACCTGATCGTTCCTCCATGGATTGTAAGGGTCGAGAGAATATTCTGATGTGAATATCTGAGCATACACTCGTCGTAATAGAGCACGGCTTCTCTCTCATTCGGACACCGAGTTAAGGCCTCGCTGACAGAAAAGGTAACGCAACTACGGCAAACTTCTGTAGACAAATCTCCGCGGCAGAGGAAAAGTCCTGTGACCCTATCAGGAGCTTGCCCTGCCGTGGCGTTTTGGAATCCGGTGGAGTAAGAGGCTTTTGGGGAAGAGAGAGAAGACAAAAGGGTTTTGAGATTGGTGAAGTAATGGCTGTTCCTTGAGTACGGTGTCGTATTCGAACATAAATGGTATACGTAACTGGGACGTTGAGCAGAAGCTCTGGAGTTGGTGAGGAACGAGAAAAGGAGAAGGAAGATGAAAGAGACCCAGAAAGACATGGTTTCATATACTGAACTAATATTTCTCTCTATGCACTGAATAGTATATATATCAACTTGAACCAGAGGATGGTTTGTAACTACGACGAAAAGTCAACAGAAGTATAAATAATGAAAAATTGTCTACAGTACCATATTCCTAATATTATTCATGTTTTCCTTAACCATTTTTATCTTCATTTAAAATAAAAAAAAAATACACTTAGAACTATAGATTTAATTAATCTGTGATATAGGTTTTAGATTTGAATGGTAGAGTAAATTTTGGAATGTGAAGTTTAAGATTGTAATAAATATATAAATAAATATTTATTTAAGAAAAATAGTTTCAAAAAGGATTCCGAATTTCAACATTTTTAAAAAAAAATCATTTTTCGAAAAATAGATTATAAAAAATTTGACTTTGAAAACGTATAATTTGAAAAGTATTATTTTACATTTTATATATTTAAATAATTATTTATTTTATATATATATATATATATAGAAAAATGGTATAATAGTTTTGTGCCTCTTAACAAAGAAAATATTTGTGAAAAGGACTATTTAGTGAAAGTAAATATGAATAATGTTACAATTAATGTGGTAATTTAAAAATTTCCCAAAAATCAACGTTTTTTCCTAACAACATATCTTGGGGTATTTTCAAATATGATCAAAAAACAAAAAGTCAATGGAGAAGTAACCTTTTTTCTTTTTTGAAGTTTCATTTGTCTTATTGACTCTAAAAGTTTGGGTTATTCACAAAAAATATCATTACTTTTCATTTTCGAAATTTTTTTTTTACTTAATCATCGTCATCTTTTTCTTTTATTCACAACATTTTCATTGTCAACAATACACCAACCACCATGAACAATCAATTTTAAATTTTAAATGCACCTAAAATCACTATTGTCATCTTCATATTCTTATTTCTTATACACACAAACTATTTCTTTTTCACTTCCTCTCTTATTTCATTTCAAAAGCCCAATTTTTTTATTTCAAAATCTATAAGCTTATTAGAATTACTCAAGTTCATGATTTTTGGTCTAGAATGAGTGAGTAACTTTCATTAAGAAATTATATGTGCTTGGAGAAGCTAAACATAAACCTCACCAAATCAAAGAATGATCTCTGATTTTTTTTCAAATATGTTTTGTTAAGAAGTGATGCGATCTGGATCAACCTCGACTTCAAGGATTTGAAGATCATGTGTGAACCAACTTGGTCATTGTTTAAGGTGTGGTTCAAAGGTCAAAACATGGAGCTTATTGGCTTATTCCACGAAATATTGGATAGACAGAAGTTGAGAGCTCTTGATGCAGCCTTAAAACTACTTGGATCAACCGTCAACAACAAGGCAGTTCGACCACAGGGAGATGGACGACCAACATTTATCAGTACTACAATAGGAGCTTGCATTCATCCTCAACTTGCAACATGGGCGAGTGGGAGAGAATGAAATGGTCGACAATGGAGCTAAAGAACCAGCTAATAGACCGGAGCTGTACTTGGACTAAGAAAAAGATTTACATTGATCAAGTAAGTCTAAGAAAGAAGTGGAACGGGCCAGAAGCTATTTGGATCGTGCATATGTTGGAAAAGGTTGAATAAGGGCCTTTCAAGCGACGACAAACATTAACAATGGTTATCGTGCTACTGCCACAGCTACTGTTAATCATGATACACGACATATCTATACAGTGGATCGAACACTTTTAATCTTAAATGTGCTTGTATTTTAAAGAACAACACGGATGTTCAGAAAATTAATTATCCTACATTTAAGTTTCTTAAATGCCATTCACCGATGAACATTTAGTAAAACAAAGGTTAATGTTGTGTTTCAGTTTGTTGATTGGTAGCTTCATTCGTTCAGAATCCGTTTTTGTTGTGAAGTTATGGAGACATAGCTTACAGCCTATACATCTTATTCATGTGGAACAACTAACGTTTAAAAAAATTAGATGGCATGATAAAGCAGATGAATTTTATATATAATAAGAATGAGCAGACAACCAAGATGAATATTCATGATGGTAAAGTACTTACAAAAACACACACAGACACAACAAAAAGAGTTTTCATAAAACGCGACTAGGTTGATTTCAGATATCTCAAATGCTAAGAGTCATCACTATCAACCCAGAAACATACCTCTAATTTCACTGATACTCTTGATTGTTACACACACACACAGAGAAAAAAACTCAGGAAAACAGAACTGACTGAACTTTTGTCTCGAGAAGTTATAAGATGGACTCACATGATGGTGCATCGGCCCTTTTCTTCATTTGGTTGCGTCGGCATTTGCTGGAACCGGTGTGATTCTGAGGGATTGTATGTGAACTCAGATGTGTCGAGTCCATACTGTTTCAATAAAAAAGACATCAGTGAGTCTCAGTATCTCGTTAACTTCTTGTTTCCGAAGCTTTAAAATGATTAAATCATGTTACCTTCTCCCTCATACGTGAGCTCCAAGGGTCACTGCGGCTCGGGCGTTGGTCCAAAGTAGGAGCAACAGGGACACCCGTAACAGGGGCGGGTTGGCGGTTGATGAATGGCTGCCTGATTTGCCTTGGAGGAGCAATAAACTCATCATCACTGTCGTACTCATCTGGTGTGTTAGCTGCCCTAACCATAAGGGCAAGCAAGAAAAGCAAAGCCTGCGAGTAAACAAGACAGCATTAAAGATGATGATATTTCTCATTGCAATATACTGCTTCGATTATTTTGAGTAATATTCTAATGTAAAGAGCATACAACCACTTTCACAGGGTTTATAAACTTTTGAAGAGAATTCGCAGAATAAAGTTTAGCCTTGTTCTTACCTCAAAAACAACGGCTCCTAGTGCTACCCATCTGACAATGTTCCAGTTTTCTCTCAGGAAATGATAGATGGTATCGAAGTTTCCAGTCTTGTCAGAAGGAATTTGCTAGAGAACAGTTAAACAAAAATGGTTTAGCTAAGTATGTGCACAGTCCTGTCTTCAGAAGGCAACAGGAAACCTAAAACCCAAAGAGAAAACACACACATGAAAAAAAAGAAAACTTACATCTCTCCAGCTGTTGTCGAAGAAAATAAAAGCTGCAGCTCCAAGCTCCGCCAAGATCAACAAGATGAGAAGCAGAGAATACTATCCTCAATTAAGGAAATAAAAAGGTTAAGACTTTTAGTTAGCAAAAAGAATCAAATACTAATAATGACATATGGATGAGAAAAGCAATGAGAGAGGATACACAAGATAAGCAGCAGATACTCCTAGAACAAGTACCAATACAGCCACAGCATGAAATAACAAAGAGAGCCACTCCGATACCAATGAACAAGTAGATGAACCTGCATTTTACATCACAAAACAAAACCAGAGATGGTTTAAAAAGAAAGAAAAAAAGACTTTGTTTATATGATGAACTAGTAAAAGGCAAGAAGGGACAAAGATACCAAGCTTTGGGGAGATTGTCAAAGACATTGGAAGAGAGTGGGAGAGACATAAGCATGGGTCTCCCAAAAGAGACGTAACTTTGGTCGTTACTGTTAAGAGAGTGATCGGTTGCTCTCTGGAACTCAACAAACAAGTAGATACCATAACCAATCATGCCAAGTCCAGCAACAGCCAGAATAAAGTTGAGTAACTTTAGCAAACACTCCAAACAACCTCTACAAGCCATCCTTTTTTTTTATTCACTCACGACTTAAGTTGGGAATGCTCTGAAGAATAATCCTGAAAATAAAAAATAAAAAGATCAAAAAGACAATCTAATGAGTTGTTGGTAATGACAATGAAGTTTCTTAAAAAGAAAAATCAAAACTTATGTTATTGCCCGAATCCTAATGACTACAGACGGATCATCCCTCCCAAAGAGATGAGATTGAGAGGTATAGCAATCGAATCGCAAGGCTAAAACGATTCCGCGAAACATTTTTGTAAACAAGGAAAGTAAATCGGAATAACGCGATCGGAGGTGGAGATTTTGAGAGGAGTAGATGAAGGGAACTTACGGAGAATGATTGAGATGACGATGATGATGATTCTTCAATCTTCGTGTGAGGAAGAAGATGGAGGTGAAGAAAATCGTGGTGAATGGAATTGTTTATTATTATTTCGAATACCCTTTTGTTTGGATATTTTTGCTCTAATGTCATTGGCTTTTACAAATGCCAGCTAACATTTTTTTTTAAAAATTGACTTGAAAATATTGTAGTTTTATGTGGAAGGAACCGAATGGAATGTACTAATATATGTAGACTCCCGACTCCGGACTCCCAGACAAGATAATATTTCTTTTAATTTTGATGTTGTTTCTAATTTAGAAATTTGGGCTCATGTACATAGCCCCAGCATAAATTAAATTTATAACCATATCAAATTCATGGTTAGGATATGTTACATATTATTTTTATTATTGCCCAAAAAGCTCTTTTCATACGCGTAGAAAGAGAACTGCCTTTTTTATAGTTTTTGTATCAACTACAAACAAAATATCTTTTCCCTAAGAGGTTTGATAAGGCGAAGGCGAAGCGACTCAGGCGGTGAGGTCTGATAAGTTTGGGTTGGGGGCACAATTGACAAGAGGATTTGGGTTGACGGAGGTGGGAAAGAATTTGCGGCAGCTGTTGGGTACGGGAAGAAGTCCGATTAGAAGTTTAAGGGTTTCAGCGGTGGAAGAGACATAGTCCCTAGTAAACGCAGACATCTTCCGGTAGGATCCACGTGAGCGAGGTAACACCGGTTTTGATGGTTGCTTATTACGGGATGTGATTAATTTTGGATCATGTCGAGAAGTGTAGACCCTTAAATCTGAAACTCTTTTTTTGTGTGCAGATCCTTTGTAGGGCTATCAAGACAGCGGAGAGAAGGTATGGAAGAAAAACTTGAACCTTTATTTTTAGTGAATGTATATAGTAGATGTATCTTGGTGATTGTGTTGTTTGCTTCGCGTGAAGAACCCAGTTAGTTGAGTCATGTTTGTGGGATAATTTGGTGTGATGAGTAAATTTAATAGACTATAGATTTGTGTTTATAGTATAGAACTTGTTGTATGGTTTGTATGTTAAATACGTTTTTTTTGCTTTTTATCTGACTTATATATAGCATAAATGAATATTCTATTTGGAAATGTATATAGTATAAAATCATTGGCTGTCCTTTTGGACCTAAATTATGTGGAGCGGTGATGCCTATACTATTTGTAAGCGTATATAGTATAGATAGTATGATATTCTTTTTAGCATATTTTGTAGGTTCCCTACGGTTAATTTGTTTTCTAACCCGGCTCATGTGGATGGAAATGACCATTCTATTAGTAAATGTATATAGAATTGACACAAATATTTTTTTTAGCCAACGTTTAGTGGAGAGAAAATGACTATACTATTTGTAAAAAGATATAGTATGGATAGTAAGATTTGTTTTGCCAACTCATGTGAAGGGGATAATAACATTATTATTGGTAAACTTGGATAGTATAAACCGTTTGTTGGTGCTAGAAATAATAGTTAAAGAAACGTGATGAGTGCAATAAATAGACTATAAATTTGTTCTTATAATATCGAACTTTGTAGAATGGTTAGTAGGTTAACTACATTTTTTTGTTTTTTACCCGATTTATGTGGAACATAAATGATATTTTATTGGGAAAGGTATATAGTATAAACACACTGGTTGTCCTTTGGATTGTTGTTGGTGCTAGAAATAGTAGTTTATAAAGACTCGTGTTGAGTAAAATACATAGACTATAGATTTGTGCTTATAGTATCGAATCTTGTAGAATGTTTGTAGGTTCACTATGTTTTTGTTTTAACCCGCCTTATGTAGAGCATAAATGACTTTTCTATTGGTATATGCATATAGTATAGACCCAACGATTGTCCTTTTGGACCAAAATCATGTGGAGCGGTGAATGACTATACTATTTGTTTTTTGTTTATAGTTTAGACACTAAGATTTTCTTTGTTCATGATTTGTAGGTTCACAAGACTTATGTAGTTTGAAATTACTATTTTATTGGTAAATGTATATAGTATAGACACAATGTTTTCCTTGTTGACCCATACTTATTTACGGTGGATGACTATACTATATGTAAACGAATATAGTATAGATACTACCAAATAATAACAATTCTATTCGTGAACGTGTGGCGTATAAATCACTGTTAGTATAAAAGTAGTAGTTTATAAATAAAAGTTGCATTAAAATATTTATATTATAGGCTTAGAAGTTTAATATAGTCATTTATAAAGTGGTACATATTTCATTTATGTATGAACCGAAATATGTAGGTGACTTCAAGACTAACGCGTATGTTCCTTTCTCCCATATTCATTATATTTTTATTGTTAACGTATGGCTTTTCCATGTATAGTATGGAAGAATTAGGCTTGCCAGAGCAATTGTTTCAGATTGGGTTTGAACCAGGCGTCCGAAAAAGACTAAACAACTACTTTAATTTGAGATGGATCGAGGTAATAAAAGACGCACTTTCTGATGCCACCCAAAAGAAGCTTGCGGAGTCGCAGTTCAGACAAATTATGCTAATGAAACAGTTTAAACTATGTTATAGGTTAGTTACAAAGGAATGGAACACATGGGTTAATCATGTACACTTGAATTACAGTATATTAGTATTTAATATTGTACTTTACTATTTCATATTTGACTTTCCCTATTGTATCACACCCTTGTCTCCTATTAACAATTTCCAAAAACTAACTACACCTTATGTGCTTGTTATTTATATTTACTTAGGTGATTATAGAAGACATCATATAGTAAAGTACGTTACCTGAATATGAACCTTTTACATTGATAGTCCATAGCCTCTCCATCATGTTATTGTTTGAATCTTACTACTTAAATAACGTTATACTATGTTAAACATACTATAGTATAGTTCTTTTATGGGACTTAAACATACTATAATATAGTTCTTTTATGGGATTACAATGACTATTGTTTTTTATGCTCTACCCATGCCCAAATACTTTCTCTCACAAAAGCTTGTTATTCCCATTTTCGCTGGGATGTTATATTATACCTTTAGCTTTCCCTGTGTACACTAGCTTTATTTGTACCTTCCTAATACACGACTCCAACAAGGTGGTTACTTTTGTTTTACAACATACATCTTTTTCCTGCTGCATATGTACCAATACGCTTCTGCCTCATGATATGTCGCATGAAATGCACATTGTTTCCTCTCGGTATTCGCAGTCTATTCTATATCATATATAGTATAATACAACATTTGGCGTCCGCCTTGTCCGCATATATTCTTTTTACTTATATTTTAAGCCCATATTGTACAGTCTAACGTTTGCAATTTTTTTCGTTTCCAACGCCTTAACTGTTTCTTTTATTTCATGTTCGTCCACATTTCAGTCCCAGATGCGCTAACGCTGATGGTGTCGTACGATCTCTCATGTTCTATACTATTGCATATATAATGTAGTATAACATTTTCGTCTAGTTGCCTCATGTCCATAACACGTGGTATTTTCATCACATTATTGTTCGAGTTTTGTGTTACGCTTCATATGTCTGACTCGCCTCATTTGCATGCGCCAACGATTGAAAGGAGAAAACTGTCCAGCTTTGTCCCTAATTGTCACATCACTTTTGCTATGGATATATTCTTCATTTTGTCATTTACTATGAATATTCAGCAAATTGACCCTATCTAATTTTACTAAAATGTAGTTACTGATGTTTCTAATTTACTTAAAAATCAGAATTTGGTTAAAATAAGGTAAATTCAGGTTAAGGTTGTCCCAATAGAACTTAAACATTAGAAGTTGAGAGATTAGGACTTAGATGAAGCCAATAAAATTTTAGTTCTAGAAAAATCAAATTATTAATTAAATTAAGAACAAAATATTCTTTTTAATATTTTTATATAACAAAAAAACACAAAACAACGAAACCTTTTTTCATGAAATTCTCGACGCTACTTCTTCTTTTTTTTTATCGTCGGACTACCTTTTCACCTTCGTTCCTCTTCCATGGATATTTCACTTTTCTATATTTCATAGCTTCTTCTTCGCTTTTCCTACACCTCTTTGATCTATTTTTTTCTCTTTATTGTTTCTCTTTTGTTTTCTCAAGTCGCGAATCAACTCTAAACTGCTCTATTCATCATTTACTATCTTTTAGTAGAAAATTTGTGATCCATTACATATGTTTGTAGCATTATTCACGTTCTTTGAGATGTTAGAATTAGGTAGAACATGTATTCTAAAGTAGGCATATTGTAGAGTAATTTTCGAGCTTCTACTACTCTCATCGTTTGTGAAAGTTCTATAATACTTGAACATGTTGATTTTCTATATATATATATATATATATATATATATATAGATATTTTGCGTAAGTTAGTTCAATTTACAATCTTTTATGTTTTGTAGGTATTTCTAAGGACTTACCAATCCGTCAATCTAAGGAGGATCATGAGACTTAAAGTGACGCATATTAAAGTGAAGGATGGCGATTTTGTCAAAAGTAGAGAAATTGCTACCAGTGGAGTTCAAAGAAATGAAGAAAGATCCGATGTTCTTCAGGTGCAAACGATGTTCACATGATTCACTAAACCCGAACCTGATCTAAGTAAAATCCAAACCAAAACCAAATGGAACTTCTATAATATTGAAATGAGACTAAAAATTATGCTCCCAAACACATGAACTGAGCCCAATTGAACACTTGAACACCCATACCTAATTCCATTACTAAAATATAGAAAGTGGTAGATTATAGACATTCTTGAGATATATGTAGTTGGTAATTAGTTGACATTACATTTACATAGCTGAAATGAAAGATAAAGTCACAATAAGTATTTGCATTAATGAAAGAAACAAAACTCTATACTATTAAAAGATGAAATCTTTTTAGGTGAATTGGCCATATGTACATAACAAGTAGAAAAATTAAGAAAGTAACCATGTATGACTTTTATCGGGATGTGTGTCAGTTTACCACAAAAGTGGACAAGAAACTCCTTGTACGCGTGTGACCGTCTGTTTGAGGCGTTGTACACAATTGACGAACTATACTATACTATAGTATTTTTTAAATAGTATAGAAAAATTAATTCATACTAATATCATAACAAAAATATTATATATATTTGGTTAGGGTGCACTTTAATTTCTTATACGGCTCTATAATAGAATAAAACACACTAAATAATACATAATAATGTTACTTATTTCTTTCATTGAGAGTGGTTTGGGAGAACACAAAGTTAAAATTTTCGATAATATGATCTTCCGCTAGTGTGGGAGGGAGGGAGGGAGGGAGGGAGGGAGGGGAGAGAGAGAGAGAGAGAGAGAGAGAGAGAGAGAGAGAGAGAGATAACAACCAGACGTGGTGGTGATGTTGATATTACAAGTGAGAAATAACAACAGAAATAATACATAAGAGAAGGAGATGTTGTTGGTCCTACAACAACTGGAGGACGAGGAGGAGGTTTGTGGTGATGCCAATGTTACTAGTGGAATAACAACACGAATAATACCTAAGAAGAGGGGGTATTGTTGTTCATACATGAGCAAGAGACTGATGGTGGTGGTCATGCCAAATGTTACAAGTTGGAAAACAAATAAAAGAAGGGGATGTTTTTGTTCATAGGAGGAGGAGGTTGGTGGTGTTGGTGATGTCGATGTTACAAGTAGGATAACAACAAATATAATACATAATAAGAAGGGATGTTTTTTTGTAGAGGATACTTCAACATTCTATACCATGACCATAAAATATAATAGTATACTACAACGTTTGCAAGAATTGGTACAAAAAATTTCATCTGTTCTTCACCAGAAATGTGTTGTTCTTAACGGATACAAAACTCTCAACTTAGATGAGGAAGAAAAAAAGGAGAAAAGTAACACATATTCTATTATTGTTATGGTGTTAGCATATTAGCTTATTGCAACGTATAGCATCACATATGTCTTTGGTTTTTGTAGGTGAACAAGGAGGATGCTGGTAATGACTGTGAAAGCCGGTGTACGCTCAACATGATATAAGCATGTTATGGTGTTAATATGATGTATGTGTTGATCTCACACCTGCTTATCCAGTTATTACCTGTCACCTCCTATTTTTGTAAGCAAAAGTTTGAGTTAACAACATCACCGATATAGTAGCTTTAAGGAACTAAGGTTAGTAGATTATTGTTTAAATTTTTAAAAATATAAAAAAAATAATTGTATAAATATAAAAAATGTTTAAAAACAAAACTTAAAAAATTTTAATTAGATTTTTAACAAAAATTAGGAAATCCTAAGCTTAGTTGTCGTTGAAACCAAAAAAGCCCTAATCACCTAAGCTTAGTTGTCGTTGAAACAAAAAAAAGCCCTAATCACCTAAGTTTAGTTGTCTTTGAAACCAATAGAGAAAAACCCCTAATCACACGCGACTTGAGAGAGAGATCATGGGATCAAAGGGCGACTCAGAAGATCAGTTAACGTTTGATCCGAACTTCATCCCCCTAAATACAGTGGACTTGGAAACTCAAAATCTCAAGGCTAAGTTTGTTGTAGAGGAGGAAGTCGCTGGTCAGTTGAAAGAAGGTGGTGTAACTGGTGTTGATGGAAAGAAGAAATGAAGCAAAAGAAAGCTTATCAGTATTGCCGATGAAAGTGATGATTCTGATGTTGAAATCACTCCACCAACCCGAAAAACAAAGCCTCGCAGATAGACCACTTATGGAACAACTACAAGGAAACTCATGTTGCAATCCACTATATATGGTGGCATTGGCTCGTCCGATAAGGCGTGTAGTATGGACAAGTCCGTTCATATGAAGTTTGTGATTCGTGGAGGGAGCAGAAAGGTAATGACTATGTCGCAAAATAACAATTTCGCGCCTGCTAAGTCGCAAAAGAAGAAAGAGAAGGTCGTAGAGGACATACCGGACTTTGACGATGAACTGGATGAAGAAGTGGGTGAAGAGGATGAACTCGGTGAAGATGAAACGAAAGAGAGGCAAAGATCATATGTGTGGATCGATTTCAAGGTGGTGCATAAACCCAATGGAACGATGAAAGCTGCAAGCAATCATTGTAGGAATGAGTATGCATGGAACTCCCACTCTCATGGAATCAGTGGGTTGAGAAGGCATCGTTTGAGATGTAAAATGTACCCAATGAATCGAGGAAGGCAAAAACAACTCAATACGGAGGGGAAAGTTGTTTCTCGCAAGTATGATCATATTGTGTTTAGGCAGCTGGTAGACAATAGTCCAACATGATCTACCTTACTCGTACGTGGAGTATGAAAAAGTGAAGGAGACATGGAAGTATTTGAATGCTGATGTCAAGAAGATTTCTCGAAACACAACGAGAGCAGATGCGTTTCGATTATATGAAAGTGAGAGAGAGACACTGAAGAGGGAATTAGGGAGTCTTCCTGGACGAGTCTCCTTCACGACTGACTTGTGGACATCAGTGAAACAGAAAGGATACATGTGTGTGACAGCACATTACATTGATCGGAATTGGAAGTTGAACAACAAGATCATGACGTTTTGTGCTCTACCACCTCCACCTGATGATATGAAAATGTGGTTCAGCTCCTTGATTCACTAAAAGAGTGGGGAGTTGATAAGAAGGTATTCTCAGTCACATTAGATAATGTTGCAAGTAATGACTCAATGCAAGATATCGTAAAATCCCAGCTGAATTTGAGAGATGAATTGTTGTGTGAAGGAGAGTTTTTCATGTCGGATATGCAGCTCACAGACTGAACCTCATAGTGCAATATGGGTTGAAGGTTATTGGGGATTCTTTGAAAAAATTAAGAGAGAGTGTTAAGTATATATTAGGATCGGAAACGCATGAAAATTTGTTCCAAAAATGTGTGGATAATGCGGGTGTAGAAGAAAGTGCAGGGCTGATAGTGGATGTGCCGACGAGATGGAATTCGACTTACTATATGCTTGAGAGAGCCATCAAGTACCGTCAAGCATTTGCTAGGTTGGAGACATTTGATATGAAGGGTTATAAAATGGCGCCCACACATGATGAATGGACTAGAGCTGAGAATATCTGCTCTTTTTGGGTCATTTTGCTCTCATCACAAGCTTGATATCTGGTTAGAATTACCCTACTTCAACTTGTATTTCTTTCAGGTATGAGTAAATTGGCTTCAAGTGAATGAGGAAATTGGAGATGAGATTGTCATACACATGGTTCCACCGATGAAAGAGAAGTTCGATAAGGGGATGAAGTCAGTGATGTTTTTGCAATAGCAGCAATCTTCGATCCACGGTTTAAGCTTTCAGTTGAAGAATGTTGTTTAGAGAAGCTTGACATGAGCACACGTGATGCAAAGTTGAAGAACTTGAGTGAGAAGCTGAATACTCTGTTTGATTCATAGGATAAAAACTCCAAAAATAACTCACCTTCTACAAAGCCACGTGAGACTGTTTCACAAAAATTCTCTGCGCCAGCGTCAATGGGACTATTTCAGAACTACGATGTGAGTGCTATTTCAATTTTTTCCATTTTGTTTAACTTTTTTTACTCCTCTGATATTTTTTAAAAATAAAACTTATTAGGATTTCTTTGCATTTCGCAAAGTCAGTGGCATTGTGAGTGGAAAGACACCTCTAGAAGCTTATCTTGATGAACCACCTTTGGACATCACTAATTTTCAGACCTTGGACATCCTCAACTGGTGAAAAGGTAATGTGCATCGGTTTGGTGATCTTGCTGCAATGGCATGTGATCTGCTAAGTATTCCAATCACAACAGTGGCTTCGGAGTCCTCTTTTTTTTGGATCGCGAGTTCTTAACAAATATAGGAGTCGTCTACTTCCAAAAATGTGCAAGCTCTGATATGCACGAGAAATTGGATCAAGGGATACAAATCTTATGCACATGGTAAATAACTCACATTATAATTTATTGTAGAGTACTATTACCTTAATCCTAAGTAAATGAATGTTTCTAATATTTACAGATGAAGAAATCGATGGTGATGGTGATGGTGATGGTGATGGTCAAGAAGAGAAATTGCAATCATTTGAGTCAATTGTTGATGGGGAAGATGAAGATTAGCAAATTTTAAATGTTATCTTGATTTGGTGTTTTACTGTATCAGATTTTGAGATTTCTTTTGTTTGCTTTTGTTATGATTACTATAATTTGGAGTTTTTCTAAAATTTAATTTCGTCACACTTAACATCTCAACTTATACATTCAATTCTTACAAGAACTTATGATATAACAAACTTGATAATGCTAAATACACTTCATGTCTTGATTTGGTGTGCACTTTGGTATGTACAGAGCGGCCTCAAGCTTCCTGGAGCAACATGAAGCGTCCTTGAGCAGTCTGCATCGGCCTGGAGCGTCCTGCTGCATCGAGAACTGTCATGGCCACGGGATGACTTGTGAGGGCATGTGCACTTTGGCGGGGGGGGGGATTGGGATGACCTTCAGCAGACCGCATCCTGCGCGGGATTGACCCGCAAGAAGAGAAGATCGCAGCGGTTCGGGACGAGACGGGATAGACGCAACATCACTGATGTTGGTATGGTCTTGGTGTTCCCCTATTCAAGTTAGTTAAACAGATTATGATAAACAAAGTAAGGAAGCTTTATTCTGTATTCTTAAGCTATTTAGTCACAGAAAATAAGTTTTGCAAAGATAGGCAATGCAAATTTACCTTAAGACTCAAGAGTTTGGGTTCTATTTTTACGTTTAGCTTCAGCTTGCATTTACATAGCAACGTCACTCTATTGGTAGCAAAGTAACATTCTTGCCAACTTGCCGTATTCCAGATTCTTCCATAAACCGTCCGAAAGGATGTTAAGATTGAAGCCACTTCCAGCAAACCCACGCTTCAACATCACCTCGAGAACACCTACCGCAAAATCGCTTGTGATGTAATTGCAGAAAACATTCAAGCGCACTCAGAGAAATGAAGATGAAAGTATTAGTGGCGATCATGTTCCGGTAAACATAAAACGCTGCTGGTAAGCTCATATACCTGAAATTCAACAAAGACAATGAAAATTAACAGCAAGAGGCTAAAATCAATTCACTGCACACTTGCAAATTGCAGACTCGCTTATCAAAAAATAGAGTCCACATTAACAAAAAACAATAAAATTTTTCTCTCAACTCACATAACATGAAGAGCAGCAGACATCTTATTTTCATGCTCACGAAGAAGACAAAAAGAATTCCACATTTTTCAGTAATCGGTAGCGAGTATAGATTCAAGCCACAAAGAACAACAAAAGAAAACTTACTAAACAACTTGAACTGGTACGACATTCGTCTCTGTTTATAGGCTTAAAAGGCCTATAAGCTTCTAAGAAGGCCTAAAAGGATAGGAACAATCTAAAGTTTGCAACAATTTTGATCCTACGTCATACCAGACTCTTTGGGTAGCATCCTTTGAATCACCATCAGACTTCACCAGCGGAATCTTTATCCATAAATTCATAGGAGAATGACATTAAAGAAAACAAAAGAAGGAGGAATGAAATGTTAAAGCTTCGTTGAAGATTCTCTTGTACAAAAAAAATTAATCTTGAATAAAACTTGACTGAATGTACAAAAAATTACTAATCTTGAATAAAGCTTGACAGAAAGCAAGCAAGTTAGCCCTTGTAAGATATGGTTCACACATCTTGCATATTTGGAACACGGGGTCCCTTCAGGAGTCGGAAGAGGGAATTGCTGCAAGTAGGCGTGTCAAGATGGGTAAACCAACCCAAATCAAACCATATGGTTTTAAGTTTATATGGATTACGGGTTAATCCAATTTATTTGACAAATGGATTGGATTATCCCATAACTCATTTTAATTAATGGGTCAATGGTTTTAATGGTTTACCCATTAATAATAATACTATAGTTTAAAGAATGACTAACTAAAAATATTACTTTAGGGACTAAAAATAAAAATATTATTTAGATTTGGGAAAAACTTGGTTTTGTGGTACAAATGGAAAACCCAAATTTTCTATTTGATGGAAAATCCCGATTTTACAATTTTGACGGAATAACACAATTTAAGATTTTGCGGAAAAACACAATTTAAAGTTTCAGCGAGAAAAAAACATTTATTTTGCAGTTTTCGCCGTAAAACATGATTTTGCGGTTTTGACAGAAAATGTAAGGTTTTGATTGTAACGAGTAAACATAATTTTGCGGTTTTGGTGGAAAATACGATTTTGCGGTTTTGGCGGAAAACTCAATTTTGCGGTTTCGGCCAAAAACTTGATTTGCGATTTTGGCGGGAAAACTCGATTTTTCAGTTTTGGCGGGAAAACTCGATTTCGCGGTTTTGGCGGGAAAATACGATTTCACGGTTTTGGCGGGAAAATATGATATTGCGGTTTTGGCGGAAAATACAATTTTGCGGTTTTGGCGGAAAACTCAATTTTGTGGTTGTGGCCAAAAAAACTCGATTTGCGGTTTTGGCGGGAATATACGATTTTTCGGTTTTGGCGGGAAAATTCGATTTTGTAATTTTGGTGGAAAAACTCGATTCTTCGGTTTTGGCGGAAAAACTCGATTTCACGGTTTTAGCGGCAAAATACGATTTCATGGTTTTGGCAGGAAAATATGATATTGCGGTTTTGGCGGGAAAACTTGATTTTGCGGTTTTGGCGGGAAAATACGATTTTGTGGTTTTGGCGGAAAAATATGATTTTGCCGTTATGGCAGGAAAACTCGATTTTTAATTTTGGCGAGAAAATTTGATTTCACGGTTTTGGCGGGAAAACTCGATTTCGCGGTTTTGGCATGAAAACTTGATTTCGCGATTTTGGGAAAATACGATTTTGCGGTTTTGACGAGAAAATACAATTTTGCGATTTTAGTGGAAAACTTGATTTTGCGGTTGTGGCTAAAAAACCCGATTTGCGGTTTTGAAGAGACAACTCGATTTTGTTGTTTTGGAGAAAACTATATTTTAGCGGGGAAAAACTTCATTTGTGATTTTGTGAGAAAAATCAATTTTACAATTTTGATGAAAATTTGATTTTATGGTTATTGCGAAAATATGATTAAACTTTGATTCAAAACAACATCTAATATTTATATATTTAATAATTATATGTTGACAAAAAATATATGTGAAATTAGGTTATATTTAGTTTATTGAACTTGATTTAGATAAATGAGAAAATAAATAAAAAATTGGTTTAGTGAAATTATTTTAAAATTGTGGTTAGGTGTATTTTGTTTATATATTTGATTTGAATTGTTATAAATTATTATTGGTTTGGTTATGGGTAACTCATTATCCATTACAATCCAAACCATTTTAACCCAAACTAATAAGTCCAGCAACTCACTTTATCCATTAATCCATTTGTACCCACTTTTTCTGTCCACAAAATTCATGGTTTGGATTGGGTTAGATTGACCCATCAAATTTTACCCATTTTGACACCCCTAGCTGCAAGCAAATAACAAACATCAGTAAGATGCAGTTAATCCAAGAATCAAAAATCAAAAATGAAAAAAGAATCTCAGCAAAAAAAAGAGTAGCAAATAGACAGTAGTACATAAATTAAATTTATAGTTTCCTAAGCACATGTAAGGAGAGATGTGTAGCGCATGCTTTCTGGTTCCTGAATCCATTGCAACACCTCATCTTCGGAATCCAAATCAATCAACCAATTGTTTTTGCATAGAGAATGAAATATTAACATTAATCAAACTCATCATTCATAACCAAAAAAAGAGAAATATGCCAACGACATTATGGCTCCACTGGAGAAGGTGGCAAGAGTAAATCAGAGCCAGAGATTGGTAAAACATGAGTTTCGAGCAGTTTCCTTCCACCAAGCTCGGCCTATACGAAGGGTCCATCTGCATAACAAAATTTCACAAAGAGCAAGAAGAAAACTCCATTAGAGATACAAAACGCTGAATCACCATATCCAAATAAATAGTAGACACAAAGGTTAGAATCCATCAAAAATGAACCAGAGAGAGATAAGATGGAACATTTCCTGGGTTTTGAAGCAACTTATGTTTTTAGGTGGTGGTTTGAGGGTTATTTGGGATTTGAAAGGCGGTATTAGCTGGTAATCAGAGATGGATTGTTGATGTTATGTTTTTTTTGTTTGAAAGAGTGAGAGAAGAAGGCGAAGAGGGAATGAGAGAGCTCAGAATGGGAAGTCCTATTAACGGTGAATAAGGCGAATCGAGGGATTGCGAACATCGTGAAAAGAAGGTGAAGCCAGAACTGCTGATGTGGACTATTTAATTGACATGTTATGTTTTTACTGGTTGATTTTTTTCAGACGTGGATATCTTCTCTATTGAGTATATTAAACTTTTAGTATTGTAAGATACTAGGTGTTTACCCGTGAATTTGCGGTTACATAGAGTCCAGAAAAAATAAACAAAAATCAAAGGATGGTAGGTGAACAATAACATTAATGAACAGTAAAATAGACAAATATTTATTATTTTAAACTTCTTTAGTAAACCAATTTTGTTTAGCTTCTTTAGTAAACCAAATAAGTTTCTATCTACACAAGTGTGAAAATAAAAATACAAAAATATTTAGAACCTCTATCTACATTTCCGTCACTCATTCTCTCCCATTCTATAACTCTTGCTTTTCATATTCAAACTTTATTTTCCTACACTCCGTACCAAAGGAGTGAAATTTGTTTTCCATTTTACTCAGTTTCTACATCTATTATCCAGTTGCTCGAAGAAATAACTTTAAGTTTGAATCATAAACATGTAGAATCGAGATTTAGCGAAAACACAAAGTAAATCCAAGAACACATATCTCTTTATTAGAAATTCTTTAAACAATCTCTTACAAACTTTTTTATCCGAATTACACGACTCGATACGGATCGAATCCTAACATAACCAACTTGCATGAACCAACCCATGTTGATCATTGCTAATTACTTTCTGAAACCCCAACCCCCCTCCCCCCTTTGTGTTTCTGTGAGAATTACAACGTAGAAAATTCTTCACCTAATTCTAGGAAAAATCAAGGTATGTATCAAATAATCTATCTTTATTATAAAATATATTATTTTTTATATTTTAGCATTCCAAAATCTTCTAATTTGTGATATAATAGTGCTTATTTAATGCATATTTCATCAACCAAACATATGGAAATATTTCATATCATCGCATCCAGTGGCAGAACCAGGAATATTATTTATTGGGGCATAACGAGAAGTAATTTTCAATAATATTTAATAAATTATATTAATATAAATAAATATATATTTATTATTAAATAATGCGATAAACTGCTGATATTTTTAAATAAATATTTTTTATTATTTAAATGGTTTAACATATAACTTAAATATTTTTTATCAAAATATGTATATGGTATTTGTAAAGAAAATAACCTAAACATGAGGAAATAATAAAAAGCTAATTATCTCATCATAGTTAACCAATAGAAAATATATAAAAGAGTTATTGAACCAAAATTATTGAACATCGTGAACCTAACAAAATAGTAAAAAACTGGAATGGTGAGATGTGAGGCTTGAGCCAAAGTTTGGTGGGGGCAGGAAGAAAATTTCAAACAACACCAGCTGATCTAATGAAACTTTGATTATTTACTTAACAATTTTGATAAATATTGAATTTTAGTGGGGGTAGCTGCCCCCTTCAATCGTGTCTCACACATCATTTTCCATGTGTGATACATGTACAGAACAACTTATCAAACTGCAATTTTTTAAGTTTACAAAACAGAGCTAGATCTCTATTTCTTCCCTTTCGATGTACGGTATGTAAGTGGGTATAACCAAAGTGAAACGAAAAGTTTCTTCCCTTTCATTGTATTGTATGTGATGCAGCATAGCATCCTATTCTTATTGGGTTTTGGTTTTCTGATTTCCTTTTTATTCTTGTGCTAGATAAACATTAATATTCTTAATATTAAAAGATAATGATTAAAGACTTTAGGATAGAAGGTTAGATCATAATCCTTAAGGACTTAGGTCTTTTCTTATTAGTATAAATAGTGAGCTCTTGATTTATAAGAGTCACAACTTGATTATTGAATTTTATAAACTTAGAGCTTTGGTGTTAACAAACTCTTAAAATCTTATTTCTGGATATTCTTTGAGAATTCAACAGACTTAAGAAGGCTAATTTAACGGGTATTTTCAGAATTCAACGTTACTTTTGCATTATCGGTTACTAACGGTTACTTCTGCTCCGTCAATTGGTATCAGAGACTTTGAACTTCGATTCTCATCGTTGTTTCGATCTTGTGATGGCGCCTCGACCAGGCAAAGAACCAGCCAACGGCTGGACACACTTTCAACAATTCTTGGAAGACTTTCAGGAACACTTTCATGATGAACTTCGCAGAACCATGGCTGAGTCAATTCAGGCTGGTGTTCAAGCCGGAATACAAGCCGCGCTAGCGGCACACGCAGCAGTCGCACCACCACCTTAACAACAACGCCACAACAACAACCCCATCTTTGCCGCACATGAAGAAGACGACGACATGGCTAATCCGTTCGGACTAGACAACCAGCATCGTCATCAATTCCACTAGCACCATAACAATGAAGATTCACGATGGACATCGGGTATCAAGCTTGATATTCCCGAGTTTCATGGTGGTTCTCAACCGGAGGAACTACTTGATTGGTTTGTTGTAGTCGATGAATTCTTAGAATTCAAGGAAGTGCCAGCAAACAAACAGGTTCCATACGTTAATACCCGATTTCGTGGTCACGCCGCATCATGGTGGAATCAACTAAAACTATCACGTCATCGTCGTGGTAAAGAAAAAATTGGATAACCATAAGAAGCACATGCACAAAACGTTCATTCCTTATAACTTTGAGAGGCTTTTGTTTCAAAAGTTTCACAACCTTCGGCAAGGATCTGGATCGGTGGAAGACTATTCGAATGAGTTTTATCAGATGCTGACTCGTGTGGACATTCACGACTCAGAGGATCAACTTGTAGATCGTTTTATCGCAGGCTTACGGCCACAATTGCAGAACATGTTACATTAATTCGACCCTGGCTCGGTGGCAGAGGCGCGTCAACGAGCTTTGTTGGTCGAGCAACAGACAACGTTTACTGCACTCTTGGACCGGAAACACTAGACAGCGCAACAATACAACCACCAACGACAGCATAATACCCACAGGACTTGATGCAGCGGCCAGTTCTAGTGGAAACAACAAAGCATCCGACCTAGTGGCATCCGGCATTAACTCCAGACCCACTCGTCCTATAGCTTTACGCTGCTACGCTTGTGGAGAAAGAGGTAATATTCAAACAGCATGCCCGACACATGGTCGACGTGGCTTACTAGCAAGCGAAAAAGAACTTGTTCGCGAGCCAATATATGACACTGACGACGATCAACTCAATGATGTCGAAGAAGAGGAGGAACAAGGTGACACAGGCACTCTCCTTATGTTATGACGAAATTTTTTTGCTTCAAAAACAAGTGAAGCAGTTCAACGTACGGCTCTCTTCACCTCTACTTGCACCTTCAAGGGAAAGGTGTGCCGTTTTGTCATCGACTCTGGCTGTTCATCGAACGTGGTATCGGAGGAAGCTGTGCGAAAGTTAGCTCTCACGACTGACAACCACCCTCACCCATACCGCCTTTCATGGATGCAAATGGGTGCAGATATTAATATCTCTCAACAAACACTGCTCACGTTTTCGATCGGTTCTTTCTACAAGGATACATTGTATTGTGATGTAGCCCCTATGGACGTATCACATATAATTCTCGGTCGTCCATGGCAATATGACAGGGAGGTGATTCATAACGGAAAACTCAATACCAACTCCTTCATGTTTCAAGGACGAAAGATTACTTTGCTTCCTTCTCCAGAAGTAGATCAAGCATTCTCCAATGATAAAAAGCGTCAGGCTTCTAAACAAGGTCTCCTAATCATCTCCAAATCACAATTTGAAGAGGAGCTACGTGAGTCTTGTCCGCTTTTTGCTTTGGTTACGGTTGATGCAAAACAAGAGCATGACGTCTCCATCCCTACCGAGTTTACACCAATCATAACGACTTCCAGGATCTTTTTCCAGATTAACTACCTGTCGGCCTTCCATCTCTCCGTGATATACAACATCACATTGACCTGGTACCTAACGCCGTTTTACCAAATCGTGCTCATTATCGGATGAGTCCAGAAGAGCATGAAGAGTTGCGACGAAAGGTTGAGGAACTACTACTCAAGGGTTATGTTCGGGAGAGTCTAATCTCGTGCGCCGTACCAGCTCTGTTGATTCCTAAGAAAGATAAAACATGGTGTATGTGTGTTGATAGCCGCACGATAAATAAGATCACAACACGTTACCGATTTCCGATCCCTCGTCTCGATGACCTCTTGGACCAGATCGGTAAAGCATCTATATTCACTAAACTTGATCTTAAAAGTGGTTATCACCAGATTCGAATTCGACCGGGGGATGAGTGGAAGAAAGCATTCAAAACGCGGGAAGGGCTATTTGAATGGCTTGTCATGCCATTCGGATTATCTAATGCTCCTAGCACGTTTATCCGCGTCATGAATCAAGCCTTACGTCCGTTTATTGGAAAATTTGTCGTCGTATATTTTGACGACATTCTCATCTTCAGTACATCCATTCACGACCATCTCATGCACTTGCGAGATGTCCTGGTTGCTCTACATCGAGAGAAGCTTTTTGTAGCCAAGCACAAGTGCGAATTTGGCGTGTCCGAGGTTCTGTTTTTAGGCTATGTCGTCTCCGCTACAGGTCTTCGAGTTGATCCTCAAAAGGTGGCCGCAATTGCTTCATGGCCTACGCCAACAGCAGTTTCGGAGGTTCGAAATTTTCACGGCTTGGCGTCATTCTATCGACGTTTTGTGTTCAACTTTAGCGCTATAATGGCTCCCATTACGGACTGCATGAAAAATACGTCTTTCGTATGGTCTCAGGAAGCATCGCGAGCTTTTGACAATATTAAGACCAAGCTAACAACGGCACCGATTTTAGTGCTGCCCGACTTCGATCAGCCCTTTGAACTGCATTGTGACGCCAGCAAGCTGGGAATTGGTGCAGTCTTGAGTCAGCATGGTCTCCCTATCGCCTATTATAGCGAGAAAATGGCTGGAGCTAGAGCTCGTTATAGTACTTACGACATCGAATTTTATGCTATCGTGCAAGCTATTAAACATTGGCGACATTACCTTGCTCATAAAGAGTTTATACTCTTTACTGATCACGTGGCATCAAAGTATTTGAGTACGCAAGATAAAATCTCTTCTCGTCATGCTTCATGGATAGCCTATTTACAGCAATTCACCTTCGTAATCAAGCACCAATCCGGGAGGCTAAACAAAGTGGCAGACGAGTTGAGTCGTCGTCATGTTTTGGTATCAACATTACGGGTGAGTGTTACCGGCTTTGGAAGCTTTGCTACAGATCCATTCTTTGCTTCTATTTGGTTGGATCTTACACACGGGATTCGATCTGACTACTCTTTAGTGGATGGCTTTATATTTTGCGACAACCGGTTGTGTGTGCCCAAGTGTAGTCTTCGGTTGCAGATTATCTTGGAACTGCACCGTGAGGGACATGTTGGTCGCGACCGAACGCTGAAACTGGTCACAGATTCTTATTTCTGGCCTACCCTTCGGCGTGATGTTGAGAGGTTCATCGCTCGTTGCACTATGTGTCAGCAGAGTAAGGGTCATGCGTACAATGCTGGTCTTTACCTTCCTCTTCCTATTCCGACTCAGCCTTGGAGTGATATCAGCATGGACTTTGTCTTATGTCTTCCACAAACCCAACGTGGCAATGACTCGATCTTTGTTGTCGTTGATCGTTTTTCCAAGATGGTTCATTTTATTCCATGCAAGAAGACCATCGATGCTGTACAAGTTGCAACCTTGTTCTTTCGCGAAATCTACCGATTACACGGCCTACCAGCATCCATCGTGTCTGACCGGGATTCTCGCTTCATTGGTCATTTTTGGCGTTCTCTTTGGAAGTTGCTTAAAACAAGCTTAAAATGAATTCGGCATATCATCCTCAGATGGATGGACAGACCGAGGTTGTTAATCGCAGCTTGGGAAACATGTTGCGATGCCTTGTTGGTGATAACTTAAGGTCATGGGATTCTCTTCTTTGTCAAGCAGAGTTTGCTCATAACCATGCCCATAATTGAAATCTTGGTTACAGTCCCTTCAAGGTTGTCTATGGCGTGAACCCTAGGGGACCAGTAGCTTTATCTACTTCTCCTCAACACGGCGAGTTTCATGTAAGAGCGTTGGAGCTGGTTAACGAGATTGCTGACATTCATGCCCGTGTGCAAGACAACTTAGCCGGCACCGCAATCAAATACAAGCGTGCAGTGGATAAACGGCACCGAGAAGTGCAGTTTGATGTCGGGGATTATGTCTGGGCTGTTTTGATCAAGGAACGCTTGCCGACTGGCCAGTACAACAAACTCAAGCCGCGAAAGATTGGACCAGTTCAGATTGTAGAAAAGATCAATGCAAATGCCTACCGTCTTCTTCTTCCTTCTCATTTGCATACTATCGACGTGTTCAATGTTAAACATCTCTTCAAGTATGAACCAGATGACAACATACTTTCGAGATTCGTGGACGAATCTTTCGTACGAGAGGGGACCTGGTGCAGCATAGCATTCTATTCCTATTGGGTTTTGGTTTTCTGATTTCCTTTTTATTTTTGTTCTAGATAAACATTAATATTCTTTATATTAAAGGATAATGATTAATGACTTTAGGATAGAAGGTTAGATCCTAATCTTTAAGGACTTAGGTCTTTTCTTATTAGTATAAATAGTGAGCTCTTGATTTATAAGAGTCACAACTTGATTATTGAATTTTATAAACTTAGAGCTTTGGTGTTAACAAACTCTTAAAATCTTACTTTTGGGCATTCTTTGAGAATTCAACAGACTTAAGAATGCTAAGTTAACGGGTATTCTCAGAATTTAACGTTACCTTTGCATTATCGGTTACTAACGGTTACTTCTGCTCTGTCAGTATGTAAGTGGGTATAACCAAAGTGAAACGAAAAAATCCTGAACAAAATCAACATTTTGTTTTGTGTCCGAGAATAAAAGAAAGGTTGGATTATGTTTATACTGTATTTTCCTCAAATAATTCTAACTGCTCTTTAAACTTTGACCAATCCAAATTAAACTTTTAATCTCTTTTAATCCAATCTGAGCCTGCTTTGACACTTGTTTAATACAGTACACTCTCTGATACTTCGTCTTGTAAATGATAAGGTTTCTAAGCAGAAAACAAGACACAAGATTTGTTTGGTAGTTAAGACTACCTATGTTTATGTTTTTCATTGATTATAAATAGAAAAGAGCTTGGAATCATTGACTCCTACAAAACAGGAATAATGGGAAACATGGAGTCATTAACTCCTTACAAACTGGAAATGTGATAAAGTGGTGAACTGGTTCCTAAAGACCAGTTCTATTATTTGAAACAGCAAAGATAAAGAAATAAAATAGACACGTGCCTTCCTTAACTTGAATACTTCTTGTTTGGAAACCTTTGTCTTACTGACCTTCTTCCCGCCATCTTTGATATCGTATCAATACCCCCACGATCCAAAAGAACCTTGTCCTCAAGGTTCACTTCAAAGTGAGGAAAGCTGGTGCGTAGTTGGTCGTAATTTTCCCATGTAGCTTCTTCAAGTGGAAGGTTCTTCCATTGGACCAAGACTTCTTTGAGACTCCCTTCTTCTGTTGCAGATGTACGTTGAGATAATATCTCCTCTGGTTCCAATGACAGCGTCCCATTCTTGCGCAAAGGAGGAAATTCCACGGAGACCGAGTCATCGTCACCAATGCGCTTCTTGAGTAGTGAGACATGAAAAACTGGGTGGATTTTAGCTCCAACAGGTAACTTGAGACGATAGGCTACCTGACCAATGCGGATTTCAATCTGAAATGGTCCAAAATATCGGTTAGCCAACTTCTGAGAAGACCTCTTGAAGACTGATTTCTGGCGGTAAGGTTGTAAGCGGAGGAACACCCAGTCATCCACGGCAAACTCAACGTCGCGACATTTCCGATCAGCTATCTGTTTCATTATGTTACTTGCTCGCTCCAGGTGACTCTTAAGCTCGCTTAACAATGCATCCCGTGTCTGCAATTGTTCATCAATTTCTTCAACAAGGGAAGAACCCACTTCATACCTTGGCAGAACAGGAGGAGGACGCCCATATAGAGCTTGAAAAGGTGTTGTCCCCGTGCTGGCATGAAAACTGGTGTTGTACCAATACTCTGCCCATGGCAAAAAAGAACTCCACTTCTTCGGTTTATGTTGGACAAAACATCGGAGGAACTGTTCAATGCACATGTTAACCACCTCCGTTTGGCCATCTGATTGTGGGTGGTATGCCGAAGACATACGAAGCTGAGTACCATGCATCTTCCACAATTCCTTCCAAAAGTTGCTGATGAAGATCGGGTCTCGGTCACTGAGTATGGAACGTGGTATGCCATGAAGCTTGATGACGTTGGTGACGAACTTGGCTGCTACAATGGAGGCTGTATACGGGTGAGATAAAGGGATCAGGTGAGCTGATTTGGTAAGACGATCGACCACCACCATAATGGATGTGTACCCTTGTGACTTAGGCAAACCATCCACGAAGTCCATCGAGACGTCTTCCCAAAGCTGTTCTGGAATGGGAAGTGGCTGTAGAAGTCCAGCTGGTGACATGTTTTGTGATTTGGCTCGTTGACAAGTGTCACATTTAGCAACATAAGCTGCCACAGACTTATGCATCGACGTCCAATAAAACTGACGAGAGAGACGTTTGAATGTGCGCAATATACCTGAGTGACCGCCCATCGTGGTGTTGTGGTGTTCATGTAGAAGCTGTTCCACCAAAGGAGATGTTGGTGGAATGACAACTCTGTTGCTGTAGCGTACCATACCATCTTTCCAAGAGTAAGGATGTCCGGGATTGTCGGTTGCCAAAGCTCCAATGCGAAAGAGATATGGGTTAGAGAGGTTGAGAGCACGAAGATCATCCCACACGGTGACCTGTGGTAGTGAGATGGCGTTTAAAATGGGGCTGGCTGGCACTCGAGATAAGGCATCAGCAGCAGAATTGGTTCGCCCTGGTTTGTAAACGATGTCATAGTCATAGCCCACCAACTTACTCATCCATTTCTGTTGCTCAGGAGTGAGAATGCGTTGTTCCAGCATGTAGCGGAGACTGCGTTGATCCGTTTGGATGGTAAATTTGCGCCCCAGTAAGTAAGGACGCCATGTCCGTATCGCCACAATGATTGCCAACATCTCTCGAGCATAAGTAGACCAAGACTTCTTGGCAGGACCCAAAGACCTGCTCATATAAGCAATAGGTTGACCATTCTGAGATAAGACAGCGCCAATACCTTCTCCAGAAGCGTCAGTTTCAATGACAAAAGGCTTAGAAAAGTCCGGTAGAGCCAAGGTGGGTGTTGTGGTCATCGCGAGTTTGAGGTTGCGGAATGCTTCCTCTGCTGTGGTATCCCAAGCAAACTTCCCTCGCCTCAAGAGATTCGTCAATGGTCTTGCAATGAGGCCATAGTTACGGACAAATTTCCGATAATAGCCGGTGAGGCCTAGAAATCCTCGAAGTTCGGTTACTGATGTTGGTACTGGCCAATCTGTCATAGCAGCAATTTTTGAGCTATCCACCTTCACTCCAGTGTGTGTGATGATGTGACCAAGATACTCCAGCTCTTGTTTACCGAACTCGCACTTCTTGAGTTTGACAGAAAGTTGATGTTTCTGAATAATACTCAGGACCTCTCGTACATGTTGCAGATGAGCTGACCAGGTGGGACTGTAGATGAGTATATCATCAAAGAAGACGAGGACTGATTTGCGCATCAATGGCCGGAAAATGTCGTTCATAAGAGCCTGGAAGGTAGAAGGAGCGTTGCAGAGACCGAAGGGCATGACGAGGTACTCGTAGTGGCCGTTGTGGGTTCGAAAGGTGGTTTTGTGGATATCGGTTGGGTGCATCCGAACCTGATGGTATCCCGCAGTGAGGTCAAGCTTTGTGAAATAGGCTGCTCCGTGTAGCTCATCCAACATATCTTCAACTGTGGGAATAGGGAAACGATCCTTAATCGTTGCGGAGTTCAGAGCTCTGTAGTCCGTGCAAAATCTCCAGGACCCATCTTTCTTTTTCACCAATAAGACTGGAGATGATAATGGACTTGAACTGGTCTGAATGATTCCAGTTCGCAGCATCTCCGTGACTTGCCTCTCGATTTCATCCTTTTGGAAGTGAGCATACCTATAGGGTCGAACATTAATGGCGTTAGTACCTTCTTTGAGATTGATGTGGTGCTCAATCGATCGATGTGGTGGTAAGCTTTCGGGAGTGTGGAAGACATCATCAAATTCTTGTAGCAGAACTCGGATATCGTCGTTCAGCGGTTGAAGTTCTGGTGTGTCGGTACTAGGGCAAATCGCGAAGAGCATCTGATCCTGTCGGCTTTCTTTTTCCACTTCTTGTTGTGTTGTGGGCCTGATGGCTGGAGTTGAAAGCCCAGTAAGAGTTGTAGTGGTACCCATCCAAGTGAATTGTAATGTTTTATCAGCCCAATTGCAGAGAACATGTCCAAGACTCACCAACCATTGGACCCCCAATACCAAATCTAAGCTTGCTAAGGGTAAGGCATAGAGTGTTACGGTGAACCTAACGTCGCCGATTCCGATGAGAACTCCGGTGTATTTGCGTCGGCACTGAAGAGGCTTTCCATCGGCAACGCGGACTTGAAAAGGTTTTGTTGGTGTCTTCGTCAACTTCAACGCCTGAGCTACTTTTTCACTCACGAAATTGTGAGTAGATCCGCTGTCGACCAACGCGATGAGTGATTGGTGTTTGATCGATGCATGAAGACGAATCATTGTCGGAGAATCCCAACCTGTCAATGCGTTCAGGGTGATCTCCGGTTGAGGTTCGTCTTCGTCTTGTTCATCAATGTCAGAGTCTTCATCGTCAACTCCTTCCATGATGAACAGTTGAGGTTGTTTGCACTTATGCCCCGGAGAGAAGCGTTCATCGCAGCTGAAACAAAGACCAAGACTGCCCTTTTGTTTCATCTCTTCCCAAGTAAGTTTCCGAGGTGTCACCGCTTGTTTCTCAGTTGTCTGCGTGGTAGATGGAAGGGAGGGTCGTTGATTACTAGGAGTGTTGGTGTTGCGGGGCGTTGTCTAGCGTCGTTCTTTTTGAAGATGCGTATAGCATTAGAAATGTTTGTATTGAGACCTCCCATGAATGCTCCGACCAATGCCTTCTCTGTCCATCCCTCAACCTTGTTCTGCAACCGCTCAAATTCACGCTGAAACTCCACCAGAGACCCTTTCTGCCGTATGTGAGAGAGCGCTTCATCAAAGTTTTCCCCATCCATTGGGCCAAACCGAGTCCAAAGTTCAGTTTCAAAGGCCTCCCAAGTGGTTTGTCGTGGATCAAGGCCACGAGCCTTAGACAGTGCTTGCCACCATTCGTTTGCTTCCTCAGATAAGTGATAGGAGGCAAAGCCGACCCTTTGGTCTATAGGCATATCATGGTAAGCAAAGTATTGTTTAGCCTTGCTCATCCACTCAGTTGGATCACCACTTTGGAACTTTGGAAACTCCATTTTAACACGAGGTGGTAGTATCCGCAGGGGAGTTGCAAAAGGATTCATCGTATCGACTCGTTGAGCCGCCGGGTTTGGTGTTTCCTGTTGACGGCTTCGGCGAGTGTCACCAGAGCCTCCTTCACGAATGCTGGAGACCATATCGCGCATTTGTCCCATTGATTCTTCCAATGATCGCTGAAGCATCTGCTCCATGCCTCGAAATTTGTCGTTGATGCCCATCCCAAGACTAACTTCAAGGCCATCGATTCTATCTTTTTGGTTAACCATTTTTGATTTTTTTGTTTTTGTATTTCTGGGTGGAATGATGTTTTAGTGGAAATGAAAAGGAAAATGAAAAAAAAAAAAAAAATTTGCTCTTTTTGACGTTGATTCGCAGCGAATACCCGTCGGAAAGAACGTGCTCTGATACCACTTTGATAAGGTTTCTAAGAAGAAAACAAGACACAAGATTTGTTTGGTAGTTAAGACTACCTATGTTTATGTTTTTCATTGATTATAAATAGAAAAGAGCTTGGAGTCATTGACTCCTACAAACATTAATAATGGGAAACATGGAGTCATTAACTCCTTACAAACCGGAAAGGTGATAAAGTGGTGAACTGGTTCCTAAAGACCAGTTCTATTATTTGAAACAGCAAAGATAAAGAAATAAAATAGACACGTGCCTTCCTTAACTTGAATACTTCTTGTTTGGAAACCTTTGTCTTACTGGCCTTTTTCCCGCCATCTTTGATATCGTATCAGTAAATGACTAGACCTTTATATAGCAAGGGAACCACAATACCATAAAATAATACAGTAATAGTTCCCAACCCCGAATGTAAAACCCTTTAATTTCCTCTGTGCATGAGACATACATAAGAAAAGAAATGCAACCATTGAACTCCAAAAAACTTTTTATTAAGAATTTCAATCATGTAAATAGAGCAAAAAAACTGATGTTCAAAAAAAAAGACCAAAAAACTGTACGATTAACCTCTACTAAGTTCGTATATATATAGTATTAGGTCGGGATGTCTCTACATAAGAATCTTGTAATACCATCTGTTTCTTAAAGAACTTGAACCCTTCACCCAGGTCTGGTCCGCTGTGGAAGCAGCATAAGTCGCCGCTTAGGCCCAAACATCTATCCCTTTTTTTCTTTAAGGTACTATTCATTGATTTTCTTAGTTTTAAACACCTGAAACTTAATCTTGCATAGAGCCTTTAACAAATATGGACCGGCGCTGCCTTCACCCACATTTAGACATGTTAAAGTCTTGGCGCCACCAAACAGATCGTAGTACTTGGGTACTTGTTTAATTAAATCAGACTCCTCCAGTCCTTTTGATATTGTAACATGTTGATGAGAAGATTACAGTTTTGGATGAAAATTTTGCTGGCACTTCTGATCATCTAGGAAAGTGCTTAAATAATTTAAATAGTGAAATAACTTTTAAATTCAAAATAAACCAAAAATTATCAAAATTGTATAGACTATCGATAAAAAACATTAATACCAAATCACATCAGCTAATTTTTATTTTCTTCATTCTCGTTTACTTCATTTTCTGTGCATAACATAGTAAAATCTCCATCAAAATTTAAAGAATCACAAATCATATAATTAGAAAATCAGAAATCATTTTTTGGATGGCAGTATTATATAAGATTAAAAGAAAATATCAAAAAGTACATAAAAATTAGATGTATCATCAAATTTTTTCTTTTTTTTTTCTTTTTATCATCTTCGAGAATTTAAGGATAAATTTTTTATAACGTAATTTAAAAAATAATAATAATAATAAAAGTCATTCATTAGTTCTTTTTTTTTTGAAAGTTGGTTTTCATCAGTTCAATTGATAGGCAAATTTCTGATTTTAATGATTTTTTTTCAAATTTTGTCAAATTTTAAATAACTTCTTTTTTTCATAAAACTTTAATCTTATTACATATTTGATTATAGGATTAACTGGTTCGACCACAAAGCTCATGTTTAGAAAGATCAAAGCTAACTAAAAATTATTGAATTCCACCGAAAATGATACGTAAACACCGTCTAAAGGATGAACTTTAAAAACATCAAATCATTCATGTTTTGGGAAATCGCCAAACTTGATTTTTCTTTTCAGAAATCAAATATTAAATTTTCATTGGTCGGCTGGTGATTTGATATATTCTATTCATTTTATGTTTTTGTATATGAACCTAGACTAATTTTAGAGCTGTAAAATACCAGAAACATATAAAATCTAACCAGATTCTGACTCACGCGGTTGGGCGGGATTATTTATCATTTATGTTTTGAAATTATAATTTATCGATGATACTTTATAAATTTTGATTTGGGTCTAAATTGAATTTATTGATTTTCTGTTTGGAACCGGATTGGTTGTAGGTTTTGATTCTCGATTAATAAAATATATTAATACTTTGGGTGTCTATGAATTACGATTTGGTTTGAGTTTTGTTATTTTAGTTTTTTTGGTTTGGACCATTTCTTAGAAACTATATTAGATTTTATATAATTTAATTACAATATTTTTTATTTTTTTATTTAAAATATAAATGAATATTTTAAAAATATTGCAACAAACTCTTTGAAAAATATTTTCAGAATATTTTTTAAGTTTATTTTTGAAAAGTGATTATTTAAAATTCTAATTATCATAAAATAGTTTCCAAGATTTTGTTAGAAAGGAATATCCATTTCTCTTTCAATATAAAATAAAAATATTATAAATTAAATTATGTTGAACAATAAATAACAACCGTAAATTTTATCGAATGACAAATGAGTTATATTATGATAAAAAAATTTCTTAAATTTTAAATAGTTATATGATTAAATAAAATCATATAAAAAGAGCATAACCATTTTAAAAATGTATCCATTAAAATCACATGTTATAACAAATAATGATGATATAGTATGTTAGTACACGTCAGAGTAATGATGATTAATCCATGCACTAACCATTTTAGAAATGATGATATAATATGTTAGCTCACGTCTGAATAAAAATATGTTTTAGTAAAAGCATATATTATAGAAATTATATTTGTATAACTCTATAGCTAAGAAATATTAAGGGTTAATTATATTATAAAACATTAGTTGTATAACTATAATTTTACCAATCACAAATTCATATTAATATTCAAAATCGAAGCAATGTTGCCAGTGCCTTGCCTGACATCACATGGGCCCTAAGCACAAAATAATTATATAGCCTTTTTACAATGAATCAATAGAAATTAAAAATCCATTTTACCTTAACTTGATGAGTGATCAAACTTCTCACCTTTAAACCTACCAAATGCTATTGTATCCAACTGATAGAGGGAAGATTTTGTAAAATAATGGGCCCTTTAAGCAGTTAATTTACTCTAAGGCCCCTAAGCACATGCTTTACTCGCTTCCATTTAGATAGAGTCTTGAATGTTGCCGTATATTTTTGATGCGCAACAATTACTAGGGTTTGCCCGCCCTACGGACGGAATATAATTTACTTATGATCTAGGTTATTATTTTTATATGATTTTGTGGTTTGTGTTTTAGGTTTGCATTTGCAAAAGATATGTATTGTATGTTTTAAAAATTGGTGGGTTTTAAAGCGAGTATGATTAGTTGGACCTTATGAAAGTTCTTCTAGTGATTGGATGTATTATCCTAGGTTTGTTAAAAGTGTTAGGTTTAACCTTTTTTGTAAAGTGTTATTAACTAGGTTTGTGAATCATGTTTGAGGCTTATTTTACCGGAAAATAAGGTTGTTGTATGTATATGTAATTTTTTTGGTTTGGGTGGTGTGAATATTTACTTGTTATTCAAACAATCTTCAAGTCTTTAACTTCTAATACCATATTTTGGGATTTTTTCAACAATCTTACATATGTTTGTATTTTTGATTAATTTGTAGAGATGTTCAGTTCGGATTTTAAATTTTAGATATTTTGATTTATAAAAATAGCAACCATAATAAAACCATAGATACTTTGATTTGGTTTGGTTTATATACTGCTGATATTCGATCTATTAAGTTTAATACCAAAAAACAATAAATATATTTAGCTTTTGTAGTATTTTATGAATTAGATATCAGTTTTACTAAAACATAAAAAGTTTTTATATTATAACTTTTAAGTAAAATATTTTTTCTGTTTTCTTCTACTATATATAAAGGTAATATCAATAATAAAGTTTCATAAATTAAAAATTAATAAATTCAATAAATATTAGCACAAATATTTGTCACCAAAAAAATGTTGTACTTAGTTTGATAAAAGGGAAAAAAGAATTTCAAACTTAAAACAAAATATAAAATTGTGTAAATCAACATTTTAAATATGACGATCATATCATAAAAATTATATATATTATTAATTATATTATATAAGTTACATGTTGTTATACTGCTATTTAATAAATCACAGTATTTTAATGTTTAAGACACATGCCGCATTGTCAGGAAAAGACTTTTTGACGTAGAATCACATGTGACAATCTCAAAAGTGTTTAAATTTTGTGTTTAGTTTTAAAGGGCTTAGTTTTATTATGTGTTGATCATTATTTTTTGTTATTTTTCTTATTTTCTTATCTTTTTTCCGTTGAATTTGTTTGTTGTAAAATGACCAAGTCTTAATTTTGCTTAAGTTTGCTCAGTTGACTAAGTTTTTTAATACAATTATTGTGTTGTTTGAATAAGTTTATGTTCTATTTGTATTATGTCGGTGTACATTTTTCTAATTTGTTTATTTTGTATAAGTCATTTAGTTGCACTTCTTTTTTTTTTGTTTTTTGTCATTGTATTTAATATTGCGTCTCTTGTTGAACTCTTGATGTATATTTTTTTTCTTATCAATATTGATATTACATTTAAGATTTTTAAGTTAGTAAGTAATGAATTTTATTTTTCACAATTATTTAGATATAATAACTTTAGGAAAATTGCCAAAAATACCACTTTCCTTGTACCACTTTTCAAAAATACCTTAATCACTTTTACCCTTGTTTTTTAAGAAGAAAAAACACATTTATAATCTTTGGGTTAATTAATCTAAGACTTAGGGTTTAGAGTTAAGGGGTGGTATAGGGTGGGGGTAGGGTTTAGGAATTTAAAATTTAGAATTCTAGTTAATTTTAAAAAAATTGTCCCTTAAAAAAGTGGTATTTTTGAAAATATCTCTTTAATGAAGGTAAAGTTGAAAAGTGGTACAAGGAAAGTGGTATTTTTGAAAATTCCCCATAACTTTAGATCTTATGTTCACATAACTTATGATTTATTTATTTTTTATTTTACTTTCAATAATAAGTTACATTAACTTCGCTATTTTGTTATCATCCTTTTTATAAATCATATAATTGTTTAGCTATTAAAATAATTCACAAAAATGTAAATGTGTTATTTTATTTTTGATATTTGTTCTATTTTGACTTTAATATTAAGCAAATTTATTATAACTATAGTTATCTGAATTTAACATAGAAATATGGATAATGCATTATACTAAACATATTTTAAATTAGTTATGCAACTTGAAAACCTACTAGTTTTATTAGTCATAAAAATAAATGTTTGTTTGAATTTTGTATATGTTATTATATTCAATGTCAAAGTATACAATGTTATCCAAATAAATAATTATGATACGCAAAACAAAATGATATTAATTAATTTTAAAAATATGATTTTTGATATTAAATTTATTTAATATAAATGGCTTGTCACATATTAATAAATTACTATATATTATCATTAAATTGAACTATTTTATTGATTAATGTCCTGATTTTACTTAAAATTATTTACTTATATATAATGTTAAAAGTATTATTAAGTATAAGTTTCGATTAACACTGGTCATTAATTTTTCAATAGAAAAATCAAAGCTTAACACAAATAGATTAATACAACTAAATTTATTAATATTATTTTTAATAATTTTTTTTTTCATTTATGATATCAAATGGAAAATGATTATTAGTATTCTTTTCAGTTTATTTACATTATTTAAATTATAAAATAATGAAAATATTTTAATATTTATTTCAAACCAATATATATTAAAAATAAATATTAAAATAATATAACATATATGATGTAGATGATTTTATATATTGTAGATGATTATAGTGCTTAATGAAAAAATATAAATTCTTGAATACTTATTTAAAAAAATTCTCTTGTTTTTATGGTATATGATATCAAATGATAAATAACTATTTGTATTCTTTTCTGCTTATTTACTTGTATTTAAATTATAAATTATGTAAATATTTTAATATTTATTTCAGTTATAAAATACATGATGTAAATGATTATATACTTCTTTAAAGTACTTAAAATATAAATATATTAGTACAACAACAAGTTTTAATTTTATATTTTTTAATATTTATGCTAAAATATTAATTAAAATTTTAAAATTATAATTGGTTTGGGTTTAAATCATCTTTAATCATTAAAATGTTTGTTTAAAATTATATTAAAACAATATTTAAAATATAAAGTTGAAAATTTGGTTGTGTATAATTCATATTTAATCATTAAAATATATAGACTATTTAATATTGTGTTAATATATTTAGTATAAATAATAAGAGAGTGATAAATGTAGATTGTTTAATTAATTTTCAATAATTAAAGTGAAGTGTTAATTTGTGGTGAGCTTATTTGATGAGGTGACAACTTCACATCAAAGAAAGCACTACTTTATATATAAAGATATTAGGCTTTGGCAAGTTTTAAATGCTAGAATAAATACGAAACAATTAAATACAATGAAATGTGGATCGTTTTAAATACAAATAAATGGTGAAAACTTTACGAATGTATAGTAATTTAGGATGAAACTAATTAATGTTGTTAGCCATAAAAATATGAGTGGTCATTTGTAATATTGAAAGTAGATTACGGGGGATTTTAAAAGGATCTTTAAAAACAAATATAATTTGACATATTTATGTTCTAGTGAGATATAAATAGGTCCAAAATTTAATAACAAATTTTGTACAGCACATAAAAATAGAATTCTAAATTAATAGATTAAATGAATCATTTGAACATTTTCATTCTTTGGGTGAAGAAGTAATATAATTACCTTAGAGTTAACAGAATTAAGAGTTAACAGAATTAAGAGTTAATAGAATTAATATAATTTTATTTTTTTCTAATGGGTTTAGTAAAATGGGATGTCATTAAGAAGACACAAATTAAGTTTGAGCTCAGCATGTGTTCCCCCGGATTTCGGTTTGATCAGAACAAACCGGACAAAATAAATATCTTAAAACCGTTTCGGATTTGGTTTTTACAGAGAAGTCCAATTGATTGAGTAAAACTGGTACAACACGTGCCACCACTTTATAGCGAGTTTATCAAGATCACAATGCGATGAATCACAGCTGATAAGTACTTCGATATTACAAAAACAAATTGCTTTTTTCTCCGTTATAAAAAAAAAAAGTTATTTGCGTAGGCGATGTCTGAGAATTCTGATTGAAGAGAAAACAGTCGGGTTTGTGAAAAGATTTGATCGTCCGGCGTAAATCTAACCTTGTTCGGTATGGTTTTCTTCTAACTTTTGTTTGACTTTCGCTTCTTATGAACTTGAGATCCGTTTCTTTGAGTTTTCTGGAAACTAAAATTTATTTATTTGTTACATTTAATTTGTGATTAAGGGAAGTGAAATTGAGTTTTGAATATGTTGAATTTGATAGGTGAAATTTTTTAAAAAAATTTGATGATAAGCTTGATTCCTCTTGCCTCTGAAAGAAAAAGAAAAAAAAAAACTTATGGAGCTCTTTTGTTGTGTGTTCTTTTTGATAAAACAAAGATGGACTCCTTGAATAGTAAAATTGTAGGGTTGTCAGGAATGACAAGGAGCTTATGTTGTCATTAGAAACTGAGAATGTTTCTCTCTCTCATTATTTTACCCTTTGAATTTTCTCTTAGCTTTCAGCTTAAAGGTTGAGAAGAGACTTGTCTAATGGCGGACATACCTAGACACCTGCGTGCTTGTTTGGATATGGGGAAAATAGCTTTCTTAGCTATCCTTGTTTCTGGAGGAATCGTCTTGCAGATTCTGGTATCCCAGTAACTTGGTTACAACTTTTACTGTCTCTTTATTGTACTTAGATTCATATTCGTGTTTAAACCATTGTTCCAGGCTTGTGCTCTGTATAATAACTGGTGGCCAATGCTAAGTGGTGAGTTGTTTCCCTTTCCTGGCTTGATCATTAACTGTTTCCACTCTTAGTTGGACTCGAAAACAACATTTTATATCGTCGTGATGGATAGCTTTTCGAATTTTGCTTTGCAGTGATAATGTATGTGGTTCTCCCAATGCCTTTGCTCTTCTTCGCTGGATCGGACAGTACATCTCTATTCAATGAATCAGACAATAGGTACATTAGTTTTCTATATATATAGACTGTTTGTTATTCATCTCAAGTAAATGTTTTTGTTACATGCAAAACTGAGCACCAAACTCAAACCAGAGGGTTTTGTTAGTTGCATTTGAGAACATATAGAGATGTTCAAAACTAGCTTAACTTACATGAACATATTTGTTTTTGTTATTCAGCTGGATCAATGCAGCAAAGTTCATGACTGGTGCATCAGCAGTTGGAAGCATCGCCATACCTTCGATTCTGAAACACGCTGGGCTCATCGGTTGGGGTGCATTAGCCTTTGATCTCTCTTCCTACCTTGTCTTCCTCGTCGCTATTCTGTGTTATATTTGCATAGGAGATGACAGTGACAACTACTACAGCTACATATAAAAAATGACACACAAATTCATCATCATTAGTTTCTCAAGCTCTTTCGCCTTTTTACCACATTACCGATTGATGGTTCAGAAAAGAGAACCTCTTGTTGAAAGGGATCACTCAGTTGTATGTATGAAAAAATGACTGAATGGGTTGTTGTAAGTTGAAAATTTTATATGGTTTTGTTTGGTTTTGGTGTACAGAACTGATTTTTTATTTGGGAAAATATTTCATTTTCTTTTTTATTCATATATGTGCTCTTTTCTATTGACAACAAAATATATATGTTATTTTTACTACATAGTAAATAGGGTTATGATCATCTTGTCTAAAATAAAATTTAAAAAGGCGAAATTGTTTGAATGCGAGCTCTCTGTGTCCAGAAAGTTTACTCCTTTCTCTGGAAACTATCTGTACCTTCTTCAGTTCACTGTCGTCAATACCTTGGCCATGCGATATCGAATCACGGAAACCATCATCGAGGTTTCTCTAATGAAGAAGCTATTATCCTTCGACGTTTGTCCGAAGGAGGACTCGTACATGCTCGCCACCTGCTCGACAAAATTCCTCAGAGAGGAAGCATCAGCCGTATCAGGTACTGGACTTCGCTTCTTACCAAGTACGCGAAAGCTGGCTACTTGGACGAAGCTAGGGCTTTGTTCGAAGTCATGCCGGAGAGGAACATCGTCACTTGCAACGCGATGCTGACGAGTTATGTCAAATGCAGGAGACTCAACGAGGCATGGACTCTGTTCCGGGAGATGCCCAAGAACGTTGTTTCGTGGACTGTGATGCTTACTGCGCTTTGTGACGATGGAAGGAGTGATGATGCAGTCGAGTTGTTCGATGAAATGCCTGAGAGAAACGTGGTTTCTTGGAACACGTTGGTCTCTGGTCTGATTAGTAATGGGGACATGGAGAAGGCGAAACAAGTGTTTGATGCTATGCCTAGCAGAGACATTGTGTCGTGGAACGCTATGATCAAAGGGTTTATCGAGAACGATGGATTGGAAGAGGCGAAACTCTTGTTTGAGGGTATGAATGAGAGAAATGTAGTTACCTGGACGAGCATGGTGTCTGGTTATTGCAGATACGGAGATGTTCGTGAAGCTTATAGATTGTTCTGTGAAATGCCTGAGAGAAATGTCGTCTCTTGGACTGCTATGATTAGTGGGTTTGCTTGGAATGAGTTCTATAGAGAAGCCTTGTTGCTTTTTCTTGAAATGAAGAAGGATCTTGATGTGGTATCACCCAATGGCGAGACTCTTATCTCTCTCGCTTATGCTTGTGGTGGTCTTGGTGTTGGGTTTCACTGTCTTGGCCAGCAGTTACACGCACAAGTTATATCTAACGGTTGGGGAAGTGTGGATCAAGATGGAAGGTTGGCAAAAAGTCTAATTCATATGTATGCATCATCTGGTTTGATCGGTTCAGCGCAATCTCTGCTCAATGGAAACTTTGATTTACAGTCTTGTAACATTGTGATCAATGGTTATTTAAGAATTGGGGATTTGGAACGAGCTCAAACTCTTTTCAAGAAAGTTGAGAGCTTACAGGACAAAGTATCTTGGACATCAATGATCAATGGGTGCCTAGATGCTGGCGATGTGTTGAGAGCCTTTGATTTATTTCAGAAACTTCACGATAAGGACGGGGTTACATTGACGGTTATGATCTCAGGTCTTGTCCGGAACGAGCTTTTTGCAGAAGCTGCGTCTCTATTGTCAGATATGGTGAGACACGGTCTGAAACCGTTGAACTCAACTTACTCTGTTCTTCTTAGTTCTGCCGGTGCCACTTCGAATCTTGATCAAGGGAAGCATTTACACTGCATGATCGCCAAGACTACGGCTTGTTTTGATCCTGATCTCATCCTTCAAAACTCTCTTGTCTCGATGTACGCAAAATGTGGAGCCATAGACGACGCTTATGAGATTTTCTCAAAGATGGTCCGGAAAGATACAGTTTCATGGAACTCCATGATCATGGGGCTGTCGCATCACGGCTTAGCCGATAAAGCTTTAAGCCTGTTCAAAGAGATGCTTGATTCAGAGATGAAGCCGAACTCTGTAACGTTTCTAGCAGTCCTCTCAGCTTGTAGCCACTCTGGACTCATCACAAGAGGTGTAGAACTATTCAAAGCTATGAAGGAAACCTATTCGACCCAGCCCGGGATCGAGCATTACATCTCGATGATAGACCTATTAGGCCGAGCTGGGAAACTCAGAGAAGCAGAGGAATTCATCTCAACTCTGCCTTTCACTCTAGACCATACAGTCTATGGCGCATTGCTAGGATTATGCGGGCTCAACTGGAGAGACAGAGATGCAGAAGACATAGCTGAACGGGCTGCGATGAGGTTGCTAAAGCTAGACCCGGTGAATGCACCAGGACACGTGGCGCTATGCAATGTGTATGCTGGTTTAGGGAAGCATGAGATGGAGAAGGAGATGAGGAAAGAGATGGGGGTTAAAGGTGTGAAGAAGACACCAGGATGTAGTTGGATTGTGGTTAACGGAAAATCAAATGTGTTTCTCTCGGGTGATAGATCTGCTTATGGAGTTGCGCAGATGATTTTGCCAATCTTTTGTAGTAATAAAATGCTTGAAGAGGAAGAGAAAGTGTTGACTCTCTGCCATTGCCGACAAGTGAACCACATATGTTTGTCTACTTGTAGTATTTAACAAACTATTTTTATAGCAGTTTTTCTAACTGAATAATATATTGGTTTCTTAGCTTTTAGGAGAAGGACAATACAGAGACTGGCTTTTCATCAAGGTGTCATGCCTATTATATATTGAGTTCTCTGATGATGCATATGCCCGGTCTTTGAAACTCTTACAGGTACATTGAACCATATTCCCTTCTCATCTATCTATAAATGGTTTGATAACTGATGTCATGGAGGTTCTTTGTCTCACTCATGTTGTTACTTGATTGATAAGAAAGACAATCGATTTAGCTTTTTATTTATCAATCAGTTTGCATGTTACATCACCGGAAAACCAAACCCAAAAAAAATTCGAAAACCAAACACACATTCTGTTAGACTTTAGAATCCTTCATTCGCTCCTCGTAGTCGTCACTGTCGGTGCCATTTTCATCATCACTCGTCATGTCTTGCATCTCATCTTTCCCTTCTAGTTTTATACATTTGTACCACCTTGCACATGCAATGTACACCACCAGGTCAATGGTGGTCAACGCTGCCAGGAGGAAATAGAATCTGTCTAAGTGACCTTTGTTGAGGTTTCTTGGAATCCAACCAGGCATGTGATCCTCTGTAGAGATCTTCACCACCATCGTCACCAGCAAGCTACTCACAAAGTTCCCCATCGACATTGACATCATACACAGAGCGCTCCCGAAGCTCTTTAGTCCATCTGGCGTCTGCGCGTTGAAGAACTCGAGCTGGCCCACGTACATGAACACTTCTGATGCTCCTATGAGCGAGTATTGTGGAACCTGTAATGAGGAGAAAGATTGTCAAGACTCAGAGATTCCTCTGTAAGTGGTTGATGTTAGGACCGAGTTGTGTTGTGTTCCATTACCTGCCAGAAGATGCTTAATGAGCTTGAGCCATCACAGTGAGTGCAACTCTTGTCTGCATATTTAAGCCTAAAGCATTCCACAGTTCCGGCTGCAACCATAGCTAAGATAGCTATCACAAGTCCAATACCCATCCTGTGAAGCTCTGTGATTCCCTTTGTTCCATCCTTCTTCTTGAATCTGGTGGCTAGTGGCTCTAGAACTCTGCGGTATATGAATATGAACAAAGCCACGCTAAGGATGTCGAAGCTGGACATACTTGCAGGAGGGATTTTGAAATCAGAGACAGTGGTCTTCATAGCTGCGCCTTGCTCCACAAATAGAGATGCCATTTGGGTGAAGACGACCGAGTAGATGATAGTGCAGAGCCAAATCGGCATCAGTCTAAGTATACATTTCACTTCCTCAACTTGTGTTACCGGACAAAGGCTCCATGGATTCACTCCGCCTTGTTTCTTGTCATCAAGATCTCTTGCTGTGATGTACGCTGCTCTGTCCAAGAACCTGCAAGTTGGAACATAAACATGTTAGAAACAGTGCTTCATGGCAGTTGACGTACGTACATGCGAGGAACTATTTACTTGAATTCATCGGTATGCATTATTCTCCTCCCAGTGTTGTTTCCTGAATCATCTTTCTCTTGTCTGTCTTCGTCATACATCTCCTCTCTTCCTCTTGACGGCACCTCCACTGATGATTTCTTTGTTGCAGCGACCAAAACTTGGCAAAACCTCGAAAGAGGGTTCCCCGTTGGCTTGAAATATCGGTACCTCGGTGTTCCAACGAGGAAAAGAATCAAAGCCAAGATGGCAGAGCCAGTAGACGCCCAGAACCCGAGTGCCCACATCCCCTCATCCTCAAAATATCCCAAGATGGTGTTCGAGAAGAGCGAACCGAGGTTCAAAGCAAGGTAGAAGTAGCTGAAGAACGCTATCTTTGAGTACCCTTCTTTAGGATGCTCCTCATCGAACTGATCCGCTCCAAACGTTGCTATGTTCGGTTGGTAACCACCATTCCCCAAAGCGATCAAGTATATTGAAAAGTAGAACATTGTGATCTCCATTGTTGAATGTGTACCGCAAGGCGTGACTTCGTTCCCGCAACCTCTTGGTTTGATCAAGAACATGTACGAAGATAGCGATAGGGATGAAAGTCCCTGCGTTTTTTACGTTCGAAACAGTGTTATAATCACACTTTCATCACGATACTTTGCGTGTGTATTAAGATTCACTTACGATGACAAAAATGACTTGGAAGATAGCACAAGTCTTGTAACGACCCCAGTAAGAATCACTGAGAAACGCTCCGACCAATGAGAAGATATAAACAGTTCCTGTCCATTTGCTAACGTTGTTCGCTGCGTCTGCGTTGTTCTGCTGCAAAACGCGCGTTAGGAACAACACCAAATTCACTCCAACTCCAAAGAACGCCAGTGTGGCCAGCCCCTGGTTCACTGTTTAACCGGTTCAATTAACAAAATTGATTTAGTAAGTTAACCCACGCGCGTTATTGATATGAAAGGAACCGGAACTGATGGAATGAATGGAAAATGATTGTGAATAATTGAGAAACTAAGTTACGTGTGTCCTCAAGATGATGTTAACATTCATTTGGTTGGATAGTATCTCATGACTGCTCTACAATAATTGTACCTTCTAACCAAATTAAAATTTTATTTAATAATGAGAATATATGAATAATTAAGATTTAGGAAATCAGTTGAATTACACATGCTAATAACAAATCAGTAACCAATAATCTTATGATTTTTTTAATTAAAAATATTAGGTGGACTCTACTTAACTTAAATTAAACCAGAATAAGAAGACCTACTTAAAGAATCTTAAGTTGATTTTGTTTTTGTTTTAATAGAAACAGGTTTTGGTTGGTGCGAAATATTCTAAAACGTTAATAAAGTTAATCAAAATAAAAAATTAGGAGAAAAGGATTTTTTTTTTTTGTAAAATAAAATGTAAAGTGCATGTGGCAAAGACTGGCGGCATGGGTAATTTACGTGTAAAGCCACGTAATTCCACTAACACATATTCCTTGCACTTATATTAATATATTATAAATAGTGTCTTGCTCAAAATGTAACTTTCATTTCTCTTTTTTTTTGTTTGCTAAATATAACTTTCATTTCTCGACCGTCAAAAAAAAACCTTTCGTTTCTTTTTGGTTAAATTTTATAGATATCAAAACATCTCTTCAAAATTCTGAATATCTATCGCCATATATAGAATCACTTACAACTCTGGAAGTTTTCAGCTTCAGTTATTCTGAAATGACCAACTTACATCATATTTTCTGTTTTAATTATATCAATTTATTTTCAGAAAAAGATTCCACATTTAAAATTTTAAATAAATATTCAAATCATATATGTGTGTAACTAATAAACAAAGATATATATATATATATATATATATATATATATATATATATGTATATATATATTTATAAATGTCATGTGGTTGGGGTTTTATTAACCACAGCATTGAGGCTACGTTGGAACATATGGATATGTCTTCAGACTCTTGACATGTTCACGTAATACTCGATGTAATTTTGATGATATTTTTTTGTTCCTTCAATTGACAGTTTCCTAGTTTCTGATAACTTATTACCTCAGAGATAAGTATGCATATGAATCAATCTATACACTTTTAGATATACATCATATCGTAATCTATTTATACGTTGCATATATTGATATATATATATATATATATATATGTGTGTGTGTGTGTGCATAATGTAAGCATTTGTTTCATGTATACAAAAGAATGTATTATAGACGTAATAGTAAGATGAGTCCAAAAAAAAGAAGTGAAATGCTGATAATATTTATGGACCCTAATAAATATACCTAGATGAGGACCACCACTTTGTATGTGGAATCTTTAAGAAAAGGACGTGAAGAAGAGAAAAAAAAAATATAGAAACAAAAGTCTTAATAATATAGGTTAGAGAAGAGAGACATACGAAGAATGACGATGCCAGCAACCCATTGGCCCGAGTTGGAACGAATAGAGGGACGACCATAGTAATCCACAGTTCCATCTCTTGTTGCTTCTTCTTCTTCTCCTTCTTTCTTTTTCATCATCTGCATTTTCATTTATATACACACTTCAAATTATTAATAAACATATATATAAAGATGCCTATATATGTTTCAACTCTTAGTAGTATCTACTATCTACCACCTTTTGTCCTCTTGATATGGAGAAGATTCATAAGTTCGATATTATTTTATCTCCACTAAACCCGTTTTTTTTCTTCTTAAATTTCATTTTGACTCTGTATTATTGACGTAATTATTATTATAGAATCAAAGTTTCTGTATTACCACGTATTCTCGTTTCTACACAGTTTTCTAGATTGTTTGGATTTATTGTCGATGTCAAATTGTAGGACAAATAATGATAACTGTTACAAAGACAATATTGTTAAACTTTGTTGAATGGATTCAAATAAATTTTGAAGAAAACTGAAGAAAAGATGTTGAGCTAAATGTACTTTGCACAAAAAGATCGTGACTTTCCATTGCACTAAGCATGCCCTTTTGATCATGCTCTTCTTGAGCTACCAAAGATCTTTTCAAAGTTATACTATTAATAAGTATTTTTTTTTTTAAATATCCTTTTGTAGCCACATATGTAAATCAAGAAATAAGAACCTTAATCTCGTTACAAGAATCTTCTAAGGAAGAAAAGTAAAAGCCCATTAATAGAAGCAAAAGAGCCAACTAAAGAGAGAAGCTTATACAAATTACTTACGTCTTTGTTATAAATCTCTAGGCAAGACATTTTTGATGATATTGGATGATATGTATGTGACTTATGGTAAGAGAGTAAAACGAATTTAATTTTAGTTATGTGTGTGCTTTAAGTGATCTGAGAAAATTATAAGAAACAACAAAGAGAAGAAGGGAGAGAGGGAAGACGCAGGAAGCAAGTTCAAGCTTGGATGTTTCAGAAAAGAGGAGATTGAGAATAAATAGAAGTTGAGAAGATGATTTGAACGGTCCTGATTTTACATGGGACACTCACATGCCCAATACCTATTTTAATTTATATTTCCTATAAAATAATACACTCATAAGTCATAAACACGATTAAAAAGGCTCAACTGCAGAGTTTCATTATTTTTTAAAAAAAAATTGCTAAAATGCATAGTTTCATTTTGACAAAGATATTTGCGTTTCTCCCCAATTGTTTTATTCTGTGTCTGAAATATCATCTTATGCTCTCGAAGCTTTGAACTGAGGCTGAGACAGAGGGTTAATGCACAGGGGCTAAATAAAAAAATTATAACGCAAACCTCGTAACTCTTTTTTTTTCTTCGAAACTCTTTTTTCAACTAGACAATTAAACTTTTATAAGATATATATATATATATATATATATACTATCTTGTCAATAAAATATAGGTAATTTAGAACGAAAAAATCATAAGATTGTTAATAGCAAAAACTGAGGCGGTTTAGAACGGATTAAAGAAGTACGCATGGATTGGAAATTTTAAAGGTTTAGTTAACAGTATGATATTATGAAGTTATATCATTAAATTCTCCGTCGTGATAATATTTATTTCACATATATATAGTTAAAGATAATTAACTTTAGACAAAAACCCGTATAAATAATTGTAATAAACAAATATGATACCATAGTAGACGGTTTATAAGTAAGTTTGTATAATAATTGTGTCATGGCTTAGTTTCGTACGTCATGGTTTGTTATATATATAAATAGTTTGTGATATATATATATTTTGGAAACTAGTTTGTGAATTATAAGATCATAAGATTGTTTAACAACACCTTCATCCCTAATAATCTGTAAATGGTTTTCAAATAAAACTAATCATATTTTAGCACAAGTTAGTTATATAATTTAAATTTCCTAAGACGAAAGTTACACTATTTACTAAGAGAGTATTTCATGAGTTTAAAAAAAATGAAAACTTCTCTTCATTATTTTCTCTTTTGTTAAATACAAAATATTGATATTAAATTCCTATAGTGGAGGTACAAAGACTTAAGTATCTAACATTATGTTCAGTGATTTTGTGGGATATACATGAATTTCTACCGACAAAGAATTTCTTCGACATGACCTAATTAAATACAATCATGCTTACAATTTTCTATATTTTCTCTTTGTTTGATCCATGTCTCTAGTGAACTTTGTTTTGTTAATCTTACTTTATATCAATGACATGGACATTACATACCTTTTTCTTTTCCTAGATTTCATTTTTCCGGCTTTAATTGTCCATTTTCACTCGTGTGGACCAAAAACGAAAGATCAAAATCATTTATAATTAACATCAAATTGAACACTCACAAAAACATCGATGGTACTGGTACATCTACATCCATACGTGTAAATTTTGCAACCACGTTATTTAAGTTATCTGATTATTATCGTTTTGCTGATTATTATCCTTTTGGTTCTTAAAATCGCTAGTCGAACCATGTTTTTTTCATTTAGTTTCACCACAATTATTTAATCACATCGTTTATATTTAATATAACTAATCGACATAAAGTAGTAATCAAGAAGCCATATGTTTGACCACTATAACCAGTTAACCTATTAATTTGTTGATATATACATCAACTAATTAACCGATGCGCAGCTTAATTTATCAGTAGATGATCGGTAGCAGGCAAGATTTTAGGGTTGGAGGTTCTTTTTCGGGTAAAGATCGATCAGTTTACTGAGAAAGCATTAAGTTAGTATCGCTTTTGAAACAAATTGCACGGATCTTCTGAAGATGACAAAATCACGTACAAGCTGGTTGGCGTTTGCCTCCTGATGGAAGAGTGATTTTGATTGTTTTAGTCTTACGTACATTATTGGTCTTCTGCAAGCTCAACTGTAGGGCCGATTCTTGGCTGGTAGAGCAAAAGTCTAGAGAAGCTCTATGCCAACAAATTGGCTCAAAGATTCGTACATTAGAAAGGTTGAAAAGAAAAGGGCGGTTTTAGGCTGGGACCAATGATCGAAAGGGTCCAAGATTTGTTCCTCCATTGCACTAAATCTTCATGGTTTTATATATTTATTAATGTTAGATGTGATTATTTTCTTTACAAAAATATGTTAGATGAATATTCAATTTGAAGAAAATATTTTTACCGTGCACTAGCTAGTATTCCTAAAACATGGTTGATGTTCATCTATAAAATTTGGAAAAATTATATGGAGTATTTATAAAGAAATATACAACAACTAAGCAAAAATGATAGCTGACTGTAAACTTAGAAAGATCGCTAGCTATGAAAATGCAACAAACTAACAGAAACTAATTTCCATTCTCGGTGACATATGGTGAAATCAATTATGCCAAAACACATGCATATACACACAATTTATATATGTCCATGTTCTTGGTTATATGCAATAGTTTAGACAAAGACCTTTGATTTCAAGATAAAAAAAAAGTTCTAGTTTTACAAAGAAATGATGAATGTCACGTCACTATGAAAGTTCATCTTACCTATCAAAGGAAAAAGAAAACAGAGTTCTTCAAAAGCAATAATTTTCTCCACTGCAATTATGGAATCAAATGAACACTGTTTAGGAACACAAACGTAAAGTTTTTTATTTTTGAGAAAACACAAACGTAAAGTTATCATGCCCATCCCCCCCCCCCAAATTTTGTTTTAACTTCTACTTACAAGTTTGAAATACAAAGTTGAAAATATTTGCAAAACGAATGAAACCTTGTTATATAAAAAATTCTGAAATTATTTTGACTTTTATTTTATGCCATCATTATTTAGACTAATTTTCTTATTTAATCTATCACTAAGTCATATTTTAAACATACGTTCTACACTAAAGCGACTGAAATTCTACAGTAGGGTAATATGCATAATTATCAGGAGAATTTTCAAGTTTACCACATTTTTGGTATCATAATTCATTTTTATCTTCACTAAAAATATATTTTTACAAATACCCTTTTTTAAAAAGAGAACTTTTTTTAGATTAATTAGAATCTTAAACTTCACATTCCAAAATCACATCCTTTCCTTCAATTCTAAACCTTAAGTATTAAATTAATTAATCTTCGCTTATAAATGTCTTTTTTTCTTTAAAAAAATGAAGGTGAAAGTAATAAAGTAAACATAAAATGATAGTAGAAATATAATATTTTGACAGTTTTCTTAATTATTATTAGTTTCATTTCACTTTGAAATAATTCTAGATATATGATTTTAATAAATTTGATAAAAACTGCTACCGCTAATGGAGTTATTTTGGCTAAAATGTAAAGTTTCTAAGATTTTAGAACGCCAGTTTTAACTATATATAGTGGTTTAAAAAAGAAACTATTGAAGCTGATCTCTAACCTCGATCATTTTTTTAATGTTACTAGTAATTTAAAGGTGAAATGTAGATTGCTTATGAGGTTCAAGGGCAGTTTTAAACTACAATAGTTAGAACGCTACTGGAACTGATTCCTAGCTTAGACCCAATTTATGCATAAATATAATTAACTGTGAAAATATTCTTACAATGAAAAGGTTACGTATATACGTGAATACTTTACCAAACCACCAAAGTTCGCTACTATCAAATTAATAAATCATTCAAAATCAGATATATATTCTGTATATTTTGAAAAAATCATCGTCATCCATAAAAGAGTTTTAGACATTTAATTCATTTTTCTTAAATGGATTTTCACTTCTTTTGTGTAACTGAGGGATTATGTACCAAAAAAACCCAAATTAATTTGTGGGACTTGTGAAAATAGGAATTTTGTAATTTTAAAAAGTCGTAATTATTAACGAGCAATTATGATGGAAGTAAAAGAATTCAAATCATGGTCTGCAAACTCAATAATGTGCCTTTCAACAGATCAATAGACTACACTATGAATTAATATTTACACGAATCTCTCTATTATATCTGATATTTTCCCTTCATAAAATCCCAATTTCTCAAAAATGTCAAAATCAAAATATACCAGTTTTGTGTTCCTGCTAAAAGGTTGGATACAAATGCAAAAAAGTTGAATTTTACCAAACATATGCTAGTCCAGAACACCTTCAAAAGCTAAAGATGTTGATTAACTAATAATTAACTCTTTTAAATTGATAATAATTTCTGGTTATGGCATTTTCTTGGGGAGTGTTATCCTCTTGTTTTTAATATATATATTTTTTACTAGTTTCTCCTAAACAGGCAGATCTGGATCTGATTTACAAGGTTGTCGGCGGGACAAAAAAGTTTGCCAGAAATAAGTGAAACGTGAAGACTTCGTATATAATTTGCAAAGTTTCAACAAAATTTAACTATAAAATTAAGTGTATTCAACCGAAATAATCGATTAATTAAGTAAAGAAGCAAATTAAACTTTCACAAACATTTCAAATCGCAAATCAACAGTAAAGAAAGATTAGGGCATGGGTTGAAAAGCAATTGCTCATATTACGTCCGTCCACTTACTTATCAGAATTTTTGGCTTACGTAAACCAAATCACCTTTTAAAAATAAAAAAACTAAGGGCATGAGCAATTGTAGTATCTACCATAGTCTCTTACTTCAAAATACTAATAAACAACAAAAAAGTACGAAAGAGAAGATGAAAAAATAAAGAAACGATTCGTGCTAAAGAGACTAACAAAAAAACTTAAAGAGACTATATGTTACGTGTTGTTTAGTAAATGATAGTGCAATTATTTTAAATAATTATTTTTATTACATAACTAAACTATTTTGAAATACTAATAAAATAATATCAAGAGATTCACATTAAAGAGCTTATCACTAATGTTGCTCTTAACAATAAATAATAAATAAAACATTAGAGAATCAAGAACAAATCACTTAGCAGGCTTTAGTAATGTCCCCCAATCGCAAAATAGGGAAATTACTTATAATTATTTTTAAACTAATAATTAAATATAAAAAGTTCGAAGGACCTCGACTCGAGCTGGATCCCACTTCACTTGTCTTTGTAGATATTTTTATTAAGATATCAACATCCATACCAAATTAATTTGAAATCAACTAACTTTTAGAAGAAAAGAATATAAAACTAATAAATCGTGGCGAAATTCGGCCATAAACAATCTATTGTCTTTATGATGATGGAAAAAAGCAACAATTAATATTTTATCAAAACAATTAGAAAAATACCTTAAGATAAACTTAAAAAAGAATTTGTTACAAAAATAACTTTTAAGAAAAAAATGATAAAAATAATATTTATTAAAAAGTGTAAATTTATATTTATAACTCTTAAGTTAACTAATTTAGATTTAAGGTTTAGAGTTATGAGGTGGAGTTTCGGGGGTGAAATTTAAAATTAAAAAAAATATATTTTTTTAAAAAAAATAAAAAGGTTAGTTTGATCATTTGGAAGTTATTTTTGTGACAAAAACTTCAAAAGAGGTTATTTGAGAGATTTGCCCATACAATTACAACATAAGATTTTTTACATTCCCTTGATTTCCTTACTATATTATAACTGTGCCAAACTATTTAATTTATTATTAATATTATTTATCTAAACTAAATAACAATCTTCCCTAAAAATTCTCTACGAATTTACATTTAGTTAACTTATTTAGAAACAAAGCGATGCCAAAGTGACTGGTCTCTTAATTTCGCAGGAGGTTGTGATTATGTTAGGAGAATATGCCAAATTAAAGTAGTTCATGTCAGATTTTTTTGCTTCTTAGGTTGCAGGAGAAGAACAAAGACGTGATGAACATTATATCGAGGAACTTGTTTTGCAAAATAAGTAGATAGGAGATGTAATTGGTTTTCATATATGGTTTAAATGGTTTTCGATGGTTCCAGATTTAAGGAGACACTGTTATCACATGTGTGTTTGCAGTTGGTTTAACAATGGTTAATAATGATTTTATGGTTTCTTCAAGGTTGTGCAGAATCAAAGAATCAAAGATTCATATGATCCATGAGAGTTTGGATTTATTTAAAATTTAAAATAATTATGCTACACGTTACATGACATAAATATATAAAAATTTAGGAAAGATGCCAACATCAAATAATAAGAAAATTCCGCTCTTTGAAATTTTACACATCAACACAAAACACATTTTATATTATTCATACAAATTCAAAATAATTATAATAATTCATAAACCATAATACAATATAAAATTTATAAAATGTTTACAAAAAGATGAATCATGCGTTTTGAAAGCGTGAATTAAAATCTAGTTAAATTTTATAGGATAATAACTAAATTTATGCTTCGAACAAATGACTAAAATTGTATCAGTAATTTAATATATAATTTACTCTAAAATAAAGAAGACTAGATTTTGACCCGCCCTTGAAAAGGGCGGACGGTATATTTTTGTATATTAAAAATTAGATATAACTAAAATATTTTGATTTCCATTTTTAAAAAATTGAATGTATATTTTGATTACCTTTTTTAAAAAATATAGCATATTCTAATTACCATATTTTGTTGAAGTTTTTATATTTAGGTAATATATGAAAGATTATAAATTAGATGGATAATTGAGTAATAAGGATAATTATAAATATATGTTTCTAATTAAATGGTACCATATATTATGTAATACACTAACAAACTTGAAACAGTCCAAAAGTTAAATGACAACTTTCAATGGTAGATAAATTTAGGACTCTATTTTAATAGAGTAGATTTTCTATAATCATCTTAATTTGTTACTTAATATAAAAAGAGATGGTGGGAGTTTGAGTTTAGAACATCTTGTCTTTGATATCTTGATATTTTTCCTCATGTTTTCTCTCCATTTTATAAGCCGAACTTATGTTAACCTAATTTATTTGTTTGGCTTTTAATTGTATAGAGTTTTTATTTAATTATTTTAAACTTATATAAGTTGATTCTCTAATTTGAATGTGTTCACGGCCAAAACTCATTAAATTTGGTCGGATGGATTTTTTTCCTGTCCAGTAAGAATTTAATGCTTAATGAACTTGATCTTTTGATTAAATTATGTTCAACACCACCACTTTGGATAAGACAATAACCTGAATCAGCCCCTTGCTTAGCTTCACTCTAACTCTATGTGATTGGTCCAAGTTATACATATTCAGAACTCATAAGATATAGCTGGATTAATTTCATTTTTTTTCCATCTTGCATGCGTATTCTTACTATAGAATAATGTCTAAGTCTGGCTCAGTTTTTATAATAAACTAGGTGACAAAATATTATGTTGTTTTTTGTTTCTTCTATTACGAGTGTTAAACTTTCAATTTTTGGTCAAAATGAGTGTTAAACTAACCCACGCAAAGAATACTTCAACCGGATCATATAGTTTTATGAGTACGGCGACGATGGTGCGACATTGGTTAAAGAACAAAGTTCATCAATGCGTAATTGATCGAAGAGTGAAAGTTTTTGAAGCAAATCTTAAACTAGCTAAATCAGAAAACGTAGATGAATGTGTAAATCAATTTGATTAGTTCAAACAGTACAATATTCATCAACGATTTCTGATTTAGCTAGTTTAAGATTCGCTTCCAAAACATAGTTTAAGATTAGACTGCATGTAGCACCATATTGCAGTTTTCTCAAAATAAAATAAAATCAAGAAATACCCGTAGTAAGCATGTTTATATATATATATATGAAGGATAACTCATTTAAAAAAGGATTTCAAATACACGTACAAAATTAGAAAACATGTTGACAGATAATTATTAAAAAAGCTAGTCAAGTAGTTTTGGACCTTTGTAGAGTAACATATACTCTTGCGTATACATAAACAATCAAAACATTACAAAAGGGTAAAAGCACATACAGAATACAAAAAACGATAAATTTTCTTTCAGTGTTAAAATCATAATGGCATGACTCATGAGAATGTATCTGTGTGTACATTCGAACAGATTTACTGAGTCAAACTGTCAATGTATGTTCTCGTTGTTGAATATATATTGCGTTAGAAGTTCTGATCCCAAAGCATAATGATTGTGTAACATCGAAACCCTACAGAATAAGAAAGGACGACACAGTCTCATCCACTATATGTACTTGCTCCAGCAACCACAAAGGCACAAGGCCCGTCAAACTGTTCATGTGTGATAAGTTACATCATTGGCTTCACTTGTCACTGTTTATTTATATAGATGGGACCAATGGACTCGTTGACAAAAAATGATAGGACAATATGGTCTAAATTTAAGAATTGGACTAGATGAGGCTAAGTACAGGGCTGATCTAATCTAAAGATAATTAAAACTCCAAATTCATAAGAGAATTTGTGGGTTTCTTTTCTTTATAAATTAATGACGTTGTAATTTTTGCTATACCTTTGTAGGTTGTAGCAGAGAGGAAAAGCACGTCGTTAGAGTACACATGCAATGTACAAACAGCTATGAGATCTACTTTTTGAACTTCTATAGATTTGGGTTACGCTAAAATGGTCTTAGAGATATGAACTATAGTGCATCCCAATATCTTAATTTTAGATGAAAGTTGCCAGATTTTAATTATAATTATAATACTAATCAATATCTTAAAAACTTTATTAATTTTGGAGAAAGATCTTAGAATTATTGGTTTGCATACTAAATATATTCATTCATCATGGAGTGTTATACCTTAACTACATCAGTATATGTGTGACTAATTATCCACTAAGTTCATAAGCAAATCATTAGAGCCTAGAGGTGACTCAAACGGATCAATTATAGTTAAGGAAACAAATAGTAGTTTATCTTGTAGAGATATGATTACGTTTTACTATTTCAGACATTGATACATCATTACATCACACCTTATCGACTATTTTGTAATATTATTCAAATATATATCATGACCTAATTCTTCCATACTACATTTGCTTTTATTGGTGATAATTACTAAGTCTCTGTACACTTGGCTCTTTTTCTACGCCACTAGTTTTACTTTCCACATTAAATTTAATAAAACTCATCATTAGATAAGTTCTCAACTTATGCATCACCGTATCATTTATACCCGCATGTTATTTTATATAGTAGTAATAACTTTAATTTATTAAACTTTTGCCTCTCAGAAATTTGGTAATTCTGAACCACTTATAATATTTGTGTTATTTTATCAATCCATATACATGTTTCGGTCGACAATTATTGGTGACCTGTGTATAATCTGATCTATAAATTGTAGTAGAATTAGATTTTAGTGGTCTGTATAATCGCAACTATATAAGCTTCTTTAGCGACCACTAATTACGCTTTGATTATTTGTGATTAAATGTCTAAAATGACTCTCCACGTAAGGCTCTTTTAGTCCTAGTGCTTAACGAAAGGTTATTTTACTTTTCAAATGATTGGTTCAGTGGTTATAACCAAGCAAGAAACCGTTGATTAGAGTCAATCCCAAATGTGGCACGGTACACAATATTTTTCCTGCCAATTAATAGGGCAACTCCAAATGTGGCACTCTATTTGGTGAGAAAGAAACGCCCTGGAGGCTGGAGACATAGTGCTCCCAGTCCTCCTGCTCAACTTCTTCGTCAATTTGACAAACAAATAAGGAGTGAAATTTATCAATGGACGATGCACAATACGAGGGTGGTTTGGCTACCTGTTTTGGCCTCCAATAAAACCCAAGCTAGTATCTGCTCTACACTTATGTTCTAGCTCAAACACAAATCATAAAGAATTCTTTTACAAGAAAAAACGCTTTTTGTTTGGATTTTATTTTACGTTCATTCCAAAAAACAAAAACAAAAACAAAAACAAAAAGAGAGAAGAAAAATCTCTAAAATAACACTTTTAAAAGTTTGTCCCCAAAATAACATCCAATAATAAAAAATTTCAAAATAACATTCATTTATCAAGAAAAAAATTTAATTGCTCTAACTCTTAAACTTTAGTCTCATCCCTGCCACTCTAAATACTAAACCCTAAATCCAAATATGAGATATATATTTATTTATTTTTGTTTTAATAAATGGTATTTTGAAAGTTTTTTTTGGGTTTAATTATGTTATATAAATAGGATATAGTGCTACTTGAGAGTATTTCTCAAAAAGATATAGTAGAGAAAGTATTCAGTAAACAACTTTAACTTATTATTATTTTTGTATACGTCTAACAAATTGTTTATAATTATGTTTTAGTTTAATAAATAATAAATTCAAATTATACGTAGTAAATTTTTTTTAATATCTAGTTAAGGCTATATCTGAATATGCCAGTTGTATGACGGAAAGTGGAAGTATATAAGTAAAATATTTACTAATTACAAATATTTTATTTATATAGACAACAATTTGAAATTCTTACTTTTGCTTTGATCTAAAAGTTATATGAGTTCATTATCCTTTTATCATGAATATAGACATCTTGTTACTTTTCTCTAAAATTTGTCATCGGTACCTACAACAACAACGAGAAAAAGAGGAGAAAACTAGTTAAAGAACAAACTGAGGGATCGTGGATTGTCCTGAACTGAGGGAAACTTCGAAAGAAGAAATGTGAAACATGGTTAACTAGGTCATGGTCCGGCCATCAACTGGTGAATTTTACTCCAGACGCTGCACACCCCAAAAGCGAAACAAAACGATTCCATGTATACCCTAATCTATGAAGGAGAAGCCAGTAATGTAAACACATAGTGTCACCAGCGAAAGCAAGCAGAGATTTAAGAACTCGTCTCTATTCCCTTCACACTAACAAAGCAATCAAAAGAGATTTGGCTTCCGAAACAATGATAAAGAAGAACAATCAGCAGTTAGCTTCTGTTTTTTGAAATATGAAAGAATTTAGGAGTTGAAAGCTCCAACAACAAACGACAAGAGAGCGGCAAAGCTAGGCTGAGCCCAATATCTTATAAAAAAGAAGTCCCTGGTGAGAGCCTCAAGTCACCTTTACATCAAAGATCCAAATATGGAGATGGAGAAGTTATATGGAGCATCTGACAGAGAGGAAAGATGACATAAGCAGAGGCCAACAGAGTAGAGGTAATGATGTTCTGCTAGACCGGCGAACCCTCCAAGACCCAGTTCTGAACCAGGTCCAGCCAAATTGAAATCCAGATTTGCCTCCTAGTCGGCGCTTCCTGATGTAGAGTGACCACCCAAGACATTGCCAACAGTCTGGAGAAGACAAGTTTACACTTGAAAGCCGCTTTGAACCTCCAGATATGGCAGCTAACCGCCAGTTATTAATGTGCAATCCTTTGTATTAAAATTTTTGTGATGCACTCTATAAAATATATGTGATCCAATCTACAATAACTACAAATTTGGACTTATGAAAGGATTTAATTATTGCAGAACACTAAAGTTATTAATGAGCAAATACCTATACTATTAAAACATCAACCCTTTTTTAATCTCTTGGTTTTAAAATAATATTACAAGTTATGTCTTTGGTTTTTACTAGGGCTAGCATTTTATCTGACACCCGAATCCAAGCTCGAACCGCGCGAAAGACCGAACCAAAGACCGAACGGATATTGATTTAGGAGAGATTGGATATCCGAACCCGAACGGCTAATACCCAAACCCGAATGATATCCAAAGATAATCGAACATATATATAGTTACCCTTATATTCCTAATTTACTTCTCTAATTTTATTCAAAGTATTTATTAGAGTGTTGTACATGACTTAAAATCATATAATATGCTTATAGTTGCGGATACAGTAATTTGCTATTCACTTAAAATGCATGTCAAGCTTCTTGTTTATGCATTAACAAAAGTTGCTTTCAAATTCTCAAAACAATAACTAACTTAATGTTTTTCTATTTTCAAAATCGTGTTTCCAAACCTATTAATCCTTCATCCTATTAATTTTTTTTTAAAAATCAGTTAAATTGATTTAAAATTTTAAGTATAAGAAAGTAATGAAGAATTTGTTATTTTTTCAAAATCTAAAATATCTGAACCCGATCCAAAATAACCGAACCCTAACTAAAAATACCTGAACCTGATCCGATACGTAAAAATACCCAACCCGTTACTAGACCCCTATTCCAAAATACCCGATCTGAACCCGAACGGGTACCCAAAACTTCCATACCTAGTTTTTACCCCCAAAAAAAAACTAAATAAGGGAATATTCCAAAAAGAAATTAAATAGTCTCCCCATTTATTTAATAGGAAAAAATTCCAAAACCATATACAGTTTAAATTTGGGTAATAACTGGCATTTTCCATAAAAATCTATTTAAAGAATATTCCATACGAAGAATGAGCAATTAAGTCGTATATAATTGGTTTCACTGTTGAAAAAATTGTGTTCACCATATTTAATGGGACCTAATAGCTTCATTAATGCATAACACAATTAATTATTGACTGTATAATTATTACATGATATATCCTATTATACGGACTTTCTTATCGAAGATACTAGGGTCGGCCCGCCCTACGGGCGGGATATACTTTTTACTTATGATTTAAATTATTATTTTTATATGATTTGTGGTTTGTGTTTTAGGTTTGCATTTGCAAAAGATGTGTATTGTATATTTTAAAAATTGGTGGGTTTTGAAGCTATTACGTTTGATTGGACCTTATCAAAGTTTTTCTAGTGATTAGATGTATTATCCTAGGTTTGTAAAAGTGTTGGGTTCAACCTTTTTTGTAAGGTGTTATTAACTGAGTTTGTGAATCGTGTTTGAGGCTTCTTATACCGGAAAATAAGATTGTTGTATGTATATGTAATTTTTTGGTTCGGGTGGTATGAGTATTTACTTGTTAGTCAAAAAATCTCCAAATCTTTAACTTCTAATACCATATTTGTGGGATTTTTTTTTAACAATGTTACATATGTTTGTAGCTTTGGTTAATTTGTAGAGATGTTTAATCCGGATTTTGAGTTTTAGTTATTTTGATTTATGAAAATAGCAACCATAATAAAATCATAGATACTTTGATTTGGTTTAGTTTATATACTGCCAGTATTAGATCTATTAAGTTTAGTAACAAAGAACGATAAATATATTTAGCTTTTGTAATTAGATATTAATTTTACTAAAACATAAAGGAATTTTTATATTATAACTTTTAAGTAGAACATGTTTTAAGTAGAATATTTTATGAACTGCAACTCACTAATTCCCTGACTCGTAACCTCGTATTCTTTCTAAATTATTATTGATTAGTGACAACCAACTCTCTGCGTACTCCCTGTTGAGCCTAACTATAATTTCTGGTTTGGCATGTCTTCTCGTTTATAGTTGTTACAACCCTTACGAAGTTATCAAGTTGATACCAATGTGTAGACTTCTTTCATTGTTATCTACATCTCTGGTATGTCATTATTATCATTTCAGGCTTCCAAAGCAAGCAAGTCGCAGCATCTCCTTGCAATCTGTACCTTTTTTGCCCATGGAGATAAGCTTGCACATAACCTCAGAACAGTGAGTGTATCACTCCATGGGGCAAGTACTACAAAAGTTATGAAACCATATGTTTGGGAGATTAGATTTCCGTCTCGAAATTCTTCAATCATGTACAAATACTTTGATGCACATCTCAGTGGAGCGATGTTGAGGGGATTCAAGTCCAGCAGGAGATCGTAGAAGAATTTCAGAATGGCCTCGAATGTTTCTGCTCCACCTGGGTAGTTTTCAAGCTTGAATTGATATCCATCCCCAGAAGCTAAAGGCTGTAACTTAACATTGCTTATGTAATGACATTTGGTAGTCAAAGGAAATTGTTGCTTAAACTGGGAATGAGAGAGATGCGAGAGGAAGTAGGTCTGATCTTTTCACATGAGAATAAAAATAGAACAATGCAGAGATTAAGTGGTAGAAATGCTAAACGCCAAAGCAATGTACTGAAGAAGGATTAGTAGCCTATAAAAATAACGCGAAAATTACACCTAGGAAGTGACATCCGCTCTATGCATGCTGATCAGGAAATAAAGGCAGATTAAGTCATGAGTGTGTGTTGAAGTACCATATCTTCTGAGAGTTCCAAAACAGATGGACCAGCAGGAGGATAGAAAACTTTAGCATAATGGCCTGAAGCTATGTAATCATACTCCATATCACTGATTGCATCCATGAATGCCCCTAAAAAAATCAAGATCAATCTCTAGTTGATTAATCATAGTAGCATATACATTAGCATATACACTTTAACTGAAAGCAAGAGTCTGAGCAAAAAGCTTTTTCTTCACAAACTATTAAGCAAAAGAGCTTACCGAACTTGATTCTAGTATAACACAGAACATCTCGATTAGGTGTATACCCACAAGGTACTCCCCAATAATGTAAGAAACCTAACTTATCATCGAGAAAAACAATCAGAACCCCTAAAAAAATAGGCGACTCTAAAAAAAAGCATTGAAACAAAAAAGAACGTACAACTCTTTCCGAGTATTCATCTGTTAAATGCACAACCTCCAAAGTTACATCAACCTGTAAAATGGCACCAAAAGAAGCAGTAAAGATTCTCCCTTTCATTGCTCTAAGTTGAAAAGGTATAAACCTTTTGAATAAGCAGTAAATATATCTTCCAGTGAAGTGTATAGAGTATGAACCTACCTGCTCATAAACATGCGTTGCATACTTCAAATAATCTTCACAGGGCACTGAACACAGAAACCTTCCTACAGAACACAGAAACATCACAAACCCATATTTCTAAACAGAGACATGAGATGAAGAAGCAGACACGTACCTGGAACTAGATTTTGAGGTAGAAGGCGGTTCAGGAGTGGTCAGCAGCGTGGAGGAGGCGGAGGGCTCGCCGCCGCCACTGAGGAGGACAGCTGCATGAAGAGGCCTCTTAGAAATGGAACATGAGAGGTCGTGGTCAGAGAGAGATGCGGAGCTTAACTCCATATGCCCCAAGGGCTCTCCAAAAATTTCAATACACCCCCTAATAATTTTTTTTTGTTTTTCAATTATTTTTGAATACAAAAACGAGAAAAATACCTTTTTACCCTTAATGAAAACCAATTATTACATTGACCCAAACTAACTATTCGACCCAAACTCAGACCCAACCGGGTCAAACCCGGATCTTAAAACTAAATTCTAAAACGACGTCGTTTTACATATGTCTCTTATTTTTCTGAGTCGCGTTTCTCCTCTCTATCTCGTGCGATTCAGAGGCGACGGCCTACACCCTAAACCTAACTGTGATTTTTTCGTTTCTTCTTCATTATCCATCAAAATCAATGCCTCAACCGACGATCTTCATCTTCATCTACCTCTGAACTTCACACATCGTGGTAAGAGTTTCTTTGTCTCTCTTGATTTGGTCAGATTTTGAAGTTAAATTTTTAATAATTAGGGAAAAGTAATATCTTTGAAAAGTGAAAGGGAAAATTGTGTTTTGGTTTTAAAATTGGGAAAAAGATGATGAAATATTAAATTAGGTCAATGTTGTTTTGTGAAAATGATATTTGGGAGGAGACCGATATGTGTTGCGAATTTGTAGGCTCTTGTCTTGTCTAGTTTTATCAAAATTGTTGAATGACATGAAAAAAGGTTGGAGAACCCATGTTAAAAGAATTTGACTTGAACTCGGATAAATGATGTTTTGTGAATAGGGTGTATTGTACTTTGTGTTTAGTATGTATATATGAGTTCGGTTTGATGTTACTATGCGGTTTGCATTTGAAGTAGACTGATTGTTGATTTTGTAACGTCAATCTACTAAAATTATAAAGGCGGTTTCAGATGGGAATAAGGCGGTCTCATATGGAAATGAATCGATAGGAGAAGATGGTGTACGTCAAAAGAGTACTCCAGTGCAAGAACCGGCTATAGTAACAAAAAAGGAACTGTGAACCATCATAGTGGTTGTAGTCTCTTTTCACTGAGAGAAAGACTGATGAGCTCGAAGGGCCAAAGAAGAAGCTTAAAAATAAGGCCTCAAATGCTACTGTTATGTTTTATTTAAGTATTTAGGATATTTCTTAAATTTGTTAGGTATTTTGTATGATTTGTATTTTGTATGATTTTGAATGTTATGTTTCTGTTTTTTTGGATGCTATGTTGGAATTTGTTTGAAAACATGTATGGGTAACTCGATTTTCAAGGTTACATATGTCAAAAATGAGTTAAATAGAAAACTAGTTTTACTAGGTTTACTAAGTTTAAAACAACACTTGTCAAAAAATAATATAAATATATTTACGTAAAATGCATAGCACATGTTAAACGTAAATGCATAGCACATATTAAAATAATAATTGATAAAATACTTATGTAAAACGTGCATCCGTTATATACATAAATAAAATATTCTAACTACACTTAGTAATTCTCGGTAATTTTCAAGGATGTAATAATACCACCTTACACTATAATTTTTTTGGCAATTTTTACGTTTATCTAGTTAAACCATGTGAACAAAAATTTTTTTTTAGTAAAACCTATGATTTTACATTATAATTATCGTTAAAGAACACATTTACAGCAGAAGGTTGTCGTGAATACATATTTTGTTAGACTTTCTTCCTATATTCTAACCATTCACACACTAATAATGAAAGTTAAGGGAGTTTTTTTGGAAAACTGAATAGGTTTTGCTTAAACTATAAAAAACAATCATCAAAAATAGTTTAAATATACATATTTAATAAATATATAGTCTACAAACTGATAATAATCATCAAAATATATGGATTCTATATACTAAACATAAATACTCATACTAATATATATGTAGTCCGAATTACACATAATAAAACCAGTAATCCTAGTAATCCAAATTACACATAATAAAACCAGTAATTCTAGTAGTCCGAACTACACATAATAAAACCAGTAATCCCAATAGCCCGAATTACACATAATAAAACCAGTAGTCTCATTGGAAAGTAAATAATCTTCACTTCCACCTTAGATTCATCTACCTTTATCTTTCTGCAAATATGCTTAACCAAACCAGAGTAAGTGATCTCCTCCACTGATTTCTTCAATACAATCGTATGAATTTCATCTCCTCCTTCACCATCTCCCCATATTCATTTTATTTCAGCCCCATATTTCATATAATATCCCCCATAATCAAAACAAATGATTGTGCATTGCGAATTTTGCATTTTCCTGAAAAATAAATATCATTAGAATTATCATTATTAAGATGCTTAGAATTAATTCTCACATCGTACAATCTTCTCTTCTTATTACTACTTTATTTTAGTACTTTACATAGTAATAATAGTAATACTAGTCGAATTGTAAATATAGTAATACTAGTAATTCTAGTAAACCTATTTTTGCTTAGTAAAACTAGTTATCTAAGTAATACCCAGAATTTATCACTGCACTAATTAATCCGCTTTTAGGACGATATTGTTAGGATTTTACATTACCCGTGATGTATAATTCATCTTAAATGAAATTACGCACAAAAAATTATCAAAACGAACATAAAATATACCAAAAATCTATATACACAGTTTTCAAAATCGTTTTTACTCTCTCATCATTTTCATTGGGTCTTCTCTTTTTACACTAGCTGAGATGTACACTTTTTTTAATAATATTTGAGCAAAAAAATCATCAAAAACATACATAAAATATATCTGAAATACAAAAATGCAGTTTTTAAATCTGTTTTTAATCTCTCAAATTATCATCAAATCATACATTATATACATTACCCATGATATAACACGACTTTAAATGTTATTTCACAAAAACTCATCGAAAACGAACAAGAATTACCTATTTTTGAAAGCTTTAAAATCGTCAATGGAGGTTGAGAAGGAAGAGAGAGTACGATGAAGAAGAAGACATGTGGGCCAAGAAAACTCTTATTGGTTAAGTTTGTCTTGTTGGCCTTATGAGTAGTTGAATTATTGTTGGTTTATTTAATTAAAAAATAAATAAAAGGCTACTTTTGGGAGTGCAAGGATAAAAGGGTAGTGAGAAAAGAGAGAGGGTAGTGAGTATAAGTTTAGGAGGGTATGGGGTATATGGAGTTAATCTTCGAGAGACACGTGGCGACTATAGTTACGGCGGGAGGAAAGGAGAGGCTTAATGGGTGAGGAGAATGAAGGGGAGAGGAGGATAAGGGAAAGATGTGAAAGAAGAGTGAGAGAGAATACGAAGAAGAAGGGGTGGGGAGGCGAAACAGTGACAGAGAGTAAATGCTTCGTAACAGCCGAGTCGCAGATCGATGAATTAACCTAAACACATGGCGCACTCTCCTTAATTGACTTTGTGACATGACAGTGACGTAGAATGCTTCAGGAGAGAGTAAACACTTCTTTATATATAAACATATCCTATTATATGGAGTTTTTTTTTCTTTTTCTAACTTTGTTCATTAGCTATACACCTTTAACTTCAACTAGATTCTAACCCGCGCTAAAGCGCGAATAATTTTTCGATGAAAATTTTATATAACGATTTTTTTATTTATTTGAAGTAAACTTTGGTATAAAATATATAATCCGAAGTCCGAACTGAATCCAAACTAAAAAACTGATGCGTATATACTCAGCTGTAGGCATATATAATTATTTTATATTAATAAATAAAATATAATTAATTAGTTATTGAAATTTAGTGTAATATAAATTGAATTGATTATTCAAAAAAAAACAGTAGATTACTTATTTAGTTCCTTAATTTTAGGCTAGTATATATATTTAATAATATTTAAGTTATGTAGAAGTAGAAATAATAGAAAATCTAGGATATTGTCATACCTAGATTATTTGTAAGTAGATAAAAATAATACTCTGTTTTAATATACTAGATTCATCGAACTGTAAAGTCATACACTTCTTATGTAACATTATAATTAGATGCTTTCCTGATGCGCAAACATAATGTTTTTCACAAATGTTTTATTCTTATTTTTTAAATTACTTAATTTATTTATTATTTTTTTAAAATATGAAATAATCACTTCTAACTCAAACTATATTTAGTTTATGAAAATTTTAATATGTACTTCCTTTTAGTTCAAAAGTAAAATTTATTTGTTTTATAAAAATTTAATAATTATATATAATTTTATTGTTATATATAATGAACTATAGATATGTCATGCTTTATAATAATTCATGTCATCATTTTTTATAGTGATTATAGATTTAAACAATAAATTGGTAAATAATTTAAATGGAAATTTTTAAAATAAATGATATAACTATGTAAAATAATAGTATATATATTTTTTTAAAACTGTTGTAAAAGTAGATAAAGATTTGGAGATATAAAACAGATGTAGTTCGCGTAGAAATTTTATTTCCATAATAAAATTTACTATAGAAAACTATTGACATAGAATCTATATGTAATGCTCTGACCACCCATAGTTAATGGACCACCCATATCTGCTCATTCGGCTGGTGGGGCCTATCCCGTCTAACGGTCGTGTGTTAATTTTTCCCAAATTCAAAATCATTGTTTACTGACCGTGCAGTTACTACATGATATTTTTCCGTGCTTTGGTCTCACTCACACGGTATCGCGAATCACTTCCCGATAGGTCACCCATCCTTTTACAACTCCAACATAAATATGCTTAAGCTTGAAGTTCTAAACGGATATGTGGCAGAAAAGGTAAGTGCACTTTGGTGAATAGATAGCCAAATAAATTATTTTAAGCCTTTCCACATATACCGGTAATCAGGATATTACAATTCACCCCCTCTCAAATAGCGCAACACACTTCTTCCGCCACACGACATGTCTCAAGACACCTCTCGGGTCAGAACCGAGATGGCTAACCAGATCTGATACCACTTGTAACGCCCCAACCGCCCACAACTAATGGGCCACCCACGCTCGCTCACTCGGTCCGTGCATGTCAATTGGTGACAGGTTGTCCTTTAGGAGAGTTTTTAAAGGGTGAGGTCGTGGGTTCGACGAACACCAAACGTACCAATAATCTACCTGGAGAGTCAGTAAGGACTCACATGTGAGGGGTCAGGATTGGTGCTCTCCAGAATCAGCATGAGTCCCGCATGGCAGGTTTTTACGATAAAAGTTGACTTTTATGTGACAAACCGTCCCGCGGACCCAGACACACAGCTCTGCAGGGCTCCGACCCCAACCACTCACATGTGAGCCCTCATTGACTCCCCATGTAGGTTGTTGGTGCGCTTGAATTTTCTCGAACCCAAGACCTCACCATTTAACAACCCTCCCAGAAGACAAGTTGTCACCAATTGACTTGTTTGACATGTCATAATTAATGTGAAGAGATGTCATAATTAACAAGGATCCATATCAAATTAAAAATTTGACACGTCATCATTTTTTTAGAATGAATGTAGTAATGACACATGTACAAATCATTTGGTAAATAATATCTAGGAAATACTACAAAATCTACTAACTATTATAAGATACATATTGTATATTGTCTATGTATATTGATAGTATAATTTGGTTGGTTATACTTCAATTTTTGATATATTTTAGAATGAGTATAATATAAATTACATTATTATAACATTATAAACATCTGAATATATTACATCAATAGTTTCAAAAATACAAGGGGTTTTGCAAAATTGACTCAAAACGTGAAATCAAACACAAAACTAACCCTTTTTGGAATATTGACTTGTTCTATTCACCTCAAAAGTTATCATTATTCACGAAAATGCCACAAGAAGACTTATTGAAAGACTTTAAGTAAGTCTTCGAAAATTGTGTGTTTACTCTATCATCCTCATATTCATCAATTATTCACAAAAAGTTCATTGCCATCAATTTACCCAACAACCATGAACAACCAATATGAAGCTCTTAATGCATCAAAAATTGATTTTCACTCATTCTATTTCATATCTTATCCACAAAAACTACATCTCTCAATTTCTCTTTATATTCATCCAAAACATAAGTTTTTTTGATTCTAAAGTTTTAAGGTTCATATAGCCATTCAAGCTCATGATTCCTAGTCATTAACGATTGAGTAGCTGTTTTGGTGAAGTTTTGTGTTCTTAGACAACTAAACAAGTTTTCTCAGTGGTTTAAAGTATAAATCGAATAGTTTACTCAGATTTGTTTCCGAGAAGACTTACGTGTAAGTCTTCTCAACAGAGAAGACTTCCACGGAAATCTTCCTGGTCAAAGCATAGGTTGGTTTTGCAATTGACTTTCTGTGTTTTTTAGAGAAGGCTTTCGTGGAAGTTTTTCAACATTTCTTTGTTGTCAAAAAAATTTTAGGAAGACTTCCCTGGAAGTCTTCCCAGATAAACATAGTTATGCAATTGACCGATATGTGTTAGAAATTTAACTTTCTACAGAAGACTTTCCGGGAAGTTTTCCAACGGAAGTCTTCTCAACTTTTACATTAAGTCTCCTTACGGTCTATGGAAGTCTGCGTAGGTTACTTTTGCAATTGAAAATTTAAACTTGAACATTTAATTTAAATTAGAAGACTTCCATAAAAAATTTCTAGCGGAAGAATTACGTGGAAGTCTTATAGATTTTTATTCCATTATTCTGGTCAAACATAAGGTAATAAAAAAGACTTTTAGGGAAGTCTTTCAGCGGAAGATTTCCCTAAAAGTCTTCTCAACAAAATTTGAATATAGTCAATTGCAAAAGTAACCTACGCATACTTCCACTGACCGTAAGCAGACTTAATGTAAAAGTTGAGAAGACTTCCAAAAGTTGAGAAGACTTCCGTGGAAGTCTTCTGTTGGAATACTCATAGGAAAGTCTTCTGTAAAAAGTCAAATTTCTGACAGAGATCGGTCAATCGCAAATTTAACATGTTTATCCAGAAAGACTTCCAGGGAAGTCTTCCTAATTTTTTTTGTCAGCAAAGAAAAGTTAGAAAACTTCCATGAAAGTCATCCGTTGTAAATTTTCAATTGCAAAAATGACATGAATGGAAGACTTTCACGAAAACTTTCACGAAAGTCTTCTAAGACAATGTATAATAAACTTTCATTTTCTTCAAAATTAAAAAGAATTTTTAAAATTTTATTGTTAATTCATGTGTTTTAGAAAATATTTGGGGTCCTAAATGAAATCCATAACTTTATTGGTGATAATTTAGAGGTTATCAAATATGCTTATTAATGTTTCTAGCTAGTGATAGAAGACTTCATTGGAAGGCTTCTAGGTTAATTTTGACTTTGATGTTCTATGTTTGTGTATAAAAACATAACAAGTTAGAAGACATTAGAAGAAAGATTTAATAAAGATGGAAAGCTTAATTATAAGTCTTATAACAAGAGAACATCACAAAACTTTCTAGAAGACTTAATTATAAGTCTTCTCGAAAGTCTTCTAACGTCTTCTTGCTAGAAGACTTCCCAAAAACTTAATTATAAGTCTTCTAACAAGAAGACATTAAAGGCTAAGTTTTCTTGAAAAGTATTCTCATTTAGCCGTAGTAAATTTGATTATTTTTTGTGTTATTGTGTTTTGCTATTGAATTTGTATCAAGAACTTTAATAATGTTAAGTACTTTTGGCAAGATAATATTGTAGACATGAATATATTTACCAATTTTTTATTAGCATCTCTTTAAATTTACAATTAAAATAGTACACCTACAAATCACAAAACGACCATAAACAAATTATTATAGATTTCCATGAAAGTCTTCCAAGTCGTCTCAGATCTGAAAAATCTTCATATCCAAATAAAATAAATCTGTGAGAAAGACATGAGATAATATTAGAAATTAATATAAAGTTTAGTTTTTTTATGAAATACGTATTTGAAAGTCTTCTAATAAAATATCTATTGGAATACTTACTTGAAAGATATTATTCGCCCAAAAGACTTTCACGGAAATCTTCTAGTGCATTATTTGTTGGAAGACTTCCGAGAAGACTTCCATGAAAGTCTTCCGAGAAGACTTCCATGAAAGTCTTCCAAGTCGTATCAAATCTGAAAAACCTGCATATCCAAACAAAATAAATCACTGAGAAAGACATGAGATAAAAATGAGAAATTAATATAAAGTTTACTTTTTTTTTATGAAAAACTTACCTGAGAGTATTTTAATAGAATACTTCCTAGAAGATTTACTTGAAAGTCTTTTAAACCCTAAATTTATTATTCGTCCAGAAGACTTTTGCGGAAGTCTTCTAGTGCATTATTTGTTGTAAGATTTCCGAGAAGACTTCCATGAAAGTCTTCAAAGTCATTTCAGATCTGAAAAACCTGCATATCAAAAAATATTCAATTGACTTCAAAACATTGAAAAGCTTCAAAAATTAGGTAAGAATTTAAAACAACAAAAAAGTTTTCAAAAGTTAAGAACTTTAAGCAATAAGAAGTTACCAAATGATAAATATAATTTATAGATCTTCTTTTAAAGAAGTGGAAGATGAGAATCATGTGATGAAAAACCTGCAAAAACAAAATAAATAAGTGAGAAACATGAGATAAAAATAAGAAATTGATATAAAATTTTTTTTTCTAGTTCGAACAAATTAGAGAGAGGCTGGAGAGTTTTAGAATGAGAAAATTACATTTTGTTTCAACCATTTGAGAGGAAGAGAGATAATGTGTAAATTTTTCTTTATATAAAAAGATAAAAATTTCAATAAAATTAAATATTTTCGATTGAGAAGACTTTCAAGTAACTCTTCTAATAGAATACATCCTCGAAGACTTACTTGAAAGTCTTCTAAACCCTAAGTTTACTATTCGCCCGAAAGACTTCCGTATAAGTTTTTAGTGCATTATTTGTTAGAAGACTTAAGTCACCTATACACTAAACTCAAAATAACTATCTAATTAGAAACAAACACTTCATAAAACTTAAATAAACTTTAAAATCTAAATTTATATCACTTAAAATGTCTATAATTAGATGATTAGAATTTTTTCCCAACCAAAATATTTTTCATGAAATTACTAAATTATTTTTTAGATCTAATACACTAGATCTTATGGAAAGACTGTAGACTTCCACTAAAAGACTTAATACTTCCACGAGAAGACTTATGGAAGACTTATTGGAAGACTTAACAATAGGCGGGAAACCTAAATTCTTCTAAAATTTGAAGCAGGAAATGGTAGTTAGGTCTTCCAGTAAGTCTTCTATTGCATTATATCTTCGAAAATTTAAGTCTTCCAAAACCCTAAAAACAAATATATGACTAAATCACATACAAAAACTTTATTTAACTTAAAAATAAACTTATAAAGTGTTTAATATATACAAAACTACACACATATAGGTTAAATTTAGTTTTTGAAAAAAAATTAAGATACCACAATCTAACCCTAAAAACACATACAATAATATAACCACTACAAGAAAACGTGGCCATAACGACCACAGATTACGACCACAAATGTGAAGTCGTAAATTTACGTCTCTATTACGACTTACGTACAACTAAAAAACATTTCGACGTCATCTGGTCGTAACTTTACTACTAAAATGTTTAGTCGTAAAGTAGACGTTTTATTACGTCTGCCTTACGACCAAATATTTATTTAATCGTAAGCTAGTCGTAACATTACGACTAACTTACATCTACTATCTGGCATCTAGTTGACAACTAAGTTACGACTATTGTTGTTGTACATTGGTAGTTTTGTTATGACAAAACGTAAAATCGTTGTAATCTGGTTACTTACCAAAATCGAAATTTTCCCTATAAATTTGATTTTCTCCCTCATTCTTAAGATGCACCAACAAAACAAAAAGAGTGAAAAAATGTCGGGAAATATCTATTAGCTTCGGAGTTGGATGTATGCGCATAAAGATTCAGCGGGAAGAGTAACAAACGAATTTCTCAACGGAGCAGAGATATTCATGTACCAGGCCGAAAAAACGCCTCTCACACGGGAAACGGGTAAAATGTTCTGTCCCTGTCGTAAATGCAACAATACGAAGTTTGCTGCTAGTGAAACGGTCTGGAAATGTATCGTAAATAGAAGAGTTACTCCACATTACTATATCTGGTTTAACCACGGAGAGAGTGATAATAGGAATGAAGCTAGTAGTAGTAATCATGTTGTAAATGTTCGTAACAGAGAACCACGTGTGCCTTCTGAAAGTTACCATCATGAGGATAATATGGTAGATCATTATAGGATGCATGATATGGTTACAAATGCATTTCATGAAACAACATCAGTAATAGAGGAGGTAGAAAATGTAGAGGGGTCTAACTTGGACGCAAAAAGATTTTATGAAATGCTAGCAGCAGCTAACGAGCCTATTTATGAAGGTTGTAGAGAAGGTCTTTCTAAATTATCATTGGCAGCTAGGATGATGAATTTCAAAACTGATCATAACTTACCTGAAGTTTGTATGGATGCATGGACTGAGTTGTTTAAAGAGTATTTGCCTGAAGAAAATTTGTGTGCTGAATCTTATTATGAGATTCAAAAACTGGTTCACAGTCTTGGCTTACCTTCAGAGATGATTGATATGTGTATAGATAACTGTATAATATATCGGGGAGCTAATGCATAATTGTTAGAGTGTAAATTTTGGAAGAAGCCACGATATAAACCGCAAGGACGTGGACGGAATAGGGTGCCGTACCAACGGATGTGGTACTTGCCTATTAAGGATAGATTGAAGAGATTATATCAATCTGAGAAGACGGCAACATCAATGAGATGACATGCGGAACATACTCAGAAGGAAGACGAGATCAATCATCCCTCTGATGCAAAAGCGTGGAACCACTTGAATTTGGTGTACCCTGATTTGGCAAGCAACCCCCGCAATGTTTATCTTGGGCTTTGTACAGATGGCTTTAGTCCATTTGGAATGTCGGGAAGACAATACTCGCTTTGGCCAGTCTTCTTGACACCATACAACCTTCCACCAGAGATGTGTATGGAAAAGGAAATGCTTTTCATGAGTATATTGATACCTGGTCCCAAGCATCCGAAGAGGTCCCTCAATGTTTTCCTACAGCCTTTTATAGAAGAACTGAAGGAATTATGGTCAACAAACGTGCATACATATGATTGTTCAACAAGAACAAACTTTACAATGCGAGCAGTTCTTTTGTGGACCATTAGTGACTTTCCTGCATATGGGATGTTGTCAGGTTTGATGACGGATGAGAGGCTAGCTTGTCCTTACTGTATGGGAAACATAGACGCATTTTAGTTGAAGAATGGTAGAAAGACATCATGGTTTGATTGTCATCGGAGATTTCTTCCCATTAACCATTCGTACCGAAGGAACAAGAAATCGTTTCGGGCAAAATGGGTTTTTCGGGACACTGCTCCACCATATTTATCTGGAGAAGAAATCGAGAATGATATTGATTACTATGGTGACTATACACAATCACGAAAGGGGATAATTGGCATACTCTTGCAAATATGCGTGATGGTTACGGGACATAACATAATTGGCACAAGAAAAGTATATATTATGAACTTCCATATTGAAAAAATCTACTTCTGCGCCACAATCTTGATGTGATGCATATAGAGAAGAATTTCTTTGATAACATCATCAATACTTTGTTGAACGTCCCTGGGAAGACAAAAGATAACAAGAACTCTAGGTTGGATTTGCTTTCATTATGTTCTAGGATTGAGCTGCATATTAAAAACGATGGGAAAATTGCGGTTCCCATATTTAGATTGTCAGCAGCAGCAAAAGCGGCTTTGTTCAAGTGGGTGGCTTCCGATGTGAAGTTTTCTGTTGGATATGATTCAAATCTATATAGATGTGTTGATCAGCAGGGACAAAAGTTTACAGGGATGAAGAGTCATGACTGTCATGTGTTTATGCAACGACTTCTTCCATTTGCATTTGTGGAGTTGCTTCCAAAAAATATTTATGAAGCATTGGCAGGTACGTAACAAATATGTAATTGAAGTTATATATTACTTATTGTTGTGAATTTTTTTTTACGTTGGCTTGCATGTATATTATTAATTTGTAGGCATCAGAGTTTTTTTTCAGAGATCTTAGCGCACGCACCTTAACTGTAGACATCATCAGACAACTTGATGATAATATCCCGATCTTGATGTGCAATTTGGAGAAAAATTTTCTCCTAGCTTTTTTGACGTAATGGAGCATCTAGTTATTCACCTTCCATATGAGGCACTGCTTCGTGGACTTGCTCATAATGAATGGATGTATCCTTACGAGCGAGCTATGAAACATTTGAAAGGGAAAACAAAAAATCTGGCAAGGGTGGAGGGTTTAATAGTTGTTGGGAGTTTGAATGCAGAAACATCTCACTTCACATCCTACTACTTTGGGTCACAAGTTTGGACACGTAAAAGGACTACGAGCAGATTTGATGATGGTGGTGTTATGTCGACATATGTTGTTGAAGATGTTCCAGACATATTCTGTCAGGTTGGACGTCTAGGTGGAAAAGTGAAAGAAGTATGGTGGTCGAGTGCAGAAGACGCTCACAATGCCCACACATACATACTCCTTAACTGCGAGGAGCTTGAATTTTTTGAAGAAGACTTTGTCGCCCATGTCGAAGAAGCTATACCAGGGATATCAACCAATGATCTCAAGAAAAGGAAAGACCAACACTTTGTCAAGTGGTTAAAAACGCAGGTATACATGATTACTATATATATTAAAAGCGCATGTATACAAAAGAAAAGACCAACACTTATATATTTATATTTAATTATGTTGATGAACCATGTAGCTTACGATGACCCATGTTATCCTCAGTGGTTACACGAACTGATACAAGGTACGATCGCTAAGGTCACCACAGCATCTATATATTTCACACGAGGTTACACTTTCATACTTACGAATATGGAAATAGTCGAGCAACAATGAACTATGGAGTATGTGTGAAAGGTGAACAGATTTCTATGGAATCTTACAAGAGATCATCGAAGTGGAGTTCCCCGGCATGAAGCTGAAATGCGTTCTCTTCAAATGTGATTGATTTGACCCCACGGTCACTAGAGGTGTTTGGTATAGCAATTTTGGTGTGGTGGATATAAATTCTACACGAAGGTACACCAAATTTGAACCCTACATATTGGCTTCGCAAGCAGACCAAGTTTGTTTTATTCCATACCCGAGGATCAGACAATCGGGTATATCTTGGTTAGCCGCTATAAAAGTTACACCTTGGGGCCGAGTATTAATATCTGATGAACTACCACCTTTACAAGAAGATGCCGTAAATGAAGTAGCCGTTCCTGAGCAAGCTACTGATCATATTTTACTTGTTGATCCGCAAAATCTGGGATATGAAGAACTTCCAAACGATGCAATTACGGACGAAGCCAACAAAGATGAATTTGTAGAAATGATGATGTGGATGATGTTTCTGATGACGAGTGATCAAGTTTGTTTATGTACTGTTTAATTCTGTTGTTAAACTCATCATTGTATTCCAATAAAATGTTTAATCAATAATTATGTTTGCATAGTTATGAACTTATTTGAAATCGTTGTAGTTTTGGGGTTAAGGAGAGTATGTAACATTAAATGTTTGGAGTTTGAGGTTTGGAGTTTCGATTTTAGGGTATGTAAACATTTTGTGGGCTAATTGGTCGTAATACTACTACTACATTACGACCACATATGATTTTGGAAGCTAATTGGTCGTAATACTACAACTACCTTACGACTAAATGGGTATGACAATGGATCCAAATTGGTCGTAACTGTTTTCGAATTTCCTATAAATAGAGGCCATTTGGGTCAACAAATCATAAAATAAAAATAAAAAATTTGTTTGATATATTCATTATCTTCCGCAAAAATCTATCAGACGCCTGAGGGATCCTCCTAAAAAACGATAATTTTGTTTCTTAGGATGAATCCTCAGCATTTGATAGATTTTTCTCGAGATAAAATTGTATCAATTGAAATATTTGAACGTTTAAACCGAGGTTTATCAAAAGGTTTGATAAACCTCTTTAAACTTTTCGTATTAAACTAGTGGTCCCTATGTGGTCGTAACGTTTTGTGTCCCTCTTTAGTCGTAAATTAGCCTCCGTTTTACGACTACTGAAATCAATTTGGACTCACTTTGGTCGTAAACCCTAGTCTCTATCTGGTCGTAAATGGTTTTGGACTCTACTTGGTCGTAATGTTACGACTACCTAACTAGTGCGAGTCTCAAGGTGGTCGTAAGTTTACGACCACCTAACAACTCATAGTCCAAACGTGGTCATAATTGTACGACTACATAACGACTAACATAAAATTTTATATATACAACGCTTTGGCGAAGCAACTTGGTTGCTCTCTCACCTCTCTCTAACAACTGAAAAGCCACCCCTGTAGGTATGCTTTTTTTTTTTAGATTTTGGTGGTTAGTTAGGTGATTAGATTAGGTTTGGAATTATTTAGGTTGGAAGTCAATTAGGATGATGTTATAATGAAATTAAAATATGGTTATAATTATTTATAATTATATTAACATCTATGTGTTTTTTAATTTTTCATATTGACGCTATTGCAATGAGTGGTAGAAAGAGAATTAGGAACATGGCGTCCGCCGGGAACTCCTACGCGAGTACTTTTCTCGGACAGTCGTCGTCGAATCATGATGGTTCGACCTCCGGCACATCTTCGTCGGGCCAGGGCACTATCCCGGACAGCCAACTTCCAGCTTATGTGCCTCCAGCGCCATACGACCCAAACCCAGCTCCCTATTATCTGCATTTCGAAGACGCGGCAATATGATGACCCGTCGCCACAGCATCACGATCATCAGGCTCAGCAGCATCATGATCATCAGCCTCTACACCAGCATCCACAGCAACAGCCTCCACAGCATCAGCCTCCACAACAGCAACCTCCTTATCAGCCTCAGGCTCCGCCTCCTGGAGCTGCTCCCCCTCGTGGAGCTGCTCCGGCTCCTGCACAGCCACATCCAGATTTTCTGGTGCCACCATATCTTCCATATGCACGATATACAGTGGAAGACATTCTCCAGATGCCGGGCCGACAAGGTTTAGACATCATCTATCCCGATCGACCTGAAGGCACATTTTGGTATGTCAATTAATTAATTGATTATTTATTTTAATATATATCCATTAATTTAATAAAATCAGGCCTAAATATATGTACGGTTTCAAATGTTGTAGGTTTTTAAAAGACGGTTGTATGGGACATAACGTTGGTGATATCATCAGGGCAAACTTCCGGGAAGCGCATCCGAACGGGTCTCTTACACCGGAGCACGTTCGCATCACTTGGTTCAAGTGCTTTGCGGTTAGTTTTAAATATTATTTTATTTATTATTGATTTAAAATTTATTAGTTTATCTAATATTTAATTAATAATTTTAATTAATTCATGAATAATATTTTGTAGAAAAAATGGAATTGGTTCCTCGGTGTGAACGAAAAGGTGAAGGTGGGGTTCTACAAGAAGGCTCAGCAACGTCTAAAAAATATTGTTGGCGATTGGAAGGAAAGGTGTATAGTTAAAGGGGATAATGCAAAAGAATCCTACCTCAACAATGACGTTTGAAATGGCTTGAAGGCTTACTGGAGTTTTTCTGACTCGATCGCGAGGTCTCTCAACTGCACGACTGTCCAGATGACCCGTGATGCTGAAGGTAACTTGCCGGTACCTCATACTTCCAGACAGACTCCACACGCGGGGAGGGCTCTACAGATTGTAATTTTTTAATTACTTGATTTTTTTTTACTTTTTATTAAGTATTAAACGCCTCATGAATTTAATTGATTGGATTTTTTTTTAATATAGGCTGCCAAAGAAGGAGCACCACCATCGCTGGCCCGAATTTACAAGGAAACACATCAGCATGCCGATGGCACTTTCTCGCATCCTGTAGCAGAGAAGATCTATAACGATGTAGAGGCCCGAATCCAAGATGTAGAGCTTTCAAAAACCAAAACACCAGATCAAGAGCTTCTCCATCAACCTAAACACCAGATCAAGAGCTTTCAAAAACCAAACCAACAATCTGAAACAGAGGAAGTGAAATCATGAATCAAAAGCGGGAAACTTTAACCGTAAGCTCCACCAGTGATGGAACTCAAACTCCTCCATCTCCCTCTCAATATGATAAAATATCAAACAAAAGAGATCACAGACAACTCCCAAGAACACTTTTCAAACAAAATTGTACAGAAGTTTAGTAATGCTTTGTATGTACCAGGAGCAAGGCATTCAGTGACATACCAAATATGAAGGAGTAATTATTTTTACGATAAACTGTATACAAAGGTAAAATGACGGAACCAAAACCAAACGCCGTTACTAAATACTCGTTTTCCCCGGAGGCGATGAAGAGATTTTGTGGTTCTAGTGAGAGGAATGTTTAGTAAATCTACCACTGTCTTATATAGAGAGTAAGGTGAGAAGGAGGAAAGCTGAAAATATTAATGAGTAAATGATTTGTAACTGGTGAAAGAGTTGTTTTTGCAGAGGTAGACGAAGCGGAAGAAGACCAAGGAGATATTGGAATCGGCGTGGAGTTGAAAAGGTGTGAGGGAAGAGTGATTGCGTGATGTGTTTTTTTTTAATTGACTTGTCAATTTAGAAGTCTCTCATTGGTTAATTTTATTTACTGATGTGGTTATAGAACTTTGATTGTAAGATTTATTTAGTATTATTTGTTACTTTTGAATTTTGTAAAAGAAAATGGCAAAGAAATGTTATTTTCCAATTGTCAACATCATCTTTTTCTTTCAAAATGAAGTAAACTCAAATTAATTTTTTGTTTTGTTTCAATGATTTTCTTAATTTTCTCCCTAAAAATATTTTATGTATTTCTTTTATTAACACTAATTATTAATTCTAATACTGCTTGTTATTTTATGTTTTTATTTTAACTATATCCTTATTATATAAATAAATTTAGTTTCTAAAAAATATAAATTTATTTCTATAAACTTATAACTGTATTATGAAAATATTATTAATTTTTTAAAGCATAAACACAACACAAGTATTGATTTTCTAGATATAAAAAAATATATAAAATTGAAGGGCCAAATTCTCTTGGGCCATTATATAGACTTGAAGGGCTTAACTCAGTGTTGGACCTCAATTGTAAAGCTATATAATTTAAGTTAAACTCTAAATAAATCTTAACCTTTTTTTAACCCATAAAAACATGTAAGAAAAAAGCTGAACCCTTTTTAAATCCTTTATCTTTTTATGTGAATACATTTTATATAATCTCTTACAAAATATATATTATCTTATATATTAACTTAAATCAAAGAAAAATTGTTTTTTGGTTAAAATATTTCTTGTTTTGAATCTAAAAATTTGTGATAACAGTGGGAAAACCTAAATTACGGTCTTGGCGGAAAAACTCAATTTTACGGTTTTAGTGGAAAATTTATTTTGTGGTTTGGGCGAGAAAAATCGTTTTGTGGTTTTGGTAAGAGAGCTTGTTTTTGCAATTTTGGCGGGAAACCTCAATTTTACGATTTTCGCTGAAAACTCGTTTTGTGGTTTTGGCAGGAAAACTCGTTTTGTGGTTTTGGCAGGAAAACTTGTTTTTACGATTTTGGCGGGAAGACTCAATTTTATGTTGCGGAAAAACTCAATTTATGGTTTTAGTGGGAAAACTTGATTTTAACGATTTTAGCAGAAAATTTGTTTGTGGTTTTGGCGGAAAAATCAGTTTTGCGGTTTTGGCAAGAAAGATTGTTTTTGCAGTTTTATTAGGAAAACTTAATTTTACGATTTTCATTGAAAGCTCGTTTTTGTGGTTTGGGGGGGGGGACTCATTTTACAATTTGGCAGGAAAACTCAATTTCACGGTTTTTGTGAAAAACCTAATTTTACGGTTTTGGCGGAAAAACATGATTACGGTTGTGACGAAAAAACTTAATTTTATGGTTTTGGCGGTAAAACTTAAATTTACGGTTTGGGGAGGATTCATTTTTACGGTTTTGGCAGAAAATTTTAATTTTATGGTTTTAGCACAAAAAACTCAATTTTACGGTTTTGGTAGGAAAAGTCAATTTTATGGTTTTGACGGGAAAAATCTATATTACGGTGTTGGTGGAAAAAATCGTTATTACGATTTGGCGGAAAAAAAACTCAATTTTGTAGTTTTGGCGGGAAAACTCAATTATACAGTTTTGGCGGAAAAACTCGATTTTACAGTTTTGGTGGAAAACTTGATTTTACGCGTTAGGCGGGAAAACTCAATTTTTCTTGTTTTGGCGAGAAAACTCGATTTTTGAGGTTTTGGCAAGAAAATTCCATTTGGTGGTAAAATCATTTTGAAAATAGAACTTATTTGTGATGTTTTAGAGGGAAAACTTGACATTAACGGGAAAATTCAAATTTTCAAGTTTGGTGGAAAAACTTGATTTGGTAAAAAAACTTATTTTTATTTATTTTGACAAAAAAAAAAACTTGTTCTTGCAATTTTACAAAAAAAAACTCAATATTATGGTTTAGAATGAAATTTCATTTTTTGAAGTTTTAACCCTACACCAAAACATTATTGCTAACCAAAAAATATTATCTAATAGGATTCAGCCGTATCAAAATTCTTTAATTCTTTAATCCATCCCTAAGTTAACCTTAAATACTTTATAAATAATGCAATAAGGTTAGGACTCTTAAATTATTTGGATGCATTGGGTCATTTCTAAATGTCAGAACCGTAAATAACATCTCTTATCATACTCATTGAGCTTTAATTAATGATTAGGTGATTATCTTTGCGTATGGGCGGAATAAAATTTATATAATAATAATCGATGAATATTAATTTTGATCTTCAACTATCATGTCACAAGTCCCCAAATATATAGTCATGGACCGTCAATATAAGGTTGTTATTTTTTTAACCTATTTAATTTACATTGGCTTCAATGATATCATTCAAATGTTGTAATTCACAACCTCACTTCAATATGAAAAATTGTATTTTGAAATGAAATGATTAAATAACATTTGAGATCCGTGTTTGCGTGAAATAAACATTAATTATGCGTACAAATTATTTATACATATTATTATTTATTTGTATTCATTTACGTATTATGCAATAAGAAAAGATATTAAATAATTGAGAAGTGAGTAACTATTACATATATAATTAAATTGAAGTAAACATATAATAAAAACAATCCTTCTTTTATTTATAATAATATTTGTTAGTAAAAAAACAGCATAATAATTTATTTATTTTATTTGATATATAATTAAAATTAAATAATATTGACATAGATATATAGTATATTTTATTATGAAAATCTATTAATTAAGGCTTTGTACTCATATGGTTTTATTAACATTTTATATTTTTTGCAACAAAAATAATATTTTTATTAATATCAATATTTAATAATTGAAGCTTCATACTAATGTAAATTTTGAAATAAACATGTTTATGTATTTTATATATGTTATATATTTTAATTTAAATGATATCAAAATAAATATATATATTAAATGAAACTTCATATATATATGATTTGTTATTATTGGTATCTTTTTATTACAAAAAGGTTAAACCATTGATCAAAAAAAAATTAGTGTAGATTTTTAACAGTGTTAGTAATTTATAATCGTTTAAATTTTTTAAATATAACATATTAGAAAGAATCTAATTTTTTATTATATGCTTAATGTGATTGTTTAATTTATTTTAAGAATATTTATTTATACATTACTAATTAATTTGATAGTTAGTTTAATAAAAAATATAATATATGTTTAGATGAACCAAATTTCTTTTTAAAGATTCTAAGAATCATCGTAGTAATCACATGTGATTACAAAAAATGTTGTAATACTCCAATATTAACATATAAGGGATATTTAGCTGGGAAAAATGTCTACTTTTCATTTGCTATATAGCACCATCGTGGTTGCTTCTCTCTCACGAATATAGATAAGGTAGGTGAGAAAAAGAATCTACTTTTCATTTGCTTTATAGCACCATCGTGGTTGCTTTTCTCTCAGGAATACAGATAAGGTAGGTATCACAAGTTGCCAAGTTAGAACATTACAAGGGAAAAACTGAAACACGATCACGATGTTCATCATTACATGCGAAAAGCTGGAACACGATGTTGAATGAAATTATTACTAGCACTGGGCACCAATATTTGTTACTCAGTCATTACTTGGTACTTGACTCGTACTCGGCTTAAAAAATTAAATATTTGGCGTTGTCAATGTAAATAACAAATCTGCAAATTTTACTATTCGCAAGTACAAGTCAAATATCAAATATCACAATTTTTTTTAAAATTCAATCCATTACTTGTTATTGATTCTAAAAGTTTGTAATATCCCTTAAAATACTTGTTTTACTACTGATATTGTAATAAAATTCAAAAAACAGTTTAGCTTTTTAGGTATTTAATGTAATACATACTTATTTTAGATGAGTTATATACACGCACTAAATCAAATAAATTGAACAAATTAAGTAAAATAACAAGTATACGAAAAAAATATTTATTCCATGTTAACTGAACTTATATGTTTTGGTACATTGAATTTTACAATTTTAAATCTATATAAACAAGTATCAAGTATTACCATGTAATTTGTAAGTAATTAAAATATAGGTAAGTATTTGACTAACTAAGTACTTGATCGAATCAAGTATAACTACAAGTCAAAAATTCTAATACTTACACAAGATAAATCAAAAAGCGGGTAGGACAAAACCCCCAAATACGTAGCTTGCGCCCAAACCTAATTATTGATCATACATGCCTTTAATTGACTTATATATGTATTTCTCTTACTTGATCTATTTCTATTACTCATATACTTTTCACACATATTAAAAATAATTGAAATATATTTATGTTTTTACTAATTATATTTATTTAATCAACAATATTTAAGATAAATAATTTTATTCATTAGATCAATGCATTTTATAATTAATATTCAGCTAAAAATAAATATAATTTGCATTAAAATTCTAAAACAACATTTTGTGTACAACAGAAAAAAGCTAAAATAGCACTTCTTAAAAACCAAAATGAATACTAGAACTTAATCAGCATACCCTTGCAAATTTTTGATTTAACTTTTATATCCATAAATATCATGTTAAGTGTTTAGTGGTTAATATTTTAATATTTACCATATATTTAAAAGTTTATAAGACTTTTAAAATATAAAAATTAGATAAGTTACATGCTGTAATTTATTTATCTTTATAAACCATAATTTTATTATATATCTATTTTATTTTGTATTTGATTATTAGATAAATGAATATATGTGTGAAACAACACATGAATTATATTGTATTTAAATTGATTATTCACATGTATATTTTACATTTAAAATAAATAGTTATTTATATATCAATTTAATCAGAATTTATAACAATTTTAAGGTATTAATGTAAACAAATATTTTAATATTTGTTATTATTTTTTGTGATGATAAAATAGATTAAATAAATATAAATTAGAAGTAGGTTTTACTATTTTGTATAAATATACAAACCTTAGATTTTTTGTTCAACATATTTATAAATATAACTCATTTACATGAGCCAATATATTTTGTAAATATATATCAAATTAGGCAATAATATATTAATATAGATGAGACAAAACTCAAAATAGTTGTTGTGGGAACCGAAATTCGTACTACCGATTTTATGAACGGAAGAAAACAAAGAATACCTTAATTTCCTTGAGGTCCGGATTCTCTGCGAAAGCCAACGACAAGTGAATAAATAAATGCGGAAAATATAAAACGATGACAAAACAAATTTAGAAAAAGTAAATCTTTATTTCGAATTCGCGTTAAAGTGTTGTGATCATTACAACAGATTATAAAAGCTTTGGCCGCAAGAGCTGTCAGCGAGTTTCCTAGTTCTAGCCACCTAAACCTTTCTCGATAACAAAAGAGGAAAAGACACGAAAAATGTTTTGATTGATTTCAGATTGGACTTAATGAAAGGCTGCCTACGTACGCGGACCGTAATTCAGTTTATATAGTGTGAACAAGAGATCAAACGGCCTTTGCGAATTCGTCTAGTATTAGAGTGCATGACGTATAAAACTAAGCATGTCGAGAATAATGCCTTAGGTTTTTAAGTGAAAAAATTCTAAGAGCTCTAAAAATTGTCCATGTGCTCCTTGCCTTGGCTTCTCTTATATATGCCTCAAAGATCGGTCGTCTTTTATTTTATGTCCTCAATTCGAGTTTATCTCTTTCTGAAAATCTTCCTTATCCTCTTGATATTTTATGATTATCTTCGAAACTTGACATTTATCTTTTGCGGAAATCAAGTAAACCGTCATTGTAGTTTGCGCTCATTCTCCTCTAAAATCGTAAGTGAACTTTTATCGCGTTTTAGACCTTTTCAGCCGTCTTTGATTTATTGTTTTTATAATTTATTTCGGAGAAATTTCCTTCCAAACGATGTTGGTTTCTATATCGTTGGTTCCGCAAAATGGTAAAACTGATCGTATTGTTAAGATAACTATGGCGTTGAGTTAGCCGTTACCGTTTTGTACGATTGATTTGAAGTTTTACGAGAAAATAACTCTTTGCCGTTTTTATCGCAGGACTTCAACGGAAACACCGATCGAGACGATATAAGGATCAGTTCGATCAAGACTCGAAGGAGAGGACGACAAGGACGAGACTTGGTGACGGTCTCATTGCCCATGGGCGAAGAGCCGTGGTACGTGTCTCGTTGCCCGTGGGCGACAAGTGTCTTGTCGCCAACGGGCTACGAGACTTGAAGGTGTTGTGGTTGCCTGATAAGACGTCCAGACACGTCGGTTTCTCATATTATCGTCGAGGTTGTTTTACAAGACATCGAGTTAGAGTTTGTTACTTCGATTCTTTGAATCTTACAAAGTTTAAATTCTCGCTTGCTTTTTTACTTCGTAGAGAGAAAACGTGATTGCAGTGTTTTCTAGCCATTGATTCGGCCGTGATTGATTTTGACTCCAACAATTAGACTAGTTTTTTCTTTTTGAATAAACACATGTGTAACTTCTAAACCTAACTAATTTAAGACGAATAAAGTTTGATTTGCACATCCATTAGCGTTATGATTAAGCATATATTTTATGAATCTTCCGAATGTACATTAGATATTCATACCAAATTTGTGGGATTACATGATCGTTGAGAAATACTATGTAAATTTCATCTTGTATACAATTTAGATTTAGTATAATTTGAGGGTTGGTATAATAAACGGCGATAATTAATTATACTAAAATGAAATAATCAATTAAAGACAATTAGATTTATTTACGTTAAAGAGAAAAACACTGGTTTGATCAATTTTTTGTTTACTTGTCACATGGTTATGAGTACAATTTATTATTTGTTTACTTGTCAGAAAATTAATAATTGTTAAATAAGTAAAAAGAAATGAAAAGCTATATATATATATATATATATATTATGGTAAGTAATTAATGATAAAACTATGAAGAGTGAAAAAGGCAGGAAAAAATATAATACTTCAGTGTTAATAAGTGGGGGTTATTGGTTCTTGCATTTTAATGGATTTGGAAATTTAAACTAAATCAAGTGTTACTGGTTATATGATTTTAAAATTCATATTGAAATCATGTGTTATTGGTTTCATGATTTATAAATTCTAATTTAAATCAGGTGTTATTCAATCATTCGGATTTACTAATGAATTTGATTTTATAATGGATTTGCATAGATTTCTTTGTTAAAAATACAAAGACTCAAATCCGAGGGGAAACTTTCGGATTTGTAAATACAAATTAAAATTTATATGTTAGATTTGAAAATCAATATATTTTACATTGATTTGTAAATACTATATGGATTTCTAAATACTCTAAGTGGGAGTTATTGGTTATTGCATTTTAATGGATTTGAAAATCTAAACTAAATCAAGTGTTATTGGTTCTATGATTTTAAAATTCATATTGAAATCATGTGTTATTGGTTTCATGATTTATAAATTCTAATTTAAATCAGGTGTTATTTAATCATCCGGATTTACTAATGGATTTGATTTCATAATGGATTTGCATGGATTTCTTTGTTAAAAATACAAAGATTCAAATCCGAGGGAAAATCTCTGAATTTGTAAATACAAATTAAAATTTATATGTTAGATTTAAAAATCAATATATTTTACATTGATTTGTAAATACTACATGGATTTCTAAATACTTTAAAGTACATGAACCAATAACGCCTCCTAAAGTACATGAACCAATAACACCTTCTTATAGATTAAGTGGGGGTTATTGGTTCTTGTATTTTAATGGATTTGGAAATCTAAACTAAAACAAGTGTTATTGGTTCTATGATTTTAAAATTCATATTGAAATCATGTGTTATTGGTTTCATGATTTATAAATTCTAATTTAAATTAGGTGTTATTCAATCATCCGAATTTACTAATGGATTTGATTTCATAACGGATTTGCATGGATTTCTTTGTTAAAAATACAAAGACTCAAATCCGAGGGAAAACCTCCGGATTTGTAAATACAAATACAAATTTATATGTTAGATTTGAAAATCAATATTTTTTACATTGATTTGTAAATATTATATGGATTTCTAAATACTCTAAAGTACATGAACCAATAACGCCTCCTAATTGTAGGATCTAAATTTATTATTCTTTTACAATAATGTAGATTTTCAAATTTATTAAAATTAATGTTATGTCAAAACATGAATCCAGAAAACTAATTTCTTACATATTCTGCCCTTTTTAATCTTATCTGACTGCTATTAATACTAGATCCGATCTCCGCCCTACGGGCGGCAAAATTTTGTTTTGGAATTGGTTTTTTCATAAATCTCTAATAGTGTAGAAAAAATTGTTAAGAGAAATAAAATGTTTCATGTTCTATTTTATTAAAATTTAATTTTATAATGTAGTTGTAATATGTCACTTAATCCTAATTTTTCCAAGCATTATTAAAAATCTATAATTTTTATGACTTAAGAAGGATCTACGAAAATCTTCCTCCTTGTTGAAAAAAATGAAAGCCCCAAGGCAACGCCAAATGGCCCAGCTGTAACCGTTCGTCATGGCATATGAATTCAAATCTTTTAAATGCATGTTGATCCATATGTATTGTACAGCTTTCGTACAATATATATTATTTGGAGAATTTAAATAGCAACCGAATATCATAACGAATTAACAGCAACGGTTTGAGACTACAATGTAAAGTTGTGAACACACGAATGAATTGAAGTACCAAAAGTCCAAACTAAACATACAAATTTTTTTAATGTTTTTGAAAAGTATTGGTACTTCAACTACAAATTGACAATACGATTGTAAAGTAACTATAAAAACGTTACACCCTGTGAAAAATATCAATCCAATGATCAAGTGTTTAGAATGTAAGATTATTCTAAGTAAATGTATTGAATATAAAAATTAAAAAATGTAAGGAATGTTTGTCATTAAATTATTCAATAATTCACGTTTATAATTCCACTTTTGAAGAGAAACGGATCTGCATATATGGTAAATACATATTCTCATTAGTAATTTTACTTAGTCAAAGATGTCCTTTTTTTAATTAAAGTTAAAGATGTCTATAGTATTAATTTATGTTATGGCCATATGAATAACAACGACCCTTATATTTGCATTTCTCTAACCATGTTTTAACAATAAAAATTGTTATATGAAATTCATAGGCATCAAAAACACAAATTCCATATAATTAAAATTGTTGCTGAAGATAGATAAAATGTATCCAAAAAGAAAAAAAAAGTCTTATAGTAGATAGATAAAATGACTAAAACAAAGTAAAAGTCTTAAAATGATAAAAGGAAATAAACCAAAGCCAATACATAAGTAGTAAGTCTTAAAACAGCAGTGCATGCTTCACTGCAAGAGAGGATAAATATGAGCTAGATTAGCCACTTTTTGGACGTTTGGCTTCCTCTGTTGGAAAACTGGCAGAGGCTTTCCTGATCATAAATTCTCATCAGAAGTAGCTCCAAAGCCTATGGTAGGAGTACACTCTTCCTTTTCTGACTCCAAAACGGCTGGTTCATGTGTTCTGGGAGTGGCATTTTCTTCAGAGTCTGCTGCAGGTTTTATAGCATCTTTTGTGAGTACCTTGGTCACAGTTATGGCTTTACTCTTGCTGGTGAAGTTATGGTCTGAAACTTTCACAATGAAGCTGTAAGTCTGCCCAATGGTATCCAGTAAAGCTTTTGGTACCGGCACCAGTTCCTCAGCGCCCATGTCTTCATTAGCCTAACATCCAAGAAACAATATAAGAGAAAGAGTCAACAAATTTTTTACTAATGGTACCGTGACTCTGTAAACACCTTCAGTTTGTTTTTGTAAGCCAGATGGATAAAACAAATAACCCCAAAACAACCCTATGACCAAACAATCACATAAACTAAGCCTATAATTAAACAAATTTACCATAATTAAACAAATTTACCATTACCTCATAGTAGCTAGCTACTAATTCTGATGCTTGCTCCCCAGTTAACTCACGTCCTGCCTCACCAAGAAGGACAAAAACTGCCTGTTCACTCTGGTCATAAACTGAGATTTTTGTTAGGTACCTGCAATGAAAAGTAATTAGTGATGAATGCTGCTTAAAGGAAGATGAAGCTTAATTATAAACACTTACAGTGGAACCCCGAGAACTTCAGTTTTTTACACTTTTATTGTTGCAGATCAGTGAGGTTGGACCTTTCGTCGCCTTAGTATTGCACACAGCGCATGATATGTAATACCATGCTGAGCCATGGAACACATCATCAATTGTAGCAGTGCATTCAAACTAAGCAACATAAGACAATATCTAAAAAGCATGACCTCACCACCGTTCGCAGAAGAGACAATGGCCTTGCCGGCAGATTTGGAGGAGATCGCCGACGACGCCGTGGAAGACCCAATAGGTTTCATCGGAATCAAGGACGATGCAGCTCTATTGCTGTGATATTGACCGGAGATGCAGATAACCCAGAAGACTTTGCGGAGGGTTCAGAAGCAATCGCGGAGGACTCGTTCACCTTCTTGCTCGAGTTGCGGTTGCCGGAGACTGGAGATTCGCGTTTGTTTTAGGAAGTGAGAGTTTTAGGAAGTGTGTTTGTACGTAAATGGATGAGATTCGGCATATAAATGGAGAGGTAGGGAGGATAGTGGAAGGAAAACATTGAATAGGGCCTTGATTGCAGCATAGTGGAGAGTAGGGATCGATTAATGGTGGAAACGGTTCTGGGGAGAAGGGGAATCGCAGAGGGGGAGATGGAAAGGAAGAGCTAAAGTCGCAAAGGTGGGAGAAGGAAAGGTAGGGTTTGAGACGCGAGAGAGGTAACCCTAATCATCGTATGCTTTTAGGCTGGGCCTAGCAAACAAATGAAGAAGTTGTGGTTTCGGCTGAGCATGGCCCAAAATCGTTTTTGCTGAAATGTATTAATGAATCTGATGTGGCGCCTCTTGATAGGGTAATTAAATTGTCCGACGTGGACACTCTTATAGTGTTTGTTATCCCCCTTTTATTATAGTATACTAGATTTTACACTTGCGCTACGCGCGAATCTGCATTTATAATTTAGTTTACTTTTTATCAAAAGTTTAATTTACAAATTATAATGATTTTTCAAATTTTATTTTCATGAAAAATGTTTTTAAAATATGTTTTTTCTACTTTTATTTGCTTACAAAACTGTAATTTTAATTTTAGTATTTGTTATATTTATATTTTTTAAGATAATTTTTCTGGTTATTATTTGATAGATTGTTGAATGCATATAAAGATGATACTATTATAAATATTTTATTATACTGTTTTTTTAATTTGGATGAAATAAAAAAATAATCTATAAACATAATGTTTAAATTTTCTATTTACTTATCAAAGTTATATCATAAATGTGTGATTGCTATATATTTATTATAGGGTCATATATAATTGAAATACTTTTGTTTAGTTATGTTTATATGATAAGATATTATAGATTTTAATTAATTATACTTTTGTAAATGTACTGTTTGAGATTAAAAATTTCTAGATATTTTTAGGTTCATTAGCGAGAAGTAAGATAGGTTTGTGAACAATACTTTTCATCAATTTCTTTGTAGAAATTGGTAGATAATTAAAGAATAACATAAATAATTGGTCCACTGAGGAGAAAAAGTTTAAAGATAAGAACAACTATGAACTTAGGAGAAACATGTTCACTCTTATTAACACCACACTATTGGCTATAACATTTGTTGTACTTGTGTGGCAATTATAATTCTCATTGTTGATGAGGATCCGCTTTCCAAGGGAAATTATATAAAGGAAAAATATCATTAGAACCTGATAGCAAAGTCTTATATTTTTATATAGAGAATAATGAAGATTTTTACCATATCGATCTTTGCTCTTGTCAACCGTTTGATTAAATTCGGGATAAGAATGAATCATAAATTTTACCTCTCAATATCATGGTGAGCATGATCTACATGTATAAAAATTGTTTGTCTAATGAAGAATTTATGAGAAGTCACCTTGTAGATTGTTTTGATAATAATGACCAAGTTCATAATCTTGCATAGACTATATCAGCTTTTAAATTTACCTTGTAATAGCCTATTCGATTAGATAGTTGAATGCATAGATTTTTCCTGTAAAAATTTGTGTCAAACATAATATATAATATGTTTCATAAATATATATATTGGTAAGGGCTAAATAAAGATCCTTATTCCGTTTGATTAGTGAGAAACAACTCAAACCTCATAACCAAAGCACCCTTTTGATGTTACATTTTTCCCAAAACATGAGTACTCTAATAATAATTTTATTCTTAATAAAACTTTTTTAAAGTCACCGAACACCAAAAAAGCAAAAATCAATAATTATTAAATCTTTCTTTTCTTTCTTCATTATCTCTCTTATTCTCTCATGGAACTTTATACAATTATTTATAGTCACACTAATACTTTATACATAGTTTTTTTCTTGTATTATAATAAGTGAATTTTTGTAGTTGTTTTTATTTTTTTTTACTTTAACTATTATAATATTAGTTTACATTTTGAAGAATTATGAAAATTGAATTGTTACTATAAGGTTTGGATGTTTGCTATTTTGATCTTAATGCATTAGCAGTTAAAAAAAGAAAGTTTCATTATGAAGAAGTGATTGTCTTTTGATATTACCATATCATAATTTAATTTGTCTTAAGACATAACTTAAAAAAAACTTTCTACTATTTATTTTTTCTTACATAGAGTTTTAAAATGTTAATTTCACATTTGATATACAATATGCTAATTCCTTATATATATTGATCATATATTTGTGATCGTCTACCTCCAGTACTGTTATTATACTATTATTCACGTTTTTCTGCAATTTTACTTATTTCACATTTTTATCAAAATGATTTCATTTAATGATTTTTATTTGTATAAGTTTAATATTAATTTTTATTTTATTGTCTAAAAAAATTTCTAATCTTAATACGTTTAAAATAATAAATAAAATAGTGACTCAATATATTTCTTGGTGCTTTAAAATATATGGACATTTTTAATGACTAATAGCCTCAACTTAAATCTAGCATATTTTTTTTTTGAATATCTTAATAGAATATAGCCAAAATTTTTAAATCGTGTGTTTTTTTCGACTAAATCATGTGTTTTAAATTTATAAAGTTATAATTGTTTGAAAGTCTTGAATTTTTAAGTAATTACTATTATGTTAGTTAGCTTTACGTTAAATTTCGTAATTTATCATAGATATTAAGTTAATATATTTATTATATTTTGTTTTTTCTTGTTAACCTTTATATTTTGTTTTTTCTTGTTAACCTTATTTGATATTGATGTATAAGTTTTTTTGAAATAAATATTTTTTTTTGCAATGTTGGCACTTTTATGAATAAAAATTTAAAATTGTGACTTGTCATATTTTAATTGGTCGTTTAACATCTTATGTGGATGCTCGCAATGACGTATAGCCTCAAGTTTTATATAATATAGATTATTCAAAAACAAAATCACACATAATGTAACACCAGTTTTTAAGAATAAAATTTAACATTCATTCAAAAAAAATTATATATAGTGATGACTTGGTCATGTAGTAGCTGATGCAACAACATAGAGAGGGAACATGCGATGAATCACACTATCATTTGATTCAGCAACATCGGTGTTGATCAATAAGAAACAACTCAAAAACCATAAGTAAACCACCCTTGGTGATGTTACGTGCTTCCCAAAAGTGAACTACTCTATCATAAAATTCATTCTTATTAAACCCTTTTGTAAGATCATCGAAAACCAAAGAAGAAGCACAAACAACCATTGTGTAAATATTTCTTTTCTTTTTCAATTTCTCTCTTTGTCAAAATAAATCTTGAAAACTCTTTGATGTTTAGACAAATATTTATAGTCACCCTAATACTTCATATATTAGAAAGTTTCTTATTTTCTATATTAAGTGAATTTCCATTTTTAAAAGTTTTAGTTTTTGTTATTTAGCATCAATTTTCCATTTTATTTTGGTATAAATGATACTTTGGATTTATTATACTTAAAAGGACATAATTTGTATTTTGACATAATTTATTATCTTTAAAATGTCAATATTACCAGAAATTGTTCATTTCAAAATAAAATAGAAATCAATATCAAATATGGTAAAATTACAAAAGTAAAACCATTATATAATTTAACTTAATACATAACTGATTTTCGAAAATATGAAAAATTATTATATTTTTTAAAATATTAATATTTCCAAAATTATATTAAAAACGAAATTAGAATTTAATTTTGATTTTCCTTTTTACTTTAAAAATTAACATTTTTAAGCAAGTTGTAAAATACTAATATTACTAAAACATTTTTATTGTACTTAAGAAGACAATAATGTTTTGTTAATATTACAATTTACTTTTGATTTTCCTTTTTACTTTAAAATTAACATTTTTAAGAAAGTTATAAAATATTAATATTTATTTTGTTAGTTTAAATTATATATGGAACACTAATTTCGTTTTTAATATAATTTCTGAAATATTAACATTTTTTATATTTTTGAAAAATCAGTTATGTATTAAGAAGACAATAATGTTTTGTTAATATTACAATTTGCTTTTGATTTTCCTTTTTACTTTAACAATTAACATATTTAAGCAAGTTGTAAAATATTAATATTTATTTTGTTAGTTTAAATTATATATGGAACACTAATTTTGTTTTTAATATAATTTTGAAAATATTAACATTTTAAAAATATATATAATATATTTTCAAAAATCAGTTATGTATTAAGTTAAATTATGTAATGTTTTTACTTTTATATTTGATATTGATTTCTATTTTATTTTGAAATAAACATTTTTTGGTAATATTGACATTTTAAAGATAATAAATTAAGAAGATGATTTGTCATATTATGATTGGTCGTTTAACATCCTATGTGGACGCTCTCAATGGCTTATAGCCTCAACTTTTATATAGTATAGATATTATAGTATAGATAGTTTTCCAGTAATAAACATTGTGAATTTATCACTAATCCAAACATTTCCTAACAGAGATCCAAAAGCTAACAAAATATTAAAATATATAAAATTATATGAACTATAATAATTTCTTATACAAAAAAAAAACATCTTTTATAGGAACAAAAGGGGAAATAAATGATAAAGTATAGTAAGAAAAGTATGATAAAATCAAACCCAGTTATCCAGAAAAGTCTATTGACAGATGAAAGATTGAATGCTAAAAAATCTAGAATAAAATCTTTATCGACGTGTGAATTAGCTGGCAAAGAATATCATTTGGTCAGATAAAAAACGTGGAATATAAAAAAAAAAAGAAGGCCAATCAAATAAGTCTCTTTTTTGGTCTACGTTTAGAATTTGCCGTAGTACGAAACAAAGAGGTACGTTTCTCTCTTCCTCAGCTTCTCCGTCCTTCTTCAGTTTCATCGATCTCCTTCTCTATTTTTCTTCCTTTCGCACTTGTGTTTGTACAACTGTTTCGGATTTTTGTTTAATATATATTTTTTTCTGCGGGAACAAGGAGAGATTTGTTCGGAGAGAAAGATAGAATTTGGATAATTCTTTTGTTTCAAAATATTTAGATTTACTGATTCCTTCCGATAACATAGCATGGAAAAAAAAATATGAAAAAAGAGAAGAAATTGCGTTGACTTTATATTTGAGGCTTTCATTCTAACTCGGTCAACGGAGTTTTAGGGCTTTGTTTCTAGGTTTAGTTTATACGCTTGGTTTGTTAGTGAATGATTTGTTAATATGAAGTGTAAAGCTTTAGTCTTTAAACCTATGTTATGTCTTAAGCTTCTATGTAATTTCTATTTGTCTAAGACTTTCTAGTTAGCTTTGGGTTTAGAATTGTCGTGTAATGTAAATTGTGTTTCTATTACATTGACAAGTTGTTGTTCATCTGCTACGAATATGCAGACAAGCGTTGTAAAGGGCATTTGATTTGTTTGATGGAACAACCGAGTCACGATATCTCTCAAGAACAAGCTCGTGAGTCTCTCATCGCCATCTCCTACACTTCACCGGAGGAGGAGCAAGAGTCTCTAACGTCCTCAGATGTGAAACCTGTCGTCAACGGAGTCGTCACTAAAAGAAACTCTGAAGATGCGGAAAAGCTCAGATCAGAGCTGATTTCCATCTCCTACGACGAGTCACCTTCACCCTCTCCTGCTGTAGCTGTCTGATAGGAGTAATTGTACATTACAGATCAAAGTCTTTTCCTTTCATGCATATCGACTTTGGTTTTGTTTGAAAGTTTAGACCCTTGTGATTTGTTAATGTTATATGATTGAAAACCAATGGAAGTTTTTCTTTTCTTTGTGTTATTTATAGAGTTAAAGTTCTATTGTGTGTCACTGAATGATCTTTAACCAAATTAGCATTACAGAGATACAAATCTGATACAGAGGTAGGAAACATTGAGAAGTGAAAAGATTGAAACTTCAGCATGGGTGCTCTTGTTTTGCTCTGGGGAAGACGAAGAAGCCCTCTAGTGAGCAGCGTCTTCCTCTTCGCAGAACTTGGTGTATTCCTTTGAACCCATCAAGGATTCCAGCTCTGCGGGGTTGCTTGGCTTCACCTTTATCATCCAACCATCTTCATAAGGGCTTGAGTTGATCTACACAAATGAAAAACCAACATATAAGTTTTGATACGCACCACACCACACACTAAGTTAACTGTTCAAATGCAATAAACTTACCAAACCAGGTGAATCAGCGAGCTTTGTGTTAACTTCGATGACTTCACCAGAGATTGGAGATATAATCTCACTTGTGGCCTTGACACTCTCCACAGCTCCAAAGTTTTTCTCTTTGCTCACTGAACTTTTTTGTTCTGGCAGCTCCACAAACACAACTTCTCCTAAATGATCCTGCACATCATCAAACATTTATATAATCTCTATACTTTGAGGAACCAATCTGATCTAGACTAGTTCAGATTAGCTGTGTTTTACCTGTGCATGGTCACTGATGCCAATAGTAGCCACTGAGCCTTCGTGTTTTACCCACTCATGTGAATTTGCATATTTAAGTCCTTCCAACACTTTAAACCCAAAACACCAACTAAGACTTTGAAGATAAAGAATCGTAAAACAAGAGCAATGCAGCTCACAAGTTGTGTTAAAAGGATGATGTTGTTTTTTTTTAACCTGAGGAGAAGCATCTGGAGATGGAGAAAGCTGGAAGGAGATGAGATTTGGAGGCAGAAGAAGAGAGCTTGAGAGCGTTTGCTGTAGAGGAAGCCCACATTCTCAGTGCCATTTTTTTTTCTGTTTTCTTTCTCTTTTTCTTTGATCTGTTTTCTTTCTCGAATGAAAGTGGGAAAATTTAAAGAGAAGACTTAGTGGGTTTTGTTAACTTTTTTGCTTTCTATCTTTTAGATGTATGGCACAAAACGAAGCCTCATCTATATGTCATCGTCAAGAGAGATGTGACCCAAACCTTCCCCCTTATTGAGAAGGTTTCATTTATAGTGCTTTTTGGAAAAATGTTTAAAACAAATAATTGGGTTTGTTGTATCAATATTGGAACTTAATGGCATTTTTAGTAAATTAATACATATGAAATAAGTATATATTTTTTTATTTAAACAGATAAAAACTAGATTACACCTCAAGTGTCTCTCCATAGACCAGCTCTCTGTATGTAGGAAAAATCAGACATAGAATATCCTTCAACTTTTTGCTCAGTTACTTGTAGCGAAAGGAAAAGAAAATAAACCTAGACACAGTTTTGCATTTCATGTATCAGGTAATGTATAGCCTCTCTAGTGCACTTATTATTTGTTTCTCTGGTATTGAATTTTGTTCCATTTTCTTTTGGTAACTAGGAAGTGTTGACATTCTTGGGTGTTGGAGATGAGTTTCGCGCCATAATAATGTTTATTAGATAATAAACTCAGTCCATTTACAAGGAGGTCACTAAGAAATTATAGACTTGATCCTTCATAAATAAGGAGACACCCCCTCCACGTTTTCTAGAGAGAGAATACTTCTAGAAAGAACTATCTAGATACATGCCTTCATCTAGGAATTTGTGTCCCTTTGTTATGAACTACGGTTGATTGATTTCTATTTAAAGGGTACGTAGGCAACCCTTCACCAGTTCAGCTAAAATCTATAAAACCTCTTTAGTCTCATCCGCACAGTTCAACTTCAGCAAGAAGTCTTCTTCTATTTTCACCATTGAAATATGTCTACTTCAAGTACAACACCGATTTTAGATTGTACAGTTGACGGCCACCGTGGGCTCGAAGAATTATCTTCAAAGAAGATCGAACTCATCGCCAAAAAACGAGTGAGTGATAATTGCATATGTTGCTCGTCACTTTTACTAGTTTAGAAAAACGAGTGAATGACAAGTTGCGTCCGTTGGTCTTCACTTTTACTCGTAAAAAATCCGAGTGAATGAAAAATTTCATATGTTACTCGTCCAAAAAATGAGTGAATGAAAAGTTTCATCCGTTACTCATTGCTTTTACTCGTAAAAGAGAGAGAGAGAGAGAGAGAGAGAGAGCATTACAAAAAACAGAAAATTGTCTAGTGAGAGTGCAGTTACTCGTCACTTTTACTCGTAAAAAAAACTCGCTTAGTGAGAGTGCATCTACTCTCCTTTCAAGCATGAGTTTATACTCAACTCACCTAGTGAAAGTGAAATTACTCTTCATTCAGGCATGAGTTTACAATAAACTTGCTAGTGAGGGTGCAATTACTCTCCTTCGAGGCATGAGTTTACACTAAATTGCCTAGTAAAGGTGCAGTTACTCTTCTTCGAGGCATGAGTTTACACTAAACTTGCCTAGTAAAAATGCAGTTACTCTCCTTCCAGGCATGAGTTTGCAGTTACTCTCCTTACAAGCAAGAGTTCACACTATACTCGCCTAATGAGAGTGCAGTTACTCTCCTTTTAGGCATGAGTTTACATCACCTAGTGAAAGTGCAGTTACTCTCCATTCAGGCATGAGTTTGCACTCAACTCGCCTCTTGAGAGTGCAGTTACTCTCCTTCGAGGTATGAGTTTACACGGAACTCGCCTAGTAAGAATGTGGTTACTCTCCTTCATGGCATGAGTTTGTCGTTACTCTCCTTCGAGGTATGAGTTTACACTAAACTCGCCTAATGAGAGTGCAGTTACTCTCCTTTCATGCATGAGTTACTGGCCTAATGAGAGTGCAGTTACTCTCCTTTCATGCATGAGTTACTGGCCGAGTTACTGCTTCTAGGGATGATTTCACAGTAAACTCTCCTAGAAAGAGGACAACTCACGACCTAGGCATGAGTTCAACAATGTAAATCTCCTAGTAAAAGTACAACTTGCCTTTGTCTAGGCATGAGTTTAGTAAACTTGCCTTTTTCTAGGCATGAGTTTAGTAAACTTGCCTTTTTCTAGGCATGAGTTCACACTAAACTCGCCTAGTAAGAGTACAACTTCTTTCTAGGAATAAGTTCACAGCCAAATCGCTTAGCAAGAGTGTAACTCGCCTTTGTCTAGGAACGAGTTTTCAAAAACTCGCCTAGATTATTGTAAGCATAAAAACACTTAATTCATTATCTAATAAACCATGTTTGAGCCGGACTTGGCCCCTCAACAATGACTATTAGACAATGAACTCAATCAATTTAAAAGGATATCACTAGGAAACCCTAGACTTGATCTTTCTAAAATAAGCAGGCACCCCTCCTTAAAGAGAGACTTTTGGAGAGATCCACCACATTTTCTAGAGAGAAGAATACTTTTAGAAAGAACCACCTAGGCACATGCCGTCATCAAGGCACTTGTATCCCTTTGTTGTGAACTACAATTAGCTTGATCCTTATTCAAAGGGTACGTAGGCAGCCATTCACTGGGTCCATCTATAATCTATAAAACTTCTTTACTCTCATCTGCTCAGTTTAAACTCAGCAAAAAGACTTTTTTTTTCTAATCCCACTATCAAAATTTGTATACTTCCAATACATAAACGATTTCAGATTCAACATTGGTCTTGACCTCTCCGCTCACAGCCAACTTCTTACTGTGTTTTGTTCCTCTCTTGAACATCTATATTTTTTTTCTTTACTTGTGTTTCATTGTACACAATCACACACACTCTCTCTTTACTCTCTTGTTTGTTTGTTCTTGTAGAGAGAAGATAAAACATATTGGATATACACAAGCACACACTCTCTTTCACATGTGCCACCATCTTGATGAACGTACATCCGCTGCCGCCTCCCCTCTTTTCTTCTTTCTCTTTCTTTTATTATTCTTCACCTCTCACACTTTTCTTCTCTTTTTCCTTTTCATGCTCCTACTTCTCCTCCCTTCGTTTTTCCTTGGTCTCATCCTCTTCTTCTTTTTCTTCTTTTTGTTCTTTTTCACTTTTCTCCCCTATTCTTCTCCTTTTATTTTTGTTCATTTACATACTCTTCCTCTGTATCATATTCCTATGCATCCTCTTTCTTTTGTTCATCCTCACTCTTGTTCTTCTCTTCTCTTTATCTTCCTTCTTCTTTGATTTCTCCTTCTCATATGTTCTTATTCACACTTGTAGCATCCTGAGCCAGTTGTAAGACACAAAGGCAAGCGTTCCATGGTCTGAATAATGGGTTAAGTCTGAGTAAAGATCGTTACTTAGCCAATAAAACAAAGGAAAAGAGGAAAAAGGATTTGGACCGAGCTAAGGAAAGAATGAGACGAGATGGACGATGCTTGGGCGAGTTGGACGGAGCTTGGGCGAGATGGACGATGCTTGGGCGAGTTGGACGGAGCTTGGGCGAGATGGATGGAGCTTGGGCGAGCTAGATGGAGCTCATGCCGAGTTCAATAATCTATGACATCACGATCAGCTAGTAGACCTAGCTCAGTCAGCTGGACCAAATGTTGGGGAGCTCAACTCAGCTCGGTGGAGTGTTCGACAATTGAGCCAACTGGTTGGGTTGGGTGGTTATCGGACTGATGGTCGGATCAGGTACGGATCCAAAATTTTTTGATTAAGTTGTGGCACATATGACGAGCGTGTTAGGCGGTTATGGTCGAATGGGCGCGTGCGGATAACGAGCCAGACGGTTATAAAAAAGGCACCTTTTTGCCTAAGGCAGTTTTTGGCCGAGTCTTCTATAAATATTAGGCATGGGGATCGATTTTTGACACATAATTTCCTATGGAAACTCACAAAACGATCAGAACACAAAGGTAAACTGGAAGAGAAGAACTTTGTGATTTAGGAGGAAGACTTGAACGAAATCAAGCAAAGAAGGCAATTCGACTACAACATCTTGAAGAGCGATCCAACTATGACTCCAAAAGAGAAAGAACAGTGTGCTGGGACTTGGACTCCAGAGCGCATCTCTAAGGTGAGTGGAGGGACCTCATAATCCATCGCTCACAGCCTTTGGGTGATTCTGATTGGTTCTATGGTCGATACGCCAAACGGTTACATCCTTATCTTTGTACTTGATCGTTTTCTTCTTATTTCTGCATGAATGATCAAGTATCTTAGGTCTTAGGGCCGAGTAATGGACCATGATTGTAAGCCAGTCAGATTATGTGATCTGATTCTTAAGTGTTGGATCCGATAGATCATGGATCATAGCCAACTAGCGTGATCGGGTTATGGCCAATTCAGATGTTTCAATAAGTAACACGGTTTTATCTAGATCCGTGATCTGAACCTGATTGATCTGGCTAAGCGACTGGATAAGTTGGATGTTACTAAGGGAATCTCGGGATAAACTTAGAAAGAAACCCACTTAACGTTGTATGCATTAGAAATTGACTGTTATGTTATCGTATAGATGCTTATGTTTTGTTGGTTTCAGGATATGATGATGATCATGGAAAGGACTTGCCTTAGCCGTGAAGACTCGAGGCCGCATATGGATGGGTGATTTGATAGACTGGTTGATTGTTGTACATTGTAATAGCTTGTATGGCAAACTCTCATTGTAAATGAATCATTTGTCACTTAAATAAAGAAAGCAGTTTATCCTATTGCATATTGACTCTAACAGACTCTCATATAGACTCTAATTAGCGAATCACAAAATTGAACGAACTGAATGTTTAAAGAATAAGGCCTTAAAACGTGACTGTCGGCCTGGATATTCCATGGTCGGACTTAAGGAACCTCACTGGTCTAAGTGTGTCTGGGTTAGGGCGCCTTAACACCTCTCCTCTTTCAATAACAATGCAAATAAAATTTTCTCTCAAAACTTTATTGAATTTATTGTTAATGATATCATTTTGAAAGATCTCAGTCATGTATATATCGTAAATAAAAATCAACAATGTTACTTTATAGCAGCCACATAGTGTATAAGGTTTTAATTTTTTTTATATCATATTACCATATAATCAGTGACGGATCTAGAAATATTTTTAGTTGGAAGCACAATATAAAAGTAACTAAAAAAGTTTTAAGTTGGAGGGCAATTTTGTTACTTGTTCACTAAACTAAAAATAGTTTATTCAAATTAACATAACTTATTTAAGAAAAATGAAAAAAAGTGGGGGAGAACGAGACCCATATCAATCTGAACACCTGTCCCTACCTGCATACAAGGGTTGTTAATATGGGCTTAAAATCTGCAGGCCTATATAAAACTATTGACATGAGATATGTTTATCATGTAAAAAATAAACAAACTTATACGAGTTAGTCTGTTTAAGCACGTTTTGTTAATGAATATACTTATTAAATAAATGGGTATATGTTTAAGCCTATTTATATATTTTTTCATTTTTTAAAACACATTATATTTAAAAAAAAATAAAGATAAATTTTTTAAAATGTCATAATTTTTATAATTTGTGTTTTTGAAACTAAATGATTATATTATATTTAGTTTATGTTTTATGAAAAAAAAATATGTAATAATTATGTTTAAAACCTATTAAAATTTGTTAATATTTTATGATATTATGAATTGATTAATATTTAATAAAACTAAAATATTTTTAGTTTTTTAATTTTAATTAGTTAATTTATTTATTCTTATAAAATTTTGAAATTAAATAAAACATTTATTAAAATAATATAACAAAATATTATTGACAAAAACTATATTCACAAAAAAAACTTAAACATGTCTAAATAAGCTTAAACGGTATTTTCAGATTTAACGGATTTATAACTAAAGGGACACAAACGGATATGTATATAAACATGTTTAAAATTACAGTGGCATGGCCGAGCAAGGGTAGCCCGTTTTATATTCATACTTGAGATACTGGTTAAAGAGATGTAGAGCCGTAGACTAACATCACTCAAGTGTTATTAAATACTTTGATTAATGGGTACTACAAAAAAGGCAGGATTGATTATGCATTGAGGAGGGTTTATGATGTGATGGAGAAGAAGTGATTTCAAACTGATGGCTTCACTTCTACTTTGATGCAGCACCATCTAGCACATTGATACCAACCTAAACTATCCATTTAGGATTTTTTTTTCTGTGTTTTATTTATATTTCTTTTTTTCTTATATGTTTGATAATTTCTTTTCTTATTAGGACTTAGATTTTAATGAGGGTCTAAAAAGTTTTATATAAGGAATTCTATTAGCATTTTTAGACACTTTTGATTTATAAAACAAAACTATTGTTTATTTCTTTGAAAGATTCGATTCAATTCATCTAAGCTGAAGTTGGTCTCAAGAAGCTATCGAAAGAAACTCTTGATCGATCTAAGAACAAGTCTCAATGAACCCTCAAGTTCTCGATCGACCGTTCACCCTAAATCGTACGCTGCGCCAGGTTGGTATCAGAGTTTTGCTACGTTCTGAATCCATCTAACCTTCTACGATGGTTCGCAAAACTCGTTCTCAAAAACCAGTTGATGACGATATCCCAGCTACTCAACAATCCATCCACGATCTTCAACAACAAATCGCAGATGTCACCGCCGTGGTGCGGCGCTCACAACACAACACCCACACCCTAGACCAGCTCACCAACTTCAATGACTCCAACCCCTTCGCTCCACTCCGCCATAACCGCCAACGCCCCAACAATTCTGACTCGGACTCGGACGAAGACAACAACAATGCAGCATGGAAATCAATTTTGAAACTCGACATCCCTAAGTTTCATGGTACTACCGTGGCCAAAGAACTTTTAGATTTGTCTGTAACAGTGGAGGAAATCCTCAAATTTAAACAAATACCGCATGATCAATGCGTCACACTTATAGCCATTTGATTTCGTTATCGAGCAGCGGCTTGGTGGTCGCAAGTCAAGACAACTCGATCTAGGTTGGGTAAACAAAGATTGTCTCATGGGATAAACTTAAAAGAGAGATGCGCAAGAACTTTTTACCCTATAACCATGATCAATTGATGTTCCAGAGGTTTCAAAACTTACGACAAGGAACTTGTACCTTCGATGAATATGCAACAGAATTTTTCAAGATGATAAATTGTGTAGAAGTACGTGATACAGAGGAACAACTCACCATGCATTTCATCGGAGGACTACATCAAAAATTTCAACTTACCTTGAATTTGTTTCGACCTCAGTCTATCTCGGAAGCCCATCAACAAGCCATGATAGTAGAGGCTCAAAGCCGAACCAGATTTCAAGCATGGGGTACAACCCGACCACCCAGACACACCACTCCTCAAACTCCCTCGACCGAAACGCCTACGGCCAAACCTGAGACAACATCCTCCCTTTTAATCCCAATCAGCAACCTCGTCCTAAAGGCTTCAAGTGTTTCTCTTGTGGATAGACTGGTATCGACAGTTCGCGTGCCCTTATCGAACCAGATGTAGGTTACTTATGGGCGAAGTCCAGCAAGATTACGAACTCATCTACGAAGACGAACCACACAACGAGGAAAAAGAACTTTACCTGGACTCAGGTCATTTCCTTGTGGTGCGCAGGTCGTTCTTCATAGCAAAGGTCAACGAACAGTTTCCCCAACGCAACAAACTCTATCAGTCAAGGTGTACAATAAACAAACGTGTTTGCTTCTTTGTAATTGACTCTGGAAGCTGTGAAAACGTCATAGCAGCTGAGGTGGTTACCAAACTCAAGTTGCAAGATGAACCTCACCTTAACCTTACAAACTTTCATGGTTACAACAAAACCATGATCTCGTGGTCACACGACGAGTGTTAGTTTCTTTCTCCGCCGGCCCGTCATATATGGATCAAGTCTACTGCAACAATGGCTTCATGGATGCGTGCCACTTACTCCTCGGCTGGCCTTGGGAATTTGATCGCCGTAGTTCCATGATAGCTACCTTAATACCTACAGCTTCACTCTCGCCAACCGCAGGTACATCCTCAAGCCATCGTCCCCAGACATCACCAAAGACGCCACAAACACTAACACCACCCCCATGCTATACCTCAATCGCACACCATTCATCTCAGCTATGCATGAAGCCGGTATGGTCCTCGCGGTCATATCCAAACATAAGGTCCTACAACACCCAACGGAAATCCCACCTGCCTTTGTGTCCATCATCTCCAAGTTCACAGACGTCTTTCCCAACGATCTTCCGGATGGACTTCCTCCTCTACGAGATATCCAACACCATATTGACTTACTTCCGGACGCCGCCCTTTCAAACCATTCCCATTACCCCATGAGCCCAAGTGAACCCGAGGAATTACACTGTCAAGTAGAAGAACTCGTTGCAAAGGGTTTCCTCCGCGAAAGCCTATCTCCGTGCGTGATTCCAGCCCTGCTCATTCCCCAAAGATGGTTCGTTGAGAATGTGCGTGGATAGTCGAGCTATAAAAAAATCCCAATTCATTATTGTTTCCCGATTCCCTGTTTGGACGACTTGCTAAATCAAATTGGTACTGCCTCTATCTTCTCAAAACTTGATCTAAAGACCGGGTATCATCAAATTCGAATCAATTCGGAAAATGAATGGAAAACAGCTTTCAAGACACAGGAAGGTCCTTTTGAATGGATGGTGATGCCTTTCGGTTTGTCTAACCCCCCAAGCACATTCATGCGCGTTATGAAGGCATGCTTTGCGTCCATTCATAGGAAAGTTTGTTGTGGTGTATTTTGATGACATCCTGATCTTTAGCTCATATCTCACCGACCACATACAACACCTTGAAGAAGTGTTATCCGTTCTCCACCGTGACAAATTATTTGCTACACTTAAAAATATGAATTTGGATCGTCCACCTTCCTCTTTCTTGGCTATATAGTCTCTTCGCAAGGTCTTGCGGTTGATCCAACCAAAATCTCGGCAATTCATTCATGGCCTACTCCCACAACAATCACTGAAGTACGCAGTTTCCATGGTTTGGCCTCGTTTTATCGTCTCACAATTCAACAGTCTTATGGCACCTATCACTGATTGCATTCGTGATGGCCACTTTGTTTGGACGTCTGAGGCAGATTAAGCATTCGCGGTTATTAAAACTAAGCTTTGTTCTGCTCCGGTCCCCGCCCTTCCGGAATTCACACTGGTCTTTGAGTTACATTGTGATGCATCCAAGGAGGAACTGGTGCACTTATAAGACAGAAAGGCCGTCAATGGCCTTTTATAGTGAAAAACTGGCGGGTGCACGTTCACGTTATAGCACATATGACATTGAATCCTACGCAATCATCCAAGCCATTAAGCATTGGAGGCATTATTTGTTTCATTTTTTTCCTTACACCGACCATGATGCGCTCAAACATCTAAGTGCCAGGGTAAGGTCTCCTCTCGTCATGCTTCTTGGATTGCTTACCTCCAACAGTTCACCTTCGTCATCAAGCATACGTCCAGCGCATTTAATAGGGTTGCTGACGCATTAAGCCATCGCCACTCTCTTTTAACAACCTTGCATGCGTATGTGCATGGTTTTAGCAACTTGGCCGACCTCTATCATGACGACCCATTCTTTGGCAAGATCTACCAAGTTGTTCTCGATGGTGTCGCTTCTTCGGACTATGTAATCCATGACGACTTCCTCTTATGTGGTAATCAGTTGTGTATTCCAGACTCAAGCTTGCGCCTGCACCTCCTCTCTGAACTACATCGTGAAGGTCATGTGGGCCGCGATCACACCTTGCATCTCGTCTCCTCTTCTTACTTTTGGCCTTCTTTACGTCGAGATGTCAAACAGTTCGTGGAACGTTGTGTTGTTTGTCAACACTCAAAAGGAAGCACCTCTAATGCTGGCCTCTATATGCCTTATATGATTCCTACGCAACCTTGGACGAATATCAGTATGGATTTCGTGGTCGGCCTTCCGTGAACTCAAAAAGGTTTTGATTTCATCTTTATGGTCTTTGATAGATTTTCAAAAATGGTCCATATTGTTCCATGCAAGAAGACAACCGATTATGTCCAGGTGGCTAAATTTACTTTCTAGAAATATACAAGCTTCATGGGCTGCCTTTGTCTATTGTCTATGATCGTGATTCTCGGTTTTGGGTCACTTTTGGCGTTCCTTTTTAAACCTTTTGGGAACTACACTTGACATGAGTTATGCTTATCATCCCCAAACCGATGGGCAAACAGAGGTTACAAACCTTTCTTTAGGTAATCTTCTCAGGTGTCTTGTAGGTGATGTCATTTGTACGTGGGACTCTAAACTTCCTCAGACGGAATTTACCCATAATCATGCTACAAATAGGAGTACAGGTTTCTGTCCTTTTCAAGTCATCTATAGTACCATTCCACTTGGTCCGGTCGACCTTACAACTCTTCCTGACCATACTCGTTCTCATGGTGATGCAGCTACATTTGTTGAGTCCCCTGCTCAGGTTCATTCGACCACACACGCACGTTTGGAAGCAGCCACTTCAAAGTACAAATAGGCCGCTGACAAACATCGCTGTTGGCTGGTTTTCGACATCGCTGATCTTGTATGGGTCTATCTTACTCGTGATAGACTGGCCGCTCATGCCTACAACAAGCTCAAGTCAAAGAAGATTGGTTTGGTTGAAGTTTTGGAACGAATCAACGACAGTGCCTACCGTTTACGACTTCCAGATGATATCAACACCTTTGATGTGTTCAATGTCAAGTACCTCTCTCGTTATGTTACAAGCGCCAACGGTTCTGATTCGAGGTCGAATCCTTTTCACCCGGGGAGTCCTGATGCAGCCGCATCTAGCACATTGGCACCAACCTAAATTTTCAATATATGAATATTTTCTTTTTATGTGTTTTAGTTATATTTCCTTTTTTCTTATGTCTTTGATAATTCTTTTTGCAATTGTGATATAGATCTTAATGACGGCCTAAAGAGTCCAATATAAAGAACTCTTTTAGCATTTTTGAAGACACGTTTGATTTATAAAATGAAAATGTTGCTTATTTTCTTGAAAGATTCGATTCAGTTCATCTAACAAGAAGTGATCTCAAAAAGTCATCGAAAGAAACTATTGATTGATCCAAGAACAATCCTCAAGTTTTCATTCAATCGTTCACTCTAAATCGTACGCTGCGCCATATTTATAACACAGATTGCTAGAGGCAAAGCAGTGGTTGTTCACGATGATTGATAGAGACGTGAACACAATTACTAATCTATTATATTAAAACAGAGTCCTATTTGAATTTTACCGTGGCATGTTTTTAATTTGCACCTATTGAACATGTTGTAACTTATCTATTAATTAGTAATCCTATTATTTTTATATCTTATTGACCATTACATTTATTTATTCTCCTATTTATTCTCCTACAACTAAGTTAGTAATTATTAAATATAAACTATATCTAACCAATTATTTTAATATTTTCAAAATAAGATATATAAAAAGATATTCTTAAGTATCTTTTCGTAAGAATAGATTTTAATAATATTTTTAATATCTTTTATTTAAAAATGTAAATATACATTTCTTTTAATATTTATTTTAAAATAATAAAGTCATTATTAATATTAACTATATTTAAAAACGAAAAATCATTCATTATTTATTTACATAATAAAAAAATCTATAATATTTATATATACAAAATTTATATTCATAATTAAATTACTACACCAAGTAATAAATATAAAGTAACTTAATCCATTACTTAATTATTTATAAATTAAAAAATAACAGAATAAATTATATTCATGAATTTTCTAACATATTTCATCTTATTAAACAATATTAAAATATTATATATGAACTAATAAATAATTTCATAAGTTAATATACATATTTAAACTAAAATATTAAAAATAATTTATTTATCAAGTACGAGTCATGTATAATAATACTGACAAAATATAATAATAAAATAAAATTTTATAAATATAAAAATAAAAAAGTTGTACTATGTTTAAAGTTTAAAATATAAGTAAAATTAATACGAGGCAGATTATATAAATAAATTATTTTATTTTCATAAAATTATATTTATGTAATTTTAATTTTTATTATATATATTTAAAAAAAAAATATTTTTAAAAAAAATATCTATATAAGATTTCTAATTTTCAACAAAATAAAATTTTGAATAAAAATTCATCTCGCGCTTTAAAGTGCAGGTTAAAATCTAATAATAAATATTATTATTAGATATATAATATAAATTAATTAAAATAAACCAAAAACAAAACATTGAAAAAATTCAATTAAATGTGAACAATAAAAGTAAACTAAATAAATAAATAATAAATTACATTTTTTGAAAGTTATATCAATAAATTGTAATAAACATATATGAATCGTTGATGCTAAATCTATTTCTAATTTAGTATGCATTTTCTCAAATATTGATCCATTACGCTTACAACAAAATGATAAATTGGTTTGACTAAAAAATTGTATGGCTAACTTTTGTAAAATAAGAGCATAACATTTATAATATATCTACCATTCATCTAAACATTCATAGATTAAAATACTTTAAATATGAAAATTTTAGTCAAATTGTATTATATAGTGGGCTACCCATAGGTTCAACCAGTAGTCGAATCCCAAGTTTTAGAGTATTTTACGGATTTTATATTAAAAAAAATAACGAGTTAAAAAGAAAAACCGGATTCCATATAAAGTCATCGGTTAGTCAATTTAACCGCCGCGGGTCTGGGTCGTGACCCGAAATACTGGATATAACGCTTCATGTGTAACATTTAAATATAGATACATAATCAAAAATGTAAATTTATTTCATATAATTTGGTTTGTGTCGAAAATAATCTCGCGCTTTCAAATAGCGGATCAAAATCTAGTTAATTTGTTTGAACACAATTACTAATACTAATTAATTCGATAGTTACTACAAAGAAGGTAACTTTTAAGGAGGCAAAGAACAGATTCAAAATGATTGGCATCAAGAGAGAACATCAACCTAATGTTGTCACTTACTGTGCGATGATCAGTGCGTACGGCAAAGAGGGGAAATAAAGTAAAGGAAGCTAGGAAACTAAGCAACAGGGCCATTGATCTTGTTGAATCAGAACCGTTGCTGTCAATTTGACTCAATCAGTGTATATAGATCTCGCCTTTGGTAAGAAAGTAAAAGCTGGTGACTTTTTCTTCAACCTCTAGTTGAAAGTCAAAGAGAGCTTCTTAACAAGTAAAGTAGACAAACATCCAATCTTCTCCTTTCTTCAACCGTGATCTCCAAGCCTATGAAATCAATATTTTAATCAATCCTCTGTTTTATTTCTGATTAAAAAAAATCACATCTTTCGACCAAAGAGGATAAAGATCATATCTGTATATAAATAGCGGCGCAAAGAGACAGAATCAGCAACATACAACAACAACAAAAAAAAAGAAGATGAGTTTTCTCGGAGGGAGACTCGCGGGGAAAGAAGCAGCCTACTTTTTCCAGGAATCCAAACACGCCGTTAACCGTATCGCCGAGAAATCTCCACCCACCGCCACCGGCAAAAAGCTTCCACCTTCTCCGGCGGATATTCAGCCGGACGTTCTTCCGGAGATTCTGCGCCATTCGCTTCCTCCTAGACTCTACGGTCCTCCTCCTGACCCTTCTTCCCTCTCCCAATTCTCAAAATGGAATCTTCCGTCAGACCCAAACGCAGTCGTTTCTATTTCCCCTGACGTCTTGAACCCTCTCAGAGGTTACGTTTCTCTGCCTCAGGTCACCTTTGGCCGCAGAAGGTTCCAACTTTATCCCAATCTGAGGGTTTCCTAGTCATCTACAAAGATTTGATTTTGATTTTGGTTTTGGTTTTGGTTTTGGATTGCAGATGGGATATACCGGAATCTGAGAGTTCGGTTTTGGCGTCAACAGCTAATGAATTGAGGAGAGACATATACGGAACTCCTGTTAATCCTGAGAAGTTGAGAGCTGCTGGTGAAGGGCTTCAACATAGTATGTTCACTTCTCTTTCTTTTTTTTTTTAATGAACACTGGAGAGTTCTCTTTTTTTATATAGAACGTGTTTTGTCTGGATTTGGGTTTGCTTGCTGGAGACAGAGGACTTGCAACATTGATGTGTTCTGTTTATACTTTCCTGCGTTTGTGTTCAACTGGAACAGTTATGCATATGATTAGATATACAGTCTGGAATCTCTGGATAGCAGTAGAAACAATGGTACTATAGCTATGCTTTCCCTAGCTTCTCTACTAGTCCCTGTTAGGACTATACTACAGTGGTAGTAATTCTAATGAGGTTCCAGCTTACTTTATAGAATCCTCTTTTTGTTTGTTATAACAATTTGCTATGCTTCATGAGTGTAACGTTAACTAGTACTTTCCAGGTGTCTGTTATTGACAGTGATCAGAAATAATCCAAATGTTTCATTTTAAGGCTTTCAAAAGTTACATCAGGCAATTTTTGTTAAGATTTAGTTTCTCTGTTGTGTTTGCTTATAGTTACAAAATGTTATTGCAGAGAACAAAGCCTTGGCGTTTGAGGTGTATCCATAAAAGCAGTCTGTTAAACGAGAACGAGTTTGTTCTTGCTTGTATAGGACAGAGATGAGCTTTTGTCTGATTCGTAAACCTATTGTTATCTAAGTTTGCATAACCTTGAGCCCTTTGATTTTCTGGTATCTGCAGTTGGAAAAGCATTTGCAGCTGCCACTGTTATCGTCTTTGGCTCAGCCACATTGGTGTTTGGAACGGCAGCCTCAAAGCTTGACATGCGTAATGTAAAATTGCAGATGATTCTTTGTTCATAGATAAAATATTTAAGATTCACATTTGTAAGCTCGCTTGACAGCTCTTGGGTCATTTTCTTTCTTGTAGGCTGATGACATAAGAACTAAAGGCAAAGATCTGTTTCAGCCTAACATGGAGTCAATGAAGGAAAAAGTAGAGCCCTTGAGAACTTGGGTAAATGTTAAAACCAATGATTGTATCTTCATCTTCTTGCAACAGAGTTGGGTCCTAATCATTAATACTAACACTAAAGATTATAATTTCAGGCCGAAAACATGACGAGGAAGTGGCATATTGAGAGTGACGATAGTACTATCAAGGAGAAACCAATCTTCAAGGAGCTTTCGAGGATTCTGGGACCCAGAACTTGAAAAGGATGAGACTTTGGATAAGTTATATATTATATTGATAGAGAATTCCTTTGTAAAAAATGAAATATAATCTTGTAAAATATCAGATTGTGATGTAAGATTGTAACAAGTTTTAATGTTTGGTAAAAAGTTGATGTAGTTTTGTATACCATGATAAAGTTTTACTTAGTTTGCAGTGTTTATACTGGAGTTGGATGGCTATAATGTCAAAACATGTTGAAGCTTTCGTTAAAGAGTTCTTTGGCCAGAATCCCCCGAGTCAAAACGGTTTGGTTTCTAAATAATAGGATCGGGCATTACCTAACGGATCTTGGTGGTAGTTCTAATCACATGCAAGCGTTGATGGGAAAGCTGGAATCCGCGGATGACTCCTCTTTCAGAACGCCATGGAACTTGTACATGATCATCCCAGCCAAATTCATTTTATGGTCTCCGAGGTTCTGATATTGTATTCAGCTTTAATCGCCTCTGATCTAAGGATATATCATGGAGACCGTTCCGAAATTTAAGAGCTCAAGATTAAGATGATCTGTAATTGAGCTTTTTCAGAAATATTCATATCCAAGAAACCGGTGTATTGTATTCCGTTGCAGTAAGATGAATATTAGGTACCTTCTAAACTATCTAGTGTAGCTATCCCACAGAATCCTCATTACCTAGTGTAAATGAAAGTCATATAGAATATGTTTAGACTTCATAGTCTCCAGTTTCTTTGTCAAAAGTTTTGTTTCTCATACATTTACTCGTTAGGACCAAATTGTGACACTTCTGGCTTTTGCTGAGTTCTTCGTAGTGGGAAAACCTAATGGTGTGATTGTGTTGAAAATGAATTGTTGATTTAGAGGATTAAAGTGACCACTTCAGAAAATAAGCAGTTGATTTAGAAGATCAAAGTAACCACTTCATAAACTCGTCTTCAGCACTTTGATGCTCTAGGTAATATAATCACATATTTTAAGTTTGGACCACTGATATTTATCCATGAGATGGTATTGAGCCTTAGTGTGTTAGTGAGACACTATATAAGTCTCTTGGCCTAATTTATGGTAGTAATAAGAAGAAGATGCACATTAGACACAAGAGAAATGTTAGACAAAAGACTGTAAAGAGAGAAGGAGGCAAATTCATCTGAGTTTGTCAAGGCAAAGCTTAGAGGGGCAAACGGATCTTATGAGAAGCTTTGTCATTCAGTTGGTTATAAGTTCACCGAAGGGATTTGGTTTTCAACGGTTGGATCTTCTGAGATCTGGGTTTTAGTGAAATTGGTCGTCACTGTTCTTCAGTAGAAACGAATTTCCAATCCTCAAACGAGACTTCAAAAACTTGTCTTACTTAGGTCAAAAGACAAAATATTAGACCAGAAAAGATGATAAGTCCTTTAATGGGGTTGTCTTTGATAACGAGACAGGATGTAGTGAAGGAACTAAATGTATTTTGTGCATGTCTCAGTGTTAATAGTAACCTTTTCAGATTCTGCCACCTTAGTTACCTCGATCTCTCTGACAACTATTTTGACTTGTAGTTAACAAAAAAAAGAACTAGTTTGACTTGTTCTCATTCATCCCCAAAGTAGAAGATGAACAAGCCATACCAGGTAAAATTGTGACTCCTGATGAAGATGCAATGGTTGATCCGGAAGAAGAATGAAGTCGAGAATTGAAGCAGGTGATAACACCTTCAATCTGATCTTTTGTTAGGCTGTTGATAACTGTGGAAATGCTTTGACCTCCAATATTTGTATGAGCCAAGGTTAGTTGAGCAGGCACTGGTTTAGAATAAGTATGTTCTTTCCCTGGAACATAATTATTATCAAACTTAGACATGTTCTTGTGTTTTTAAATGAATGGGATATCCATGAATCTTATAACAAGTTTCTGTTGTATGGCATGTGTAACCAAAATGAGTACAAATCAGTTTGTTCTGCTTCTGATGATAAGTAGAATGTCATGTAGAATTAACCAGAGGTGTCGTAGCTGAAGCAGTAGTAAACACATTGGAAGTTGAAGCATTCTAAATTAATGTGAAAGATCTCTGGCTATGAACTTGGTCAAGCAGATTGTAGATCTCAGAAAGTTTAGGAATGTTATTCCTCATAATGATCTGTCCTCGAATGATAAAATAAACTCATTTAAGCCGGCTAGAAACTTGAGTATCTTTGCCTGTTCAGCTTTCTTATCAATGGCCTTGCAACAATCACATGTCTGAGAAGTCTGTACACACATAGCCCCATCCAATTCACACCATAGAGTTTTCAAAACTGAATAATATGTTGCAAGACCCATAGATCCTTGATGCAATGAACATGTATGCTGGGATAATTGATAAGATCTTGGAATATTTTTGATATGAAATCAAGTTTCCAGATCCTTCCAAATCTCAGATGCATCATTAAAATGAAGAATGCTCTTATATATCTGTTTTGAAACAATGTCAAAATCCAAGATTTCACCATAGAGTTACATCTAGACCAAATCCGAAAGTTCTGATGAGATTCAATCGGCCTAACTAATGATCCATCAATGAAAGTTGTTTTATTCTTAGTATCCAAAGCAATGTTCATAGCTGTCTTCCAATTACCAAAGTTTGAGCCATCGAGTACCTCAGAAATGAGCGCAACACCTGGATTATCTCCATTCGTGAGGTAGAACGGAGAATGAATATTGGTTAAGAGAATCCGTTGATATTGAGGGTGGAGACGGTGGATCTGGCGACGAAGTTTCATTAACGGAAGATCTCCTTGCTAATGATGTTGCTCTGCCAGGACGACGACCAACCTTTCTTTGGATCACCAAATCAAACGAGAATTTGATTCTTGTTGCTTTGATACCATAATAGATGAGCTCAAGCTTGACAAAGAAAATGAGCTAAAAGTGATAAAAAGGATTTTCTGTTATTCAACATTCTGTTACAAGTCAGTTTATATAGTAACTGACACCCAATTTACATCTGATAATCTCAATAACCAAATGCACATTGAACCAATTACATCATATACATTAATACATTTTTTTGTGGATGAGACCTCATGCTTCCCATGTAAGAATAACTTTTATTATTTCTATTATCAAATCTACCCATGACCATATTGTAGATTTAGAATAATTCAACTCTAATATTTTCTAGAGAAAAGTAAGAAATGCTAACATTTATCCATGCTTGGTTACTCTTAGTTTAGATGCAACTCACCAATTGATTTTTTCTATTCGTAACCTTCCACCTTCAAAATTCTTTTGATGGAGATGAATCAAATATGTTTTTATCTCTTTAATATAGTTTTGCCACATTCTAGAAAAGAGAAACATGTGGCTTATTTATATTTTGCTATTTTGCTATGATGCTAATGGTTGTGATGATTCACAATAATTATCATAGCCGCTCAAAATATTTTTTATCTAACACCATATAATATATACAACATCATCTTTATGTAGTAAATATAATTAAATATTTACCAACTATAAATGATATATACAAGTAATAAATAATAGAGAAAGACATTTATACTAAAATGGTAAGGATAAAAGGGTTGTCAATACACCCGAACTCTAATGCCTTAATCGAAACCAATCCATCACGGTATCGTCTTTTATTAGAATCCATAACATTAATATGAACTTGATATTTATATTAAACCAATAGACACATAGGTCATACAAGAATATAAATATTCTTACATTTTCTCACTTGACTTTTGTGTCGTCTTAATGCTTCAATAAATTTAATGTGCACTATCCATCAAGTTCACTTTATCTTTACTAAAATTAGAACTGATCAAATCATGGCGGTTGTATGTCATTTAACCGTCCATAGTCCCTTCCATGTATCCCAAACCAATTCTAACTTTATATTATCCTTACATGAGAAAAATCTTTATTCTCAAAACTTTGCTATATGTTATCTATGAACCTTAAGTGTATACACATACTATAATGATATACTATTTAATAAATAAGAAACTTAACTTTAATTGAATTCATCGTGTCAAATACTTAATGAGCATTTCATAACTATAATATCAAGGCTTTATCTAAAATACCAATACACTCTAAATGGCCACTGAACGTCTTAGGTGGTAAACCTTTAGTTTGCTGATCCGCTATCATCATATCCTTTCTTATGTGCGCAAATGACACTCTATGTTTATGAACTTCTTCTTTAACAGAAAAATACTCTAACTTAATGTTCTTAACACCCTTCTAATACTTGTCATCCTTTGAAAAGAAGAAAGATGCGAATAATCACCATAAACTCTTAGCTGTTTGGCTATAATTAATGTCCACAATCCAAAGCCCTGAGATAATTTTTGCAGCCACTATTTATGAATTGTGACCTCAAAGCATGCCACAATTCAACCTTAATAGTAGAAGTAATAATGACATATTGCTTCCACTTTCCTTTATATTGTTCTCTAAATTAATAGGAACAATAATCAAATGTTTATTTTTAATATCAACACATCTAACATAATCTGAATATGAATATCCAATGATCTTTAACTGATTGAATCTCTTTTATGTAAGCATGTTCTCCTTGGTGTCTTGCAAGTATCATAATACCTTTATTTGCACCATTCCAGTGGTTCATTCCAGGATTATTATCATATTAGTCCAACTTTCCAGTATCAAGCTGAATAAATGTCTGATATAGTTCAAACTCCCAACCACTAATGTATAAGCAAATATTTCTAATTGTTTACGTACCATTCTTAAGACATTACATTTTACTAAACTTCTCCCTTCTGAATTGGGGCTATTCCTACGTAGCATTTTTCGTCTTTGATATTTTTAAGATTTTACAGATATATCATTTCTGAGAGAAACTCAACAGTCTTTGTGATATATCTCGAAAGATTTCTATTCTAATCACATAAGATGCCTCACCTATATCTTTCATTTTAAAATTCTTAGAGAGATAGTACTACTGTACATCATGTAATATGCCTATGTTATTTCTAGCAAGTACCACTGTACATCAACATATAAGACTAACATCAAAATCTGCTCTCACTGACCTAAATGGAGATACATCGATCAATGATCTCTACAAAACCATATGACGTGATGGTATCATTTAACTTCAAATATTATTGTCTGGAAGCTTGTTTTAGTCTATATTTTGTCTTTCTCAGCTTAACCACCATATTTTCTTTTTACGCGGCCATGAATCCTTCATTTTGTTCCATATTTGCTTTCTCCTCAAGTTCTCGATTTAAAGATCCATCTAGTGAAACTCAAGATCATGATGAGCCACCAAAGCCGAAAACAATTCTAAGAAGATCCTTTTTTAAAAACTGGAGAGCATGTCTCTTTATAGTTAATGCTATCTTTTTTTTGGGTAAAACCTTTAGCAAGAAGGCGATCCTTGTTTCTTTCCATGTTACCTTTCGAGTCACGTTTAGTCCAGAAAACCCATTTATAACCAACGGTAGTGAAACCATTCAGACGAATCTATTAAGTACCAAACTTCGTTATCACTGTTAGATTTTATCTCTTCTTTGTAGCATCAAACCTTCTTCAGAATAATCATTTTCATGGCCTTTTGAATGGGATCATGTCTTCTTCAATGTTTAAGCCACATTCACTTTCAATAGCAGCCTTATATTCATTTGATATCGCGAATCTTCTTTCCCTTTAAAGTTACTTGTAGTTCATATTCTCTACTTGAATTGTGACAGGTTCATCGACTATATATTTTAGCTAGTAGGATCAGTGCATCCTCATGTTGTTTGATTGTGTAGAATCTACTACCTCAGGTGCAACTTCATAGGGGAAGGAACTTCAACCCGAATTTCATGTAACTTTATTTCTACTGAGAATCCCATACACACAAATGTTTTAAAATAAGTTTCCTTCCCGTCCACAGTCTATAAAATATCTTAAGAATTGCCTTACTAGGAACCTGATTCAGCATATACATTGTAGTTCTTAATGAATATATCCACAATGAAAGGGGTAAAGAGCAATTACTTAACATGCTCCTAACCATATTTATTAAAGTACCTTTCCGCCTCTCACTACACCATTTTGCTGAGAAATATCATGCATAGTGTATTTCTTCCTTTCAAATAACTTTTCAAATGGATCAGACGGGGACATTATCCACTTTCATTGAATTTTCTAAAAAGATCACCACCTCCATCAGATCTCACTACATTAACCTTCTTATCTAACTGAATTTCTCACTAATCTATGAATACCTTTAGGAAATCCATAGACTTAAAAAAATTATGTAGTAAATAGGTATATCCATACAGTGAATAATCATCAACCACTTCATGAAGAAGCATCGAAAGGACCACATATATTAGCGTGTATTCACTTAAGAAGTTGAGTGCTTGTGGCTGTTTTAGTTTACAGCATATGCATACATCTAGGTCACTAAAATCCAACTGGCAAAGAATTTCATTTTTATAAACTTCACAATCATTTTCTTGAAAATGTAACCTAATCTTTGATGCCACAAGAAATCATAACTTTCACTAGAGGTGCTACGCTTAATTTATCTTCTTTCAACCACCAAGTATTACTAAACATTTCAACAAGATTTCTTTCATAGCAAACAAAACTTTAATGTTTACTTTCTTGTATAAACAACCTCTCTCTCTTTTTTAAGAACAATCCTACTTGAAGTGTCTCATTTTGTTGCAAAAGATACACTTCATTTCTTTTCGGGTTTGACTTCTGAGCCCTTTCAAGAAAAGCTTGTTATTTCTTTTTTTTTCTTTCTACTTGAGATTATTTTTTCTGCTAATCGCACTTCTAAAACCTACGAGGCTAGCAATTTGTCATCCATCTTCTTTAATCTTCCCTCCTATTGAACTAACAAGCATTTAATTTCTTAACGTTCCATTATCTTTACTGGTATTGTTATTTTTCACCTAAACTCAAGAGGTATGTAGTTCACGATGAATTGAACCAAATAAATCTAATGCCCCTCCATTTGAAAGGTCTTTAACTTTACAACCAATTAGACATGTGCATCACATGATCATGGATTCGCGACCAGTCAAAATTTTGCGTAGTTAGCTCATTTATGAGACTTGCTACAATCGACTTACAACAAAAAGCCACCTATGAACATTCCTTAAATTATCTCTTTAAATTCCCTCTCTTTCTTTGACATCGGTGACTTAACACTTTCTGTCATCAACAACCTTATAAGGTTCAAAATCAGCCTATTAGATTTCTTTCATCTTTGAAACCGATAATTTTCATATTTTGAGCTATCTTACGTAATGGTCGAGTGCTCCACATCAATCACTATATGGCGAAGTCCAAGGCCATTACATCTAGGGTACACCAGATATTTTCGGACCACTCGTTATAATTGATTGGCTTTATGACAGAGTTACCTAATGCAAACACATTTGACAAAATTACAAGCTTTTATACATGCTTACCCTTCACTGCTTTGAAACTTTACCACATATTCTAGACTTAATATAAAAATTTAAGTTTGTATTTAAGCAACATTTTGGAAATACATAAATACAACACTTTCAGTGATGCTAAAATACACTTTTATGAATAATCATTTCAAACTCAAATCAAATAGTATTCTACCTTTGGATATAAATATTATAAACTCTAGTAAAAGAAATGACTAATCATTTTCATATTATTAACTTTATTCAGCGATTCACATTGGGTGATATCCTAGAATATAGAAAATAAAATAATTGATCACTAAAAAAATTATTGTCATTTAGAATCTTTTTAATCATGATTAATCATACTATTATTAATTTTAAATATTTATAAATGAACAACAAGGTCACTTTGGTGACTAACATGTTATAAACTATATAACATTAAATATATATATAGGCAAATTTATCTTAATATTATGTTTTTCATAACACAGATTACCTATTATTAAAATGTAGCGGAATCATTTTAAATTAAACACCTTTTAACATTCTAAAAACAATTTCTTACAAATAATATATCCGCAGCTACACCTAAACTCCAGAGTTTAGCATGCAACCTTTCATGCATGCACATTATTAAATTCTAGGAAAGATTAACCAAAAGGTGCAACTCCATAAAAAACATTCTTCGTGATTTTACTACATCTTTGTTAATTGTTTTTCTTTTTAGTTGTTTTTAACACTACAAAAATTACATAATAATGTCACTAACCCTATTAAAAATTATTTACGAGTTTCAACCATACAAACATTCATTTGGTTTTCTAGGGAAACTTTATTGATAATATTGAGAAGGGATGTCTAGCAATTTTAAAATAAAATGTATTAATAAAGGAAGAAAGAGATAGAATTTGTGTTAGAAGAAGTTTCCTTTTCAAAAATATTTTTTTTAGAAATCCCTTGACATTTGTCACATGATAATTGATAGCTTTTCTTTTATTTATAAATTAATTGAATAAGCAAATTTTATACATATCAGAGTATCATATTTATTTATATACTACATAGGACATGTAACTAATGAAAGTGCTCTTAGGTATACAAACACATATTATTTTCTTAAATTCAATGAATGGTTGTTACGGTTCTTAAAAAAAATCATGCGGCATGATATTACGTTTGTTAGTTAACAACCAATCATTATGCATTCCTATGAACTATTACGACGGTTCAGTACACAAACAACTATTTGTTTTTTTCTTTCCTTTCATTAATTTTATGAACTATACTATTGGTGACTTTGCATGAAAAAATGACTTTGCATGAAATAAATGGTTACGTTTTTCTTTTATTTTTCTTGTTGATCAAGAAAAATCAATAGAGAAAGAAGAGGAAAAACAAACTATAATTTCTTAATCATTTGCACTGATTTTTCTGAACCAAACATGAATGCTCACTTTGATCAAGTGGTTATGTATGTTTTCGGTTAATTAACAATGACGTGCCTTTATGTAATTAATCATTAACACTATTTCATGTTTAAGTGTCAACTTACGCTTGATCCATTTAACATTTATTCATGTTTGGAAATCAAGCCACGTTTACGCACAACGTTTTTCGTGACAGGAAATTTTTTGTAAATCATAAAAACATTACCGTACAGTTACGATGTCGTACGTGATCATGAAATAATAATTGAACTAATACTATATATTCAAGAATCATGATGTCGTACATTTAATTACGGTGGATTCACAAGCCTCATGAACACTCTTTAAAACGGATGAATTTTTTTACCACAACAAAAATTCCATAGTAATGTGACCAACATTATTAAAAGTCATTTACGACGAGTTTCAAACATGCACACATTCATTTGCTTATTTAGGATAACTTTACTGATATTATTTAGAGGGGATATCTAACAATTTTAAAATAAAATGTATTAACAAAGAAAGAGATAGAATTTGTGTTACAAAAAAATTCCTTTTTATATTTTCAAAAAATAATTTTTTAGAACCCCTTTGAAATTTGTCACATGATACTTGATAGCTTTTCTTTGATTTTCTTTAAATTTAATTGAATAAGTAAATTATTATACATATAAGAGTATTATTTATTTATATACTACATAGGGTATGTAACTAATGAAAGTGCTCTTAGGTATACGAACACATATTATTTCTTAAATGCAATGATGGTTGTTACGGTTCTTAACAAACAATCTGTGGCATGATATTACGTTTGTTAGTTAACAACCAACCATTATGCATTCCTATGAGCCATTATTATCATTTAGTACACAAACAATTATTTATTTTTTTCTTTCTTTTCATTACTTTTATGAACGGTACAATTGATAACTTTATATGAAAAAAATGATTACGTTTTTCTTTTATTTTTCTTGTTAATCAAGAAATGAATAGAGAAATAAGAGGAAAACAAACAGTCATAATTTCTTAATCACTTGCACTCACTTTTCTAAATCAACAATGAACGCTCACTTTGATGAAATGGTTATGTATGCGTTCAGTTAATTAACAATGACGTGCCCTTACGTAATTAATCATTAACACTATTTCATGTTTGTGTGTCGACCTACGCTTGATCCATTCAATATTTATTCATGTTTGGAAATCAAGCCACGTTTACGCACAACGTTTTTTGTGATAGCATAATTTTCGTAAATCTGAAACACATTACTGTATAGTTACAATGTCGTACGTGATCATGAAAGCATACTTGAACTAATACTATACGTTCAAAAATTATGATATCGTACATTTAATTACGGTGAATTCACAAGCCTCATGAACACTCTTTAAAACGGATGATTTTTTTACCACAATAAAAATTCCATAGTAATATCACTAACCTTATTAAAAATTATTTACGAGTTTCAAACATGCAGACATTCATTTGGTTCCTTAGAGCAACTATATTGATAGTATTTAGAGGGGGTGTCTATCTATTTTAAAATAAATAGTATTAATAAAGGAAAAAGGAGATGGAATTTGTGTTAGAAACAAATTCCTTTTCAAATTCAAAAATATTATTTTAGAACCGCTTTGACATTTGTCACATGATAATTTATAGTTTTTCTTTTATTTTATTTTAAATTTAATTTAATAAGTAAATTACTATACATATAAGAGTATTATATTTATTTAGATATTAAATAGCGTATGTAACTAATGGAAGTGCTATTAGGTATACGAACACATATTATTTTCTTAACTGCAATGAATAGTTATTACGAGTTTTAACAAACAATCATGCGGCATGATATTACGTTTGTTAGTTAACAACCAATCTTCCTATGAACCATTATGACCGTTCAATACACAAACACCTATTTATTTTTTCTTTCCTTTCATTATTTTTATGAACTCTAGTATTGGTGACTTTGCATGAAAAGAAAACAATTACATTTTTCTTTTATTTATCTTGTTGATCAAGAAAAATCAATAGAGAAAGAAGAGGAAAAGCAAACGGTCATAATTTATTAATCACTTGCACTCATTTTTCTGAATCAATTGAACGTTGACTTTGATCAAGTGGTTATGTATGCGTTCGGTTAATTAACAATAACGTGCCTTTCTGTAATTAATTATTAACACTATTTCATGTTTCTGTATGGATTTACGCTTGATCCAGTTAACAATTATTCATGTTTGGAAATCAAGCCACGTTTATGCACAACTTTTTTCGTGACAGCATAATTTTCGTAAATCTTAAACACACTACCCTACAGTTACCATGCCTACGTGATCATAAAAGCATACTTGAAATAATACTATACTTTCAAGAATCATGATGTCGTACATTTAACGATGGTGGATTCATAAGCCTCATGAACACTCTTTAAAACGAATGAAACCATATATGTCCATGAACGAATGAAAATCTATTCTAGATTGAATAAATTAAATCTAGATTGTTTCTGATACCAAAAGTAAAAATAACTTTTATGATTTTTATTATGAAATCTAAAACCATATTCTAGATTTAGATTCATCTAACCCTAATACTTTCTAGAGAAGTAAGGAACAGTAACATTTATCCATACTTGGTTAGCCTTAGTATGGATGCAACTCACCAATTTATTTTCTTTATCCTTAACCTTCCACTTTCAAGATTCATTTGATGGAGAGGGACCAAACCTGTCTTTCTCTCTTTGATATAGTTTGGTCACATTAGAATACTTAAAAAAAGAATCATGTGGATTTTTTTATATTTTGCTAATAGTTGTGATTGTAATGGTTGTGATGGTTCACAACAATTACCATGAACACTTAAATCCTTTCTTATGTAACACCATTTATATGTATATATAGCATTATCTTTATGTAGCAAATATTATTTAAATATTTACTAACTACATATGTTATACAAAAGTAAATAAATAAAAGAGAAAGACATTTATACTAAAATGGTAAGGATAGAGGGTTATCAATACACCCAAACTTATAATGTTTTAATTGAAACCAATCCATCACGTTATCGTCTTTTATATTACAATCTATAACATTAATATGAACTTGATCTTTATATTAAACCAATAGACACATAAGTCATACAAAAATATAACATCCCTGCCCGGGAGAAGCTATCGGTAATGGGAAAAACACCAATGTATGGGGAGAACCTTGGCTCTCGTTTGAATCTCCAACAAGGATCATGGGATCACAAAATGCGAACTAGAAAAATATATGCTGGTGTTGGAACTCATTGACGGAAACACATGTGAGTAAGACACAGAGAAGATTTCACAGCTGCTTGGACATGAAACTCCTCAAATTCTTCTCATCAAATCCAAAAAGGAGGGCACTAGCGACGCATACATCTGGCTACTTACTGATGACATAGCTTATTCGACAAAACAGTATACTATTCAGCATCAAAGATGATGATTGATAGCACTGAAACACTGAACATGACTAATCAATTCAACACTGAACACTTCTCACCAAAGCTCATAATCTTCCTGGGAAAAATATTGAAAGGAGCTCTCCCTCTTGGAGCAAATCTTGAAAGGATAACAATGAAATCAAACATAGAATGTATCTACTGCAGTGAAAAGGAAACATCATCTCAGTTATTCATTCATTGTTCGTACGCGGGTCAAGTTTGGACTCTAGCTCCTCCACGATCCGCGCCACATCACCCAACCAATAGTGACTTCGAATTATGCCTCAAGAATTCGAAAGCAGAAATATATCTCCCACCTACTGGGATAGTTGCAGGGCCGCTTTTCGCTTAGATTTGTGGTCAATTTAGTCAGCAAGGAACAAACATTTTTTGAAAACAAAATTCTCTCGACACCATCACAAAAGTTGTGCAGAAGCCCTTGAATGGCATATTGCTAACCAACCAAACCAACCACGGACGACAACAAACACGGAAACCAGGAAGCTACCTCCATTAACCATCACCAAAACACTCATCATGTTGCTTACACATATGCTGTTTGGAACAAAGATTTGCAATAGCGGAAATGGGATGGGTCCTTATCAAGACAATGGAACCCAAGACCATGTTACTTCCTCACTCATCGCAGAAGCTTTGGCAACCAGAAAAGCCCTACGCAGCACGCCACAGAGGCATTAACAACCTGATTCTAAAATCAGACTCACATACTCTCATCTGATTCATCACCATAATAAGTTATATTTAAATTAAGGGTTAAAATGATTTATGGTATATATTTGGCATATTTTCTTTTACATAACTAATATACTCGTATTATGAATGAGAGAATTTCGGTGATAAAGATATATAAGAAGTATTGCTTTGGAAACAATATTAAAACTAAGTATCACGTTTTACATGGTTATTGACTAATCAAATATCTTAATTTATCGTGTATCGTACTCTGGCTATAAAATAAATCATACATGTCTGCAAATCTAAACCGCAAACACTAAACAATATCGTATAGAAATATGATAGTGACTTATAGTATAAAGAATTTCATATAGTATTAGTGTATGAACGAAATCATAGAATTGAGAAACCAGTTGAACAAGATGAATCAAAATTGTGTATCCAAACTATATTTGTCGAATAAACACTAACCTAATGATACGTTAATGTTTAGAATATAGATCAATTTTGTAACATGATATCAAACCAAATTATTGACATGTATATTTTTAGAATATACATTAAACTATATAATATAATATCAACCCAAATGAATTCAAAAGCATAATAACCTAGCGAATTTTGATTACGACAACCACATGATATAACACGAATATATGTTAATATTTTGTAACTAAAAAAGGTTTAGTTAACCTAATCTCGTATTTAGTCATGTCAACAAATTTTGAGAACCTAAACCTAAATAAAATTGAGATATCTGAGTTATCAATACATGTCATTTTTATCATGTCACATTTTAAAACCTATCACATGTAATGTTTTAAAACCAATCACATTCTAACGTTTTTACTTAGGAGATGGTATTGGATTGAAGAATTTAACAAATTTTAAAAGAATTCAATTGAAGATATAAAGAATTTTAATGTATATTTTAATTTTGTTCTCAAAATTAACTAATACAAAGAAGCAATATAAGGGCTAGAAAAGACCAAGACATCGTCAAGATTAACCTTAGTTTCATCTCCAAAGATAGATTCTTTCCCATCTTTCCTCTTAGCATATGACAAGCCCAATCTTGATTTAGCCATCCTCAAATCACCAATCCCTGAGTTCGTATCCGGACCCGAAAATCCACCCATGACTGGAGCTAAAGGCGGTCCAATAAGAAGCCCGTCAGCTCCAAACTGAGGCCCTCCCCGTGCATAATCAAACAGAGCCGCTCCACTCCCTCCAACCTTAGGAAGGACGACTGGTTCATCGCTATCATCGAGCCAGTAGAAGAGGAAAGCGTCGAATGTATCGTAATAATCATCAGTGCTTCTATAGCCTTCTGGATTAAATCCACCAAACTTGAAAGACATGTCATTGGTGTAAGCTATGACAACACATGGACCTTTGAAATCGCAACGTTCATGGAACTTTGTTGCACTAAACCCATCGATGCTTGCCTTGTAGCAACATTTTAATTCTTTTCCTAGTAATTAAACAAAAAATGCTGTAGAACTTGAAGACTTCCACATAAAAACATACTTCACATGGACTGTACAAGTCTAATAGTCAAAATTGAGTAATGAAGATTGCATTGTATATAATATATAATTACCCTTTAGGAAGGTTTTGTTTACCAACGAAAGAGAGAAAGGAAGTTGGACGTCGTCGTGGTAGTCCAGTTTCTGGGGCGGCTTGTCTGTTTTCTTGCTGGAGTTCCAACCAAATAGACCGTTGCACAGACTTCTTCTCTTCACGATCTTGACGGTATGCATTGGGTTTGAGATGGCACACGAAGCCATTTCTTGCAAGTAATGTCCACACACCAAAACCCACAGGAACAAAAAGTAGACAAAGAAAGTATTCAGAGTTGTGGTGATCGAGAACTTGTGGTTGTCAATGTTTGTACTGACAAGTGTACAATCAGTTCAAACAAACCAAGCCAAAACCGTAATCATAGTCACGGTTTAACCAAACCAAACCAATCCGCGTTTGTATCATTGTTTTCCTTCAAATCGAATTGATAATACTCTTAAACAAGATTAGGTTGAAAAAGTTTCCATCACAATCGGATTTTTTTTTTTGTACATCGTGCAAAACCTTGTGGCAAATAAATAAAAACCCCAGTATTAAATAGCTTTGCGGAAGAAGCTAAAGCATTTATTTCTTTTTGTACTTGCAAAGTAAACCATGAAGTTGTGTGATGATCTCTTTGAATCCCAAAGAGAACGATATCTCAGTTTTCACGAGGTCGCTCCAAAGATATGGATCCGCTGCTGAACCGAAGCTCTGCAGCAAGGACAAGTGACTTTGCTTCTGCCACTGCTGTTGCTCGAGAAGAAATCATTGCTGCAACTACCACACACTACTTGATGCGCACATGGAAGAAACACCACCGAGACTTCATCTTTCATGCAGATTATACATTCTCTATCATTGTTTGCTTCACTCTCATTAGACCCTTCCAGCTTATCGAGTTCTTCAAGCAGCTTAGCAATGTTTTCTCCTTGAGATTTTTCGGTTTCCCAAACATTGTTGGGTAAATGGCTTCTTGAGTCAGTATCTGAAGAGGCTTTGAGCCGAGAGAGCTCTTGCTCAAGTCTTTGGTGATCGTCTTTGTGTCGTTGGAAGTCTAGTTCGATTTTTAACCGTAGAGTCTCCAGCTTTCTCTTGTTGTGTGCCTCAGCTGCTTCTTTTGAGCGTTGTTCTTCCTCCACTTGAGCCAGCGCTTGCTCCTTTGCTTTCTGTTCCTCCACCCTTTTCGCCTGCCAAAAACATATTAATCTAAACGTATAAAAGAATTCGATAGACTAACTAATGCTTCAAATCAAAGCTATCGACCGTGGATCATCAGGTAAGCAAGCATAATTTGAGCAAGTTTTTGAACAAAAATGTGCAACAAAGAAAATGTACACCCACAGCTTAGAGAGAGATGGAGCTATCTCATGAAACTTAAAAACAGGCATAACAAATCTTTTAGCCAGGTTTAAAAATGATTCTCCCAAAGATGATATTCATATCACATACCCCTAGCAATAAAAAATGAGGGAGATGCAGACTATACCTCTTGAATGCCCTTTGACATTATTTAGCATAAGTAACGAATGACCTACCATCTAAGACAGGACCCGGTTGGCAACTAGATGCACGCCTCAAATGAGACATGGGTAAACTTGCAGGGTATAACATGAAAACTAACGTACCTCAATTTCCTTTTCATCCTGTGTTATCTGAGCTAAAGATCTATAAAGGGCCTTGATCTTGTCTTTCTCGGCTGTAATCTCATCCTGCAACTTCAACTTCTGCTTCTCCCATGCCAAAAGCTTCTTCAAGCATTTTTTCTCCTTCTTTGATTCTTCCATGCACGCTTTAAGTGATTCTGATGCACTTAATTTGAGACCTTCCCTCTCTGCTCGGATTTCTGCATTTTGATTCTCAAGCGTTCTTACAATCGCATTTGCTGTCTCACGCTGACAAGTAGCTTTTCTAACAGCATTTTCCAACTCGGATAATCTTTTCACGGTTGATTCATCAACAGCTTGTTTCCCCTTTTTCAACATCTGTATACTTTCTCTCTCGCTGTTCAATGATTTAAGCTCTGTCAGTTCATCGCTGACCTTTTGGGCTGCTTGCATTGCCTTCTTCTGAGCCCAATCTTTCCTTTCCTTTAACTTCTTCTCAAGATCCTTCACTTGATGAAGCAACGTGACTATCACACCATCCTTATCATCCTCACCAACAGATTCAAGATTATCATCAAGGTTCAGGTCACGAAACTTCTCCAACACTGAACAAACACTTTCTTCATTCTCCACATGCGTAAGAGACACGCTCTCACCACTAGTTCCATCATCTATCTGCTTCTGCTTCATACTAGCACGAAACCCAGCAGCAAATGCCGCGACATTCCGCTTCAACAAGGACTTCATGGTTGGAGAAAGATTAAACCTCCTGGGACACTCAATCTCCCTCTGCAATTTCAACTCAGCATTATTGTTCATAGAAAACCCATTACCAGAAAACTCAGGTCCTCCTCCATTCCCAAAATCCCAACCTCCATGGAAACGACATAACGCTGGCGCCATAAAACCAGCAAGATCTAAGGTACCTTCCCCATTGCTATCATCCTTAGCACAACTTCCCCTATTTGGCAGATCCATAGTACTAGCCTTACCAACATGAAGCTCACTCATCAACAAACACCACATAGCATCACCTTTACTCAAACTAGGCCTAACTTGTTGCAGCAAATAAACCATACCAGCAAGGGAATACTCCTCCAAATCTCTCAAATCCGTAAAACCAGTCTCCGATTGATCACCATTACTACTATTCAAATACGACAATGAGTTATTCACAATGTTCTTCAAAACATCAGATTCACCATAACAATGGCCATTACTCAAAACCGCTCTCATCGCAACACCTTCCTCACAGCCCAAATCAATGAGCTTGGAAACAGCTTGGTCGTATAGAAACTCCAAATGTTTGAGCAAGATCTCTTCCAGATGCTCCTCTGTGCAGTAGCCCCACACGTTCTCCTCGAAACTACTCCCGCTATGGACGCAACAAGTCCCTGAGGTGGAGCCAGTGAGACCTGGGTGGTAGACAAGGTTCTTGAGGCTTGTCTCAACGATGGGTTTCGATAGAGCAACCCTGTCGAGCATACAAGACCGATCCAGCTCGGATTTGTAAGCGGGTCGGATCTTCCGAGTCGCTCTCACATGCTTGTCTCTCACAGTACAACCCATCTTCTTCCTCTATCTACATCAATTGAAAATAGAAAGGTACAAAAATTGGAACCAAAAACATGATCAGAATAAATCAATTTTATCGGGAAAAGGATAAACGAAGATTCGACGATAGATAGAGATACGAAGAACATACTGATCGGCGATGTCTCGGCAGAGAAGATGAGAGACAAGAGGTTACGCAGAGAAACTTTGTTCGGTTTCTTACAATTCTGGCGGCGTGAGCGGTGCCACTTTATATATTTATGGGCCTCGGCCTATTACATGGCCCAGTTTTATTTCGCTCAAACACTCCTGACTAAACGGCATCGTTTGATCTAATCTTTATAAGCAACTATAAATTTGTACTACAACGAGCCTTGAACGAGAGCATTCGTGCTACCCCATGGATATTTATTTTCAATTCTAAATTTTTGTTTGTATTAACTGGTATAAGATATATTCTTTTTTGTCGATGATATAAGATATATTTATAAATGTATTACATAAGATAGATATAACACTTTATTAATGCATTGAGTAATTTTATTTTGTGTGACTCAATATGTTATACAAAACATTACCACTAGTTATAACTTATAACATTTGTAAGAATATAAAATGATTATCACTGTCTATTAATTTTGTAACATATAAAACATTAGGATTAACATTTTTTAAGAAAATAAAATGAAAAACTCAAATTTAGATTAACTGATAACAAATTACTTATGTGTTTAACTTTATTTACATTTCATATAATAGTTTTGTTAATATTAAATTATTCAATGCCTAAAAATGATTAGTCCATTTATAACATCTTAAGAGGTTTTTGTTAGAGAAACCTAAAAAATGTGTCTTTGGAAAATTTTCAATTACCAAATATAATTTCTGTGATTTTTGTAAGAACAGATATCCGTAGAAACCGTGTAAAATTCTAAAAAGAAAAAATATCTTAATATTTTAGTACATCATTATTTATTTATTTTTGAGAATTTGTTGGATAACTGACAAAGAGACATGTCTTCTATAAGTATCAGAATCGATTGTTAAACGTTACTGTTTGATAACTTTTCTTCTTTTTCTCTCATATTTTTGAATTTTTTTTCTTCTTTTAATTATGAGAACTCCTCCCACAATATATTGTTGGAGGTGCTCTCTCTCTCTCCCTCTCTCTCTCTATATATATATTATTAATGTGTATGCTTTATTCTTTTTAATTTAAACATAATAAAACTAATTTATTAATTAAATTAATAAAATATAGATTATATTTAAATCTAAGTGATATGAAGTACTTTATTAATTATTTTGATGAACCATTTCAATACACATATTTTATGGTGATCATATACGAATAAATTTGAAATAAGGGATACAAAATATGATAAATGAAGGTAATGAATTTGATAGTAAAAAAAACACTAAATGTGAACGGAGTTTATCTACTCTATTAAATTAGAGTTCTAAAAACTACTGTAAAATGTTGTTGGACCAGTTATCAGTACCTTATTATATTTTATATGATATCTGCATTAATCAATCAAAATATTTAAATTAATTAAATACCAAAGAATTAACTGCTTCCCCTTAAAATTTTCTATCATTTAAATACTATAAGTTATTCAACATTAATTAAACCATCTACAGAATTAAAATAGATTCCTAAAAAATCACAGTAAAAGGTTGGTGGACTAATTCGTTAATAATTGATTATGGCTTATCCGATATTTGCATTAATCAGTTAAAATGTTAAAAATAATTGATACCACAGAATTAACCCTCCATCACACATTTTATACCATTTATGTACTATAAAATATTCACTAACTATAATTATCTAACATTAATCAAATCAATGACTTTGTCATTGATATTTTCATTCATTATAACATTTTCACCACCAGATACTATCCCTGCATTTTGAAACATCTTAGTGTCATTGATTTGTGTTGTGTCTACCAAATGTTTATTAAATATAACGCCATTGTTCCAGAGTTTTAAAACTTTTTAAAGTTTAAGCATTCCACCCATTTGACTACATTTAAAATTTAATAAACTTCCTATAAGATTTAGAAGATTGTAATTTACTAACTTCTGATTATAAAGTAAATATCAATAATCAAATTTAAAGAATTAAATACATCAAAACATAAAATGACTACAAAATAAACAGATTTATCACACTTAGATAGATATATGTTGTCAGTTTCGAATAATTAAATGTCATCAAATATTTAGAAAGCTAATCTTCGAAGACTACAAATAAAAAGTAAAGAAGCATATTCCAATTTTTTCTTAGTATTGTCCAACATATGAGATCATAATATGCAAAAATATATAAACTGACCATTAAAAATTGTATATAAAGTGATGTATAGCCCTTTAAAAATTTATAAACACTGTTTTTTCTATAAACAATATTTAATAGAAGGGTTCGGGAAAGTTTTTCATATCTTAACCATGTCAAGTTTTTCATAATAGGTTGGTAAATCGAAGTCAATGTTATTCATACTTGAAAATGTTACCATGAATAGAATGTTTAATTAGTGAATAAAATTAAGCAAGGTGGAAAGAAAACAAAATCACAAAACTTACAAACTACAACAACAAAATAACTTTTAGAAATGACAAATATCACATCTATATACCTAGGACCTCGTAGTCCAGTGGTACCTGCTCCGAGCTGGTGTGCTTAAACTAGGAGGTCAGCTGTTCGACTCGCGGGAAGGGGGAGGCGTGCCCATGGCCCTGAACGGTACAGGCAAAGGCTGGTACCGGACCTAGGTGGTAGGGCGTAAGCTCAACACTTGATAAATCAAAAAAAAAATCGCATCTATAGTTACACAATATTTAATATCATATTATAAACGATACATTAAAAAATTGTCATATAAATTTAAATTTAATAATATAAAAACAACAAGGGTTATACTCTAATATTCTATTATATTAATAACATCAACGCAATATCTATGACATACAAAAAATGCATTTTTCTAAAAGATATGCCTCTTTTCCTATTACAGCTTTATAAATTTAAATTTTCCCATTTTTCTTTAATTTTTTTCATTTATATTTCTCTATATAAATGATAAAAGCAAGTTGCAAGAGAAGGTGTGTGTTTGTCCCACTCCTCATATAATAATACAATCTTCAAAGTTTTTCACAATTCACATCCCTCTTTCCGAATTCTCAAATACATACACAAAAACGTCATAAAACTGTAAAAGTATAACAAAACGAGATTTCACAATTAGCTAGTGACTAGTCAAAGAGCGTCATGGTGATGGTGTGACCCCAAAGTTAGGTCTTCACATGTGTTCTTAAGTTTCAAGAATTGAGTTTTTTTTTGTCCAACAAATAAAGAATTGAAGTTTTTCCTTTTTATTTTTATAATTTTGTTGAGGAGTTATAACCTTCTTAGTAAAAGTAAGATTTATCTCCACTTTTTGTATCATTGTATAGATGCTGAAAGTGAGGAAACGGGAGGAGAAGTGAAGAATAGAAGATGTGTCTTCTTCTTCTAAGGCACTAAAAACATCAAATAAGAAGAGAAACCATTACAGATTTATATTTATACATATGTATAGGGAAAGAGAGAGGAAGAAGAAAGAGATTTAACCAATTTCTTCTTCTTTTTTTTGCAATTATTCTTTGAGTGAATAATGCGAGTCCCTCTTGCACCATATCCAGCACCTCCGGCGCCAACACTGTCTCCGTCGTACACTCCTCCGCTCCCGGCAAATGGTAATCTCTTTTCAAATAACCAACGTTTTTTAAAATATAGATTCTCTGTAGAATCCCCTTTGTTTTTTTTTTCCGCCAACTAGTTTTGATTGATAAAACTGAAGAACATACAAGGAAGAAATTCTAAATCCGACGGAAACAACTTGATATCCTCGGAAACTTAAGTCCATGAAAGGAAAGCACAAACCCAAACAACGGGTGACATACAAAGAACCAACTACTACCACTATCTAATCTTCACTCTTGCATCTAGCTTCGAAAATGAACGATGAGAAGGAGAATAGAGTTATGACTTTGGAGCTTTGACAAGCCGAACCTCTTGTGATGAACCGCACAAGAAGGATTAAGCGAAAACAATGGCCAACACAACAACACGCCTAAGATTACCTGAACCATCAGTTCACGGTACCAAGCCAGAACCCCTAAATCTAACACCATACACCAAACAAGAAGCAAACAAATCATACGTCTCGAAGTTAAGCTTTCTCCTCGACTGAACCTTCATCGGATAATATAAAAGCCTCCATCTCTAACTCTTTATAATGCTTCAAATAACCAAAGCCACCGAAGAATGAGAGAGGCACAAGATAAACCGGAGAGGACACTTATTCAAGGCTAGGAGAAGGATTCCAAAACACGGTGATGACGACGAAAGAAACATGAATCTTCTCGAAAGGAGTTAGACAGGTTCTGCTCACCACAGACCAACACACCAACTAAACAGAACCAACACACCAACCTCACTCAAATCACCAAACACAAGCCACTGCTTATACCGTTGCTGAGACCAAAGCCAAGAAGCCAAACACTATACCCCGACGCCTCCAAGGCCACACAGCAAACCTGCCGCTACAACAGACCGGAGAGACTCACCATTACTCTGCGCCTTGACTCTAAGAGAAGCAGGGCCACCGTTGAGAACGTTCATCTTGGCAAGCTAAAGACAAAAACGAACAAGGAAGCCAGACCAGAGCTGAGACAAGGAAGAAGGGGAGAGGAGACCAAAGGGAAGCAAAGAAAGAGCGATTTGAGAATCCCCTTTGTTTATCCTCTTGTCTTTTTACATTACATTTATCACAAATGATTGATCTCCAAAGTTTTTTTAAAAATAATAATATTATAATGGTCTGACCGTCCATGGCTAATGGGCTACCCACGTCCATTCTCTCGGTCTGTGAGCCTTCACTGACTTCCCATATAAATTGTTGGTGCGCTTAATGACAGTTTGTCTTCTGGAATTCTTTTTAAAGGATGAAGTTTTGGTTCTCGGAACGCTAAGCGCACCGACAACTTATATGGAGAGTCAGTGAAAACTCACATGTGAGGGATTGAGCTCAGTGCTCTGGAAAACTGTGAGCCTGAGTCCACCGAAAGGGTTGTCACAAATATGCTCACTTGTTTGGATTCAAGATTATCCCAGAAGCCCATTTGTCTATTCCACATGAGTTCATCGTTAATCCAACAAGTTTTTTTATTTTCCTCAAAAATAACAATAATAACTAATAACAGTTTTGAGGTTTGTAGGTAGTACAGGTGGACAGAGCCAGTTAGTGTGTTCAGGTTGCAGAAACCTTCTAATGTATCCCGTCGGAGCAACCTCTGTCTGTTGCGCCGTCTGTAACGCCGTCACGGCCGTTCCTCCGCCCGGTAAATATCCGTTTCACTGTTATTAAAAATCTGATCACAGAGATTTGGGTTTGTAATAATTGACCAATGTACGAACAGAGATGGCTCAGTTAGTGTGTGGAGGATGCCATACACTTCTAATGTACATTCGTGGAGCTACAAGTGTTCAATGTTCTTGTTGTCACACCGTTAATCTTGCCCTCGAAGGTTTGCATTTGATAATATAAACATTTACACACATGCATATTGATGTTTGTGTCGAAAATTAGGCATGCACATATAAACGGGGGTTTTTGGCTTATTAAATCCTTAACTATTTAATATCGGCGTAATTAAGCTCATGGATTTAGTTAACCCAACTAAATATTCAACTTCTGCAAAGAATCTTATTAAATCATAAATTTTCTTTTTTTTGGCCAAAAAGAACCTATGCTATAGTACATCACGTTTAGTTACGTCTCAGTTATTAAATATTCTAACACCGTTTTCTTTTGGGTTTTTGGCTTATTAAATCCTTAACTATTTAATATCGGCGTAATTAAGCTCATGGATTTAGTTAACCCAACTAAATATTCAACTTCTGCAAAGAATCTTATTAAATCATAAATTTTTTTTTTTGGCCAAAAAGAACCTATGCTATAGTACATCACGTTTAGTTACGTCTCAGTTATTAAATATTCTAACACCGTTTTCTTTTACGCTTTCTCTACAAATTATCAAATCCCTAAGTTTCTTTGAAACCCTCAATTTCTAAACTAAGCAAACTCACGATGCATAGTGGGAGACAAAAACTAGAAGTTAGAAGATTGACCAAAAGGTAAGTGTCATACATGTTGGTAATAGTATATTGTTTGATTCTTTCTTTTGGGTTGGGTTGACTAAATTTTGATTTAACTTCATTTTATTGTCTATTGATAGTCTTGCTATGACCAGAGATATTCCAGCAAACAATGCTGAAGCAACAATTGTTGATATCAATATCGAATACGGTAGTAGAGAAGACATAAACGAAGGTTTAAGTTCTGCAACTCATGGCAGAAACAGTATTGTTGAGAATGACGTTGATAATTGTGATAGGGTTGAAGAAGGTGTGTGTTCACAATTAGAGGAATTGTTTGAAGATACTGCTCAGGACGATGGAAGTGATGATGATAGTGGTTGTGAGTTATTTGAGGATGATACAATTCCTCATATTTCTGATTCCTCAGAGGATGAGTATGAAGACGATGAGAATAGGATACAGTTTCATGCAAATTATATAGATCCGGATGAACATTTGCATTTAGGAAAAACATTCAATACTGCTGCAGATTTTAAGTATGCTTTGCTTAAGTATTCTTTAAAGACAAAGTATGATATAAAGCTCTATAAGTCAACAACTAAGAAGCTTGGGGCAATTTGTTCATCGACAGAGTGTCCTTGGAGAGTTTATTGCTCGTTTGAGAAGTCAAAAAACAAGCTGATGATTAAAGTTTATATAGATGAACATGTCTGCAATAGATCTGTCTACACAAAGATGCTAAAAGTTCCTGCAATTGCTGAGCTGTTTGAGGAACCTCTTAGATTGAACCCAAAACTCTCACCTACAGATATGATGAATGCTATAAAGGCTGACTACAACTTGAATGTTACATTATTTCAGTGTGAACATGCAAAGAAAAAGGTGGTGGAACAAAGAAGGAAAACGCACGGAACACAATTTGGTAGACTTTGGGATTATGAGAAAGAAATCCTTATATCAAACCCAGGGTCCACAGTGGATATTGAGACACTTCCGGGTCCAACACAAACTGAACACAAGTTTTACCGAATTTATATATGCTTTGAAGCGCTACGAGAAGCACGGAAGCAAACATGTCGCCGAATTATTGGATTAGATGGTGCCTTCTTAAAGTGGGATATAAAGGGCGAGTTGTTGGCTGCAGTTGGTCGAGATGCCAATAATAGGATTTTTCCTATCGCATGGGCTATAGTTGATATTGAAAACAATGATAATTGGGAGTGGTTCATCAAGCATATCCAAAGTGACTTGGATCTTGGACAAGGAAACACCATAACAATCATATCTGATAAAACAAAAGGTTTGTTGCAGCAATTATGAGTATATATATCTAGTTTTGATATTAGTTTTATATTCCTGATTTTTTTGTTAATTTATCTCAGGGTTTGGTAAATGCTGTTCATAAAGAGCTTCCACAAGCCGAACATCGAATGTGTGCTCGACATATCCTTGCAAATTGGAGGAAAACTAACAAAGATAAAGAGTTGGAGCCCATGTTTTGGAAGATAGCACGAAGTTATACTACCGGAGACTTCGAAGATAACCTAGAAGCGTTAAAAGTGTACAATTCAGGTGCATATGAATCCCTTCTATGCACTAGACCTACTACATGGTCTCGGGCTTTCTTTAGGACTGAATCTTGTACTATTGACAACTCAAACAACTTGTCTGAGTCTTTCAACAAAACTATTAGAGAAGCTAGGAGAAAGCCATTGCTTGATATGTTAGAGGACATTAGAAGGCAAACAATGGTACGCAATGCTAAACGGTCTACACTTGGAAATAAATGGAAGGGAAATTTTACAAAAAAAACACAAGCTGAGATTGAAAAGAGTAGAGCTGATGCAAAAGATTTAGTTATGTACCAAACCACATGTGGTGAATATGAAATTGATGACCATGGGACTGGATATCGTGTCGACATATATACAATCAAAAACATGTGGTTGTCGAAAGTGGCAGTTGAAAGGGATCCCTTGTAGTCATGCTATGCGTGTGATCACTGGAAAAAAAACTAAACCTTGATGACTATGTATCTGAGTATTTTACTACTCATAAGTGGCAGCAAACATATGCTCGAGGTATGAGAATTGTACAAGGGATGAAGTTATGGCCGCGATTACATAGATTTCCTATTATACCTCCAGACCCAAGACCAAAAAAAGGAAGAAAAAGGTATCATAATCGATGTAAAGAACCTCATGAAGATGCATCAAAGAAAGGAAGAATGACAGGTCATGGTAGAACAATTACATGTTCACATTGTAAGGAAGAGGGGCACAATAAAACAACATGTTCTAATCCTCTAGTGGTGATAGAAAAACGTCCTAGAGGTCGACCAATAAAGAACAAGCAACAGGTTAGTATATGGTTTAGCTTTAGATTATCTTAGTTATAGATTTTTGGTCATCTCCCTTAATGTTCTTTTTATTATCTTTGTTATGGTTTTATACACAAACTTGGTTCTTGTAGGCTGGAGAGATCTCGAAGAGGAATGGATGAACTAAGTGGATAATCTTTAAAGTCTTCTTGTTTTCTTCATCTAAAGAACAATTCTGTTTGAATATTTTTTTTTGTCATGATGTTGTTTGGATTTTGGTTATTTTATGTCTTGTGATATGACAAATACTGAGACACATGTTTAGAACTTTGTTCTTTATTTTAAACAATTTTGTTCTTTGATAACTTTATGAGTATTTGCTAAGAACATAGTCATCATCATCAGATACTGAGATAAAAACCCATAAATAATGAGGGCTATTTGTCCAGAGATTTGATGTTGCTTTCTTCTACATCATGACTCCACAAACATTAGTTGCTTTGCCTCTCTTTTCAAAATTATAAAAATTGTGTCTCATCTCTTAAAACCTTTTGTTTTGTACTCTGTTTCAAATGACTCTGCACTCAAAAGATGATTATGTTACCAGCAAAAGTATAAATTAAACAGCATAAGAGAAGATAGCGGTGTTAAATAAGACGTGACGGAGTCGTTATTGAGAGTAACGGAGGCTCATTTTTGCCAAAAGCTAAACAATTCAAGATTTAATAAGATTCTTTGCAAAAATTGAATATTTAGTTGGCTTAATTAAATCCATGAGCTTAATTAGGCCGAAATCAAATAGTTAGGGATTTAATAAGCCAAAAACCCTATAAACGGTGAACCAAACCAAATAAACTAAACCAATGTTCACAAATATCTAAATGGCCCAGAGAATCTTTAAAATCTTAGAGCCGAACTGAAAATCAAGTGGACATCCAAATATCTTAAATATAGTTTATATTGATAAACTATTTATTTTAGTTAAGTTAAAAATTATCAATTTTAAAAAAAAAATTATTTATAAACTTAACTACCCGAAAAATCGTATCACCCAAATATTTTAATGCAAAATATTTAAAATTATCTGAATTACATGAATAAACCAAATTTCCCTACTATATTTTATTTAAAATATTTAAATTTAACTGTATTACACGAAATTTTAGACAAACAATAAAAATCTGATTTTTACTTGAATTATCTGAATTATCCAAAAAAGAGAATATACCTGAAACCAAATTGGACCCAAAATTTTATCAGATATTAGTTGATTCTTAACATTTTTATTTGAGTCAACTTGAAACCAGAAATAACCGACATGAGTTTCATAGATAACCGAACAATTTTTATATCTTTAGAGCAAAAAAGACAAAAAACCAAAAATATCAAACCAGAACCGAACTGGAATTGAACGCCTAGGCCTATCGTAAACTATTTGAAAATTGGTTTACTTATAGGAAACAAAAAGAAACCAAAACCAATATGAAATAGTTCTTGCTGGAGATTTATATTACAGAATTATTATATGTTTATTTAGGATACCTTACAGATATTGAAGTGTCAGCTTGTTTTTGTTTTGTTTTGTGGGTCTAAATTTTTTTGTTGTTTCCAGTAACATGCATTTATACGGATTTAGACACGAGTGGTAACATAGTGAAGACACTATTGCAAAACAGGCTACAAGATCTCTTGTCATATTGTGTGTCTCATTTAATTTCGATTTGTCGATATAATGTAGTAAAATAATCCAGTTTTGGTTTTAGTTATTTTGTGGTCTAGTTTAGTTTTGGCCTTTGGATAGATAGAAATAGCGTGTTTTGAAGCCCTCGTGTCTTGAATCAGGTGGCGCATGTGAATTGCGGAAGCTGCAGGATGCTACTAATGTATCAACGGAGCAAGATCTGTGAAATGTGCTGTTTGTAACTTTGTCACATCAGTTGCGGTTAGCTCTCCTTCCTTATCATCTCGTTTATTATGAACATGCATAATTTACAATAGCCCCCCCCCCCTGCCGCCGCCCCAAACCTAAAAAGGTAAAGCAAAGCCAAACATAGTTTTATATATTGGATTCAAACCTTATAAACATCTTAAAATAGTTATAATTATCAAAAAATTTCCCTGGAAACAAACATTATATAAATAAATTTTTATCAGTTTGTTCTTTATATATAATGTTTTGTTTTTTTTAGTTGGAGTGGTTTTGATAATATTGTAGGGTTTGACTAGCACAACTGATCTGAAGTTCAACAGTTAAAATTTTATTATGGTTCGTTTGTACGTTGAATTGTGAGCAATATAGAGGAAAAATCAAATCTTTCTCTCTCTCTCTCTCTTGGATTATGCAATCTCAGTCAAGAATCCGGCAGCAACAAGTTATGAGTTTGAAACCTTTTCGGAGTAAGCTAGTATGTAATTTGTTGAAATTTCTGATTTTTGTTTCTTTGTCTGTCTGTGTAGAGTTGTCTCCCTTCAATTTTTCTGTTTCAAATTTTTATTTTTTGAGAAATTTGATTCACCAGTTTGCAAGAGTGATTTAGGAATAAAAGCTTAAGTTTTTTTGGACGAAGGTGATACACTGTTTTAAAAAATATTTAATGTGTAACCCATTACATAAAGGTACCTGGCATATTATCTTTTTATAAGTATTTTCAGGCACAAAGGATGTCTTTCCCAATTATACAGATTTTGAAGAAAGTTTGTTGGTTTTAAGATACATGGCTAAGAGATAAATAACACTTATCACTTCTAAATTCAAACATCAAATTTGTTAATGAATTTACATTGGATTAGTTGTTTCTCTCTTTTATTTCCCAAAATTTTCAGTCTTCATCTAAAGTTATATATTACGTAGTTTGAAAAAAACGGATAGAAAATAAGGGTGTTATTGAATTAATTTAGGAGATTTTGGAGTGTTTTAATTTTGGTGGGATCTAAATGAGTTTTGAAGCTATCTGAATGGTTTTTGTAAAAATTAAAAATAAAATCTATAGTTGATTTAAAAAGATGTTTTCTAAAATTCCAAAGTTGCTTAGGTGATTTGAAATGATAAGTTGTCAACATACCTTTTTCTTATAGGCCTTTTTATCAATTAATAATTTCTACATGTCTTGTAATTAAACTCATTAGTAATACACAACTAGCAAGAGGTTGGGAGAAAGAGGAGACATGGAACCAAGAATTGATATATCATGGTTTTGTGGATTTTGGACCATAATATAAGTCTATTTTTAAAGTTTTACGTATATTTTGAGTCTTTAAGATTCATTACAGGTTTAAGTATGTTTTGGACAAGATTGGGGATTATGGATTACTTTGGGAAATGAAAAAAATTGCAGCTGAAAACATCAAGTCGGAGCCTATCTTTGGATCTGGTATCATCCACCACTAGCGTCCGTCGACACCCACCGTGATCAAGTGTTCCCCATGGGGTTCTAAAAAGTTTCAAGAGTTTAAGACTGGCCTAAAGTTTCCACTATTTTCAATCAAGTTCTTTTTGTGTGCTTAGACTATACTTAGGTTTTAAGAGTTTTGTATCCTTATTCAGTCTTCGAGAGAGATAACTTAGAGCTTTTGTAGAGACAAAACATAACTCTTCGCAGAAAGAAGATTTCAAACTCCATATTGCTCTCTTGGATATATTAATGTATTTTATTCATATAAGGAGATATATTTCATTTATCATGTTTAAGTAATTTGCCTATTAGATTAAGGAGTTTCTTAGGGTTGTAGATGAATTGTTAGATTGAAAGAATTGTTAGAAATCTTATCTTCTTCATATGGATTGAACTTAATGCTAGTTCTAGACTGACAACCTAGAACTTAGATTTAGAATAACTAATAGATGCGGAAGTATTATTGATTTATCTGAATTAGTCTTACATGAAAAGCACCTATCTGCAAAGAAATTTTGTTAACTTATCAAACTTTTGTTTAATGCTTGTTTGAATTGTTGAATTTGCAAAGAAATTTAGAATTATAGGATCTAAACATTGATAATCTTTGTAACAAAGTTGATTGATTTGAGTATTATGATTTGAGTTCAAGAACTGTTATTAATAAAATATTAGCAACTCATTTGATTTGCAATTCTGATTTACTTGCGAATATCCCAAACTCTAACGTTTTTCCTATATGAACTTACAACCATTTTACTTAATATATTTTACTTACATTAGACTCATACTTTATTAGCTTAATTGGAAAACTGAAATTTATTGAGTGATCTAAAGTCTATGTAGATTCGACCCTACATACTATAAATGCATCTCTGAATTTCAAAGTAGCTCATTAGAGATGATTTGATCTTATCAAGAAGCCATACTCTACAGGTCAATCGGTCGCGCTACTTTGTACGTCATACAAAAAAAGCAAGCAGCAAAGCCTGAAGTTCATGATGCAGCCAGAGAAGCTGCTCTATGATTAGTTTTATTTTGCCCAAGACATTTAACTATATCCATCTTTTGAGACATGAATCTAAATGATTTTTGTATTCTTGCAGAGACAGTAAGGAGAGAATCAGGAACCAAAGACAATAGGAGAATACCGAGTTTTCTCCCAAGCAGCATAAGTCTCAAGTGAAAGGTAATATTCCTAAGATTGCGCACACATGGCTGCTAATATGGCCTAGCTACAATATTTTCCCCATGTTTACCTCTTCTTGCTAAAAAAAGAGTGTGTGTGTGTGTCTGTTTGTCACTGACTCATTCTAAAAGCAAAATCATATTATATAAAGAATTTTTACTGCAAAATAATTTAAGTCAATAGAGACAAAGCAGAGATTCTTCTTAGAATCATACGTTAAGAATGTTTGATACATGGCATCTATCGACAATAAGAGACCAGTTCCTTCAGAATAATAGTGAAGCATTTGCCTCCTAGATCGATCCGCTTAATGGTTTAGTTAAGCGTGAAGTTGTAGAGGACAAGGACAGTGTGAGTGAAGGAGAAGAGACAATCGACGATTAGGCTCCATTGAGTTAGAGAGGATGGAACCAGGTTGATGACTAGCCTCATAAAGGTGTATGAGGGATTGAGGATTAGCAAGGTTGGGAGAAGAAAATCCAAAATAGAATACGAGCTCATCGGTAGCGCATTGAATGACAGGGGAAAATAGTGAGGTCCCAGTGAGGGGGAGAGAGGAGGAGGTGGGTGATGCAGAGAAGAGAGTGGTGGCTTAGTGAGGAAGAATTGCAAGTACCGGCTCTCTTTCTCAATGTTAGGTATGTGTTTATATATATTCACGATGTATTAATTATTTATTTTCAAGTATCTTCAAATAACACCTATGTAAATGTTATTTTATATGAACTATTTTTAACTAAAATGAATGCCATGTCTTCTATAATCTTTATGACAATTTTTCTTACTAAATATTGTTTGCAGTTGAAAAACAATGGATTTGATATTTTTGTTTACAAATTGTTAATTGAATAACAGGAGATTGCAATTGAGTTTGATGACTTTCCACAAATCACATATTGAATAACACTTGTTTTGGAAAGAGTATTGAAAATCATTGATTGAATAACAAAAGATTTTAACAAAATCTACACCCTTAGTTAAATACGACTCCCCAAAATCTCCACCCTTAGTTAAATACGACTCCCCCAGTACTTTAAAACCATTCTATAATACATATTTTGCCTCAATGAAAAATAGAAAACAATAAAATTATAAGTTTATTCGTGCAATAATGTTCTCTTCTCTTTAGAGAGACAGAGAACTCACTTTTCTAGAAAGATGATAAGGATTTTACTTAATCATAAGATCAAAGTAGAATAGAAGAGTGTCAATCCAATCGTAAGTCATTTTAAAGAAATGAGAATACAAGCAGATGTTTAATCTAAGTATAATCAAGGTAGTGAAGTGATGTGAATCAAGTAACTAAGCAAGACAAGAACAAAACTAAAACTTTCAATCAATAAGAGAAAATAGGAATCATGAGATAAGGCGTTTGACTTTAAGTGAATAAGATCCTATCTAGAGTGGTAAACTTTCAATCAATATGCTTCTTTAAGTCTGGACAACAATCCTAACCAAGATCTTTGTCAAGATAAATGTTCATTTGGTTTCAATCATCAAACATCAAATGCCTATGGTTTAATTCAATCAATCAAGCAATTATTAAGATCAAGTTTACTAAGTATCTAAGCTTCTCTAACATCAAATATCTTTGGTTAATCAAACAAAGAGCAAGATTGAGTTGATTTAGACATTTCATCAAACATTTTCCAGACATAAAATGTCTAGAGCTCTAGTTTATAGAGATCAAGACTAAACTAGCATTAATAACACTCATCAAGCAAGGAAATAGATAGATCTAACACTAAACATTCTAGATCTTCACTTAATCACTCTAATCACCATAACCCATGAATTGAAAAGGAGTATACTCACTAAGAGACATTATAAACCCAAAAATCATAGATGATTGAAGGTTAATCATGATTAGTGATCAAGATAATCCAAAAACTCAAGAGATATAGATGAACAGAAACTAAAGATTGAATCTTCCACCAAAAAATAAGTTTGTGTTTAGAGAGAAAACAAGATAAGTCCCAACTTTTAGGTCTAAAAAGTATTTATAGGCTAGATAAGTCAAACCGCGTAGAGAGAGAGAGTTGCGTGAAAGTGGGGACTCAAAACCACATGAATGGGATTCAGAACCACAAAATACATTATCAAGATTCAACGTAAGGTCCTTCAAAATAGTTATAAGATGCATCACCCAAACAAATCATCAATGTACTTCTTCATTGTCATCACAACTCAAACATAACTCTAGAATCCAAGACCAAATAGAATTCAAGCAATCAATCTAAAGCAACTCCTTACATTCATTTAGAGTTTAAGTGCAGTCTTGCAAAGGGGAGATCAGTTAGTCTCATTTGGTTTGGCTTCAAAGACCATTTCAAGGTGACAATAGGTTTTGGTGGTTTACTCTCAAACAAGGAGCATTGACATTACACAAAATTTATCTAAAAAAGGAACAACTTATGCAAACAAAGATTGATCCTCATTGTTTTATCCATTCCTAAGGTGAACTCAAAGTCTACCATTTTGATCAATGTCACTCTTTTCTCCTCTCACCCCCAATAACCCAAAGATCTCTCTTTCTTTTCACTCACCAAATGAATCTTTGACCTTTTTTACTTAGTCAACTAGGGAACTTCTTTCGTTTTATACTTGGCTCTTTTTCTTATATTTTGCCCTGTTTTTTTTATCTTGCTTATCTTACTCTAGGGGTCTAAACACTTCTCCTTTCAATTGACGTAGAGCTCTTTTTCTTCTTTTTGTTTCATTTGTTCCCTAATGACTTTTTTCTTTCTCTTAAGACTCATTCTTAGCTCATTTTTCTTGCCTTCTAACCTTCTTTTTATGCACTTGGCTTTTGAAAATCTCTGATCCCCACAATGTCTCCTAACTGCTACCCATAATGAGGTTCTAATAGCTAACCAAAATGAGAAACAACCTTTTCCATCCCCAATACTCTCAAGATTTTGCACATGTCAAGTTATCAAAAGACACCTCACTCAAGCAATCAAATGGATGGACAGAAAAGAGGTTAAGGTCAAGGGTAAGGACAGAAGCTCGGATTAGCAAAGAGTGATAAAATGGTTAAGAAACCTGAGCTTTAGCCATGAGAATGCATTTCAAACCCCTAATCAAGAAAATTAAGTTCATTTTAATACAATATCCATAAAGTTGCCTTAAATATCATGCAAGTTTCACAAAGGCAGGCTTCTTCAAGAAAGAGCATTCCAAAAATGAATTTTCCAAACTAGAAAGAGAGGTAAAACATCAAACAACTACTTTAAAGGGCATTAATCTCAATCTTAATCATGAAGTTCTACAAGGCAATATCATCATAGTCCCCTATTGAAAGCAACCTAATATGCAATCTTGACTCAATCCTACAATGCAAGTGAGAGAATTGATTCTACAGGCTTGTTTTGTGTTTTTCAAAACTTTTCATTTTTTGGATTTTTCAATGCACATAACTATGAGCAATGCATGATTAAATATTTAAATTCATAAAATAAACAATAATAGATACTTTGTATCTCTCCAAACTTAAATCCCACAGTCTATGTGTGACTGAGAAAGGGAAATACCGAAAATGAGATAAGAAAAGCTAAAGAAACATGGTATATACAATGGAAGATTGGAGTGGTAACTCATATGGAGATTGAGTCGGGTGTCTCGGCTGAGTTTTGGAGCCAAGAGACGGGGCTGTGTTTCTGGAGACGGGCAAAGGCGGTGATGGGATGTGCCTCCTAGATCTTCTCTTGTAGGAAGAGGCGCGGGCCGGTTCTACTGATCCGGAAGTCCCATGTGTTCCACCATGGTATGAGTGTCTGTGTCCTTGCACAGCCCCTTCCACACCTTCCATTGGTTCGTTTCCAGAAGCTCATGTTGAGCTATAACCAGTTATCATAGATGTAAGACTCTTCACTTGAGATTTCAGCTTGTGGACCAATTTTACAAAACCATTGATGGTCATGTCCTTGTACTTGTTCCACCTTTGAAGCTTGTTGATATGTTCATGAGCCTCTTGGAGAGGCCTTCTCTGAATTGGCTCTTCAAAGGGCTGGAAGTAGTATCATGCACTTCCATAGACCGGATTTGGGGTCGCTTCATCAGCATCCCCACTATCAGGAGCATCTTCGCGAGATGTGTTGCAAAGCTCTTTCCCCGTCTCTACCATGGAAATAGTCTTCAAGGGTCACCAAGATATAGTGAGAAGAAGGAGGCGGTTCAAGTAAGATGTTGCTGCTATAATGAAGTGAAGTGAGAGACTCATTGGGAAGGAGTATCAAGGCTTTCTGTTTTGGATCATTTTCATAAGGCAAATCCTTATCAAATTTGGTGTTGTTGCCGTGGAGGGGCCGGCTGGTGGTGTTGGAGACCGGCGACACGCAGAAATGGACGGGTGAAGCTTATGGTTGCTGGCGGTCAGAGATGGCCGCTTGGTTCAGACGCTGGACAATGGGCGGGCGGAGATGGATTACCAGTTTGGACGCTAGCGGGATGCAAGTTTGGGTGATGAAAGTTTGTTCAAGCTCAGTGGTTGGATCGGGACACCTGGTTTGGAAGCTGGAACGCTAGCGGTGGGATTGGACGCTGGCGGAATGCAAGATGGAAAAGTGCATGGTCAACCCAATGGTTGGCTTGGGCAGTCGCGTTTGGACGCTGGGATCGTCAGGGTCTCGCCAAGTTCTTTATTTCCGCTTCTAAGCCGCTCAAAATCCTCCAATACTTTGATGTAACCACTCCAAATCTTATATCACACAAATGCACATGCAAAATGCAATATATACATCTAGATTCAATCTAAATGGACTCAAAATTCATGAAAAGCAATGGGAAGAAACTATAAAAATGCAATACATCAAGAGAGAATTCTCTCTTCTATTCCCTCTTCACACACATCAATTTTTCAGAGAGAGGAAGAGGTTTTTTTTGTTTTTTTTGTTTTAAGATAGTTCGTTCGATCGAAAGATCGATTTTTGTTTGCGCTTGGTCGGGAAATATGTTTTGCAAGGCGATTTTGTTGTGATTCAACTTTAACCGGAGATGCTTCTCCAGTCTCTTACTCCTCTCCGATTAATGTTAAATAATAATTTTCAGTCTGATCTTGATCGCTGTTCATGGTACCTCACCGGTTTTACTCGATTATTCCTTTCTTAACCTTTTAGGTGAATCCTTTACGTTCGTAGTGCAAAATATTGCAATTTTCCTTTTACCGTCAGTCCTAAGGGGGCGGTCTCAATATATTCGCAATGTTTCCCAGGTAGGAGGGGTTGTGCTTCTCTAGCAGGTAGGTGTAGACAATGAAGAGGAATCAGAGGCAACC
>CAJHQP010000496.1:0-185423 GCA_905132765.1 Moricandia arvensis
CCACTATATAACATTTTCTTAGAAAGTTTGAAGGAACCAAAGCCGATTTCAAACACTACTACTGACATTATCTGTTTGCTTTGGGATTTGGTATACACTGGATTGGATTCCTTCTGCAAGTCTGGAAGGTAAAAGTATGTGTGCTTCTGATTCCCCTATCTCTCCCCTTCAGATTAAAAAAGGAGCCAGACAGGATTTGGTGGCTACAACCATTAAAACTTGATTCATATGATCCAAGAAAGAGATAAAGGTCAAAAAGAAGTGAACATGATCTGGTGGCAAAAGCCATTAGAGCTTGATTCATGGAAGCCTATCCAAATATCTCAGTCAATTAAAAGAATAAAATAATACCCTCAAAAGAAGGGAGACATTGACTAAGAAGAAGTGAGAAGAGAGAGAGAGAGAGGAAACGAATCAGAGAAGGCGACATGTGTGTTCAGATGACCATGATCAATCGATGTTGCACATCTGACATCAATCGATGACCAATTCTCAGATAGCCGATTTCAACCCCAAGTTAGAGACAAGACACAAGATTACAAGATTATCCCTAGACAAGTTTTGACATAGATTTTAGGATTTATATTTATACTTTATGTATTGCACCACAAAAGGGGGTGCCAAGAGGCATATTGTGTGCACCAACTCTCCATTATAGATTTAGGATTTATTTAGGGAGAAGATTCATTACTCCTTAGGGAGATTTGTATTGGAACTCCAATATTTTATCTATGCATTATATTCAGATGTTATTCTTACTTTGATTATGTCTGAGTAGTTAAATTAGATTTAGGGTTGAATGATATCAATCATGGATTAGCCCAAAAGTAGGATTCCTAGGTTAAGTTAATATCCATCAATTGAGTTGTGTTTAATGCTTGCATTCTAGAGTAGCTAACTAGGACATTTACGACTACGAGAGTAGGTTCTATGCCATAATAGACTCCATTAAACTAGGTTGTTAGGCGCATGCGAAAGCTGATCTAATTAGTTGGTGAACATATCAAATCTCGTTCACACTTCCTTCTGATTTCACCATCAATCGACATCAGGCCTTAGCCGTCGATCATGGTATTTCCTTTTGCTCGCATACGAGAGTTAGAGTTAAAAGGGTCAGAATAGTTAATATTTGAGTTCTAGAATACTTACATATATGTGCATTTTATTCCCTATAATTTATTAAGCTTGAAACCCTAGATATAACATATTTACATTTGCATCTAGTTAGATTAACATATTTCCATATTTACATTACTAGCATATTTACATATTGCATCTACACCTTCTGATAAGGAGTATTTTCTTAAACCAATTACTTGTTACCAATATATATATAATCACCTAGCTTAGTCTTTAGAAATAAGAAATCTATTTGTGTGTCATTGTTCTCTGTGGATTCGATCCCTAAGTACTACACATGATCTCTCTTAGCAATAATATTGTTTTGTGTGTCAGGATTAAGGGTTAATTTGATAGTTAATTGTTTAGGATATTTATACACTGCTAGAACAATAAAAACACCTAATGTCGCTCAGCTAAGGTTTTGTTAACATCAACTCATCTAAGTTTATCTAGGCGATCAATAACGCTTTCTCATCTACTAATTATACTAAGATCTAAATTCTATTTAATTACTCTATAACTAGCATTAAGAACAATCCATGTGAATAAATGATTAGATAACCCTAGAAATTTTATCAACTTATAAGTTTATCCTAAACCTTAGAAAACCCTAAATCTAACAAAAATTCTACTCAGACATGATAGCAGAAACACAAATCATATTCTAAATAAATTGCAATTAAAATCAATAAGAATAAAACATGAGTTTGAAATCTTCTCTGAAGAAGTCTGAGTTGTCTTTCCAAATCTAAAATAAACTATAGGCCTAATCAATGGCTTATAGTTAATGTAGGTCTAAAACACGTTTGGAGCTCTTTTGTAAATACTGAAAACTTCTAGTTATTTTTTGTAATTCTTGAAACATGGTAATTAAACAAATCGGTTTCTTCATATGTGAGGGTGTCACCGATACCAAGGAGGGTGTTGATCGACACCATGTGCTTAAATAGACTCCGACTTTCTCTCTTTTGCTCCAATTCTCTCCAAGATCTAAATAGTTTCATAATCTTCAAAATGCTCCAAATGTATATGAACCTATAAAGACTTTTGAAAACGACTCTAAACACATAATAAAAAGTCTAAAATAAGACTTATATCATGGTCAAAACTCTAATAACCATGATATATCAACTCCCCCCCAAACTTAGCTTTTGTTTGCATTAAGCAAAACAAAGAACAAAATTGTGGAAGAGGGTTGAAAACGCAAGAACTCAATTTACGCTTTAGAATATACACTTTCACCATCACTTATTGCAAGCCACATCAAATAGTACCAACCTTAAAAGGTGCTTCCACGTACCAGACCCCAACTTAGCAACCTAACCATTTCATCCAACATCTCATAAGATATATCCAACACCACCATCGCTGACCTCATTTTAAGAGCTTAATATGCATACATGGACTCTTACCCATTTAGGTTTTTGATCCATATACAGTCTTACTCTGGTTTCTTTTTTCTCACTTCTTTGACTCAATTTCTGTTCTTCTTTTTATTTTATTTTCATGTTCCAAAGTTTACTCGAATGATGGGGTAACCAGAAATTTTCTTATCCCTCGCTTACAGCATTTTATGATCATTCCATTCGCAGTAAAATAATAGGGTCATGGAAATTTTTCCTACATTTTTACTCCAGAAGAAATCATATCAGTCGTTCCTTCTTGCATTTTTTAGGTGTGGAAGGGAAGTGAAAAGGGAGCCATACTTACACAAACTTGTCTTTCCAGACCTAAACGAGGAATATGATCCAATGTATACCGAGCCTCAAGACAAGAGATTAAATTTGATTATGTTGGAGGCCATTTTGTATCCTTCAGACACTCTCGCCAACATGAATTTTATTGATAAATCAATCCACTTTGGTGTTTCCATGTAATACAACTTGCAATCAATAACTCAAGGATGGTATTATGTAGCAGTCATATGATTAGTTCCAAGAAAAGCTCATAGTTCTGACTGAATCAGCTTTGACTCAATAAAATGACACAACTGACACTCAAAATAGAACACAGTGTCAATAACTACATCCCTCTGACTTAAACAACATTGGCCTAAATGTTATACAGTCTGAGGTTGGCAAAAGAAACAAAGAATATTGAGTAAACTAATAATAATAAAAAAAAACATACATGTAGGCAAGTTGAGTGTCCACCAACACTTGGTGGTGTCGATCGTTACTCATTAGATGGGAGAGTGTCGACCGACATTGGGTACTTTACGACACGTAGGAAAACTTACCAATCAGTGGATTGCCTCCACTCAACGCCTGTTTTACCGTCATTAGCTCGAATTTGAAGACAAGGTTTCTTCCAAATGAGATGTGAAATTGCTCCAAAACAATTTTCAGTGTCCAATATCTTCAGTTTCAGCATATTGCCCATGAAAATTTCAATGTAGCTTCCCATTTACATCATCTCAGAGGTGTAAATTGTCTGAACCTTAGCAAATGGTTATGAGAAACCTCTAATGCACACTTTTTACTCGATGACACCATCTAAGGAGCTCTGAGGAACCAATGTCAAATGTGGATCTCCTTTGATCTTGTTCCTCTTCACCTTCTTCTTTCTACACTTTTCCCCAGACTTAACTGATTTTTATGTTGATGTTTCCATCCAAAATTTCCTTGACTTTGTTCTTATCAATTAAGTCTACCTGAGAAAAAGCTACACGAAAAGGTTCATAAGATATTTTAATGTAAATATCTAGACGAATACCTCTATGTTGTCGCAAAACTTTGTAGAAGACATCCTCATCAATGTTTGCAAATGATACTCTGCTCTTTTGCATGTCAACTACTTCACCCACTGTAGCTAGAAAAGCTCTTCTAAGAAGAATATACATAGATGGATTCCACATCTCTAACACATAAAATCTTATAAGGAGTATGCAATTCCCAACTTTCACTTCATAATTGTTGACAACAACAAGTGGAGATTTTCTCAAGAGACCTGCAAAGTTTAGTTTAAACTTCAGAGCTTATGCGACAAGCTCTACTTTCTCAGTGTTGTCTTTAGGCATAATATTAAGTGCAAATCTTGTATCACAGAGAACATCAAGAAATTCAACTCTTGATATAATGCATGGGACCATAAACTTTCCAAGATCTTGTTGATTTGTTAGTTTTTGACCCATGTTTCTGCACTTATAGCTTCATCATACAATGCTTTAATCTCTTCCATGGTCTCTATAGTATTCTTGAAGAACTAACTGAATCAAAATTCATCATAGGCATTTTCAAAGGAAACACCTTTTGGAATCCTCTTCACTCTCTTGTGGAACGCAACCAACTCTTTTGTGTTGATAGGATGTTTTAGATGTTTCGGTATTGCAGGAAACAAAAACTTTGGCTTGTTGACCTTCTCCTCAACTGGTTTTGGTGTGAATGTACAAACATGTAAAGAGTCCATCCACTATTGTCAGTTGACACCTTTCTTAGATCGTGGCCAAATTGGAACCTGTGGCTTTTCCAGATGGATGTCGACCGACACCAGATGGGTCTCGATCGACAGTAAGCTTAAGTGTTGAGATGACAATTCGTGATAGATTTTGGTCTGACAAAACTTGAAGATATGTGCTTCTCATGGGGTGACGACCGACACCAATAGTAAATGTCGATTCACATTTAACTATATGACTCTAAATTCACCTTCTTTCAGCTCGTTTGACTCTCCAGATCCGTGATGTTCATCATCCTCTTCCAAAAAAGAGCATTTCCATCTATATTGGGTTTGTGTTAGTTTTTCTATGAAGCATACCTTCTTGCCTCTTCACAACTTCAATAGTATCTTAAAATTTAGCTTCTTCACATGAGTCTTCAGAGCTTCAAACTTCCCATTCAAAGAAGTGTAGATGGCATTGATTTTATTGTTGAAGTCTACAACCTATTTTTTTTGTCCTTCCGAAATTTGTTCATGCATTGATTCCATCATATTCTCATGAGTTTTGCAGAAAGTGTCTGGTAAAAGGAGGATTCATAATTCCTTGTCAAGCTGTTGTTAATCTGAAATGGTTTTTGAAACTGATTTATCCGATTTTAACCTTGAAAACTAGTTCCCTTCACATATTTGACTTAGTTCTCTTTAGTAGGCTCAAAGTTTTCAACCTCTGCAGCAAAGTGAACATGTTTCTTGTTCACAAGGAGATTGTGAATTGAATCCAGCTTGGCTTTAACCTCAGCAATATGTCCACCATCCATGTTTCCAACTGATTTTATCTTATCAAGATCTGCATTCTTGGTGCTATTTCTAGACACCAACTTCTCAATCAAATTCTTAGCTTCTTTTTGGCTACTGGTATTGAATTTCTTCACTTGCATCATCCAAAGCCATATGATACTTGCATTTGAACCTAAATTTGATCCAAAAATTCTTGGATTCCTCAATATATCCTTGAGAAATCATGGAGATCTTGTTGCTCAGCTTCTCAAACCTTGCATCATCAAAGATATTGTTCAAGAAAGTTTTTTTGGTGTCGCTATAGAAAGTAAAAGACATTGGTGCAGTTGCTTGAGCCAATAAGATGCGTCCCCAGATAGAGAGTAAGGGAACAACTTACAAAAGAGGTAGTCTTTAGAGACTCCATTCAGCTTGATTCTTGATGCGAAATCCTTGAACCTCTCAAGATGGTCCATTGGGTGCTCATGAGGTAGACATGAAAAGGCTGATGACCCACAACTGTGTGGTATGCAGGTTTTATCTCAAAGTCATACCTTTGGAGTGGTGGGTCAATTTGCAGACTATTAATGTAAAACTGATCATGCCTATTATAATCTCCCAAGGTTTTTTGTCGAACAACTCTAGCATAAACATTCTCAGAAACAGACAATGCATGTGAGTCATATTCCCAACATCATCAACCAGTTGCCTAGCTTTGTTGCGCACATGACCCTCTTATTCTTGAAAGACTTCATTCGTATCAGCCTCTAATATGACCGGATTAACCATCTATGCTTGGTCGTGTACGACGGAAATTTTCACTGGTGTGGTGTCTCTTGACACTTGTTTCCGAGTGTTGTCGATTGATACATTGATGGTATCGCTCAACACTTGCTTTGCAGACTTCTGGTTCTTGTGTTCCAACTGTTGTAACTTCTGGTTTGATAGATCCAAAAGCTCTTTTTCCTTGTTGCTCTTGGTACTGCGATGCAGGCTGAAACACAAATATAATAGTTGAAATAAAAAAAGAAAAATCTATTCTAAATCGTATACCTAGTCTAATGGTGAATTAGACCCTCAACAACAGCGTCAAAATTTGAGATGCTCAAATTTACCCTAAGAACAACTATGCAATTTTAGAGTGTCAGTTGTAATAGTTAAGGATCGAATCCACAAGAATTGGGATCACAAAATATACTTTAGTTATCAAATTAAGATAGAACGATAATTATAAAGCAGTAAATAACCTGAAAGTAAACGAGGTTGTAAGCGATTAGGAACAATGCTAGACCTATGGAAAATCAATTAGATAATTCAAAATAGCAAGAAAACAAATGCTAAGGGTTTATGAATAACAGTTCTAAAAATCAAATCACAACAATCAAGTCAACCAACTTTCGCTGCAGAAATTGTCTATGTCGAGATCATAGAATCCCAAATCTCCTTACGGATTCATAAAACTAAGACAAGCACTAAGATCATGTTTGCTAAGTTCACCAAATCCCTAAACCATTTTTTTTACGAATAGTTATTTAGCTCATCTAAGATTATTCCAAGCAATCAATAGTGCTTTTGCATCTACTAATTATCCTAAGATCTAGATTCTAGTTAATTACTCTAGAACTATAAGTAAGAACAATTGAAATGAAGAAATCAATACACAACCCTAGCAATTCTATCATTCATCCTAAACTCTAGAAGACCCTAAATCTAACAAGAAATGTACTCATAAATAATAGCATAAACAAAAACCATATTTAGAAAATATTGCATGAGAAATCAATATGAATAAAACAAGAATTCAAAATCTTCTCTGAAAGAGCCTTACTTGTCTCACCAAATTTAAATAAATTGTAGCCTAAAAATTATCTTAGTATAAGCAATATAGGTCTTAAACACGTTAGAGACTCTTTTATATATACTAAAAAAAATTGGTCCTTTTGTAATTCTTGAAACTTGGTAATTAAACACGTCGGTTTCTTTATATGTGAGGGGTGGCAACCGACAACAAGGAGAGTGTCGATCGACACCATGTGTTGAAATCAACTTCAACTTTCGGTCTTTGGCTCCAATTCTCTCCAAACTCTAAATAGTTCCAGAATCTAAAAAAAGGCTCCAAAACTTTCATGAACCTATAAAGACTTGAAAACAACTCCAATATAATAAAGAATCTAAAATAGATTTATATCATGGTCACAACCCATGAAAACTATGGTAGATCATTTACATTCTTATAAATTTGACAGATAAATTTTCTTTAAAATATAACATTAATAAAACTTGCACTTTATGCAAGAACCCTAAGGTATTGAATTTGTACAGATTTATTTTAAAACAGGTGAAATATAAATTCAAAGCTCTAAAGCTTATTGAAATTATGGATCAAACTCTTGACTTTGTAGCCGATAGTTGTAGTTATTGATGGGACATTTTCCACGGTGAATTACTAAGTTAAGAGAGACTATTATAGCTGTTGATCAGAGAGATCAGGCCTGTTGAAGATAATCACCAAAGTTTGTGAAATTTGCGCACCAATGATGGTTGAGCAGAGTAAATTCTAATTTCATTGTAATTGGGTAGATGATCTCTTATTTCACCAAGTAAAGGAGCTTCCAAATCTAATTTCACTGTAATTGGGTAGAGACTTTTATACCACTAAAACTTAAATACTAGAGTGCCAAATCATCCGAGAACCAGTCGGAAGCATATTAATCATCTTTGACTGTTGAAACATGCGTTTCTGCTAAACCTCCAAAAATGCGTTTGTTTTCCTAACCATTTCTTGAAACCCCTTTAGTCACTATACTTACTAAACTGTGGAAGTTCGAAAAATAAATGTATGTCGAAATAAATCAAAGATGTTTGGGGCCCTCACCCATCCTTCCTTTCAAACCTGAGAAATTCTTCTTTTTAACGAGCTGATAACCTTTTCCACTGTCCATAATCTTTTCCTCTTGAACCTCTGACTCGTTGGACTCAACATCACAACATCAGATGAATCAGACTCAAACCTCTGTAGAAGAAGCATTAGAAATGTTTTGTTCAGTGTTTGCACCAATAAGTGTCTTCAGATTAAGGGATTACTTTCCTCGCGCTTTTCAAGATTCTTCTTGTCCAACTTGGCATTCAGAGTTGGACATAGTTTGGATACAATATGAGGCCTTACTTGACTGAGGGATCAAGTCAATAGCTACCCAAGCTTAGTTTTCTCCTTAGCTCTCTTTGTTTATCTTCCTTTGCCTTCACTAGAGCTTGTAGGCTTTGATTTTGGGAAAGGATCAGTTACATGAGTGGTGGATTCACAACATGTACAAGTGATTTGTGCGTTGTTACACCTCCTGGTACAGTTTCATATCTCCATGCATAATCCATAAATTGAGGGCGTCCACACCCTGGAGATAAGAAGCCTACTAATATCATCAACTCAAATTTCACATCGATTGCCTCCGTGAGTAGCTTATTAGGATCAATGATTGTAAATACCTTTGAAATCTCAAGATTTGTCTTGTTTGTTATTTTGGGGTGAACAAATTATGGTTCTAAACCAAATCTGCGAGGCACTCCATACCATCTTAATTGAAGAACTGAAAAAGGGACCTTTCTCAACTCCAACCAAATAGGCACTTAGCTTAGTTTCGGTTTAACATGTATCACCCCTGGTTTCCGTCGACCTACAAATATAGTTGACCTTTAATTCTCCATAGTCGATTGTTGATCATTTTTTTTCTTGTGGCCACATTCGGTATCCTGAAGAGGAAGGCAAAACCCTCCATCTTTGAAACTGAAATATCCATGAAATACACTCCGAATGTCATTGACTACGTTATGTATTATGCCTTGAGATGGCAGATCTGAACAGAATTTTCCTAGAGCGTACTTCTATCCTTTCTTGTTTTTCTCGATTACTAAATTGGTAATCATAATGCAAGCTTCACTTGAGGGGAGGGTGAAAGACACTCCCTTTTTTCAGCCTTTTCGTGGTACCTTTGGCCCTTGAGAACAAGATATCTATTCCCTTAGATATTGTGACCTCGTAACCACTATTTTATCGACTGTGGGGTTTTGTTTGGTAACACCCGTGGAAGATTTTTCGAGCTACTCTCCAAGCTCTTCTTTTTTTCCCTCTAAATGGGCCATTGTGGAGTGCACTGATATGACTTGATCCGCTGGAGGATTGATCACATTTCATGTTTCAACTGGATCTTCTAGGTAAGCACAGTTTATGTTGTTACCGGATCTGCTGGAGCATCGATTACAACCTTTGTTGTTACCAGATCTGATGGATTAGCAATCTCAGTCACAGTTTTAGGGCTTGTTGCACCATCGAGCAGATTAGACGCCATTTAAGTATCAGAAATGGGTTGGATCTCTTCACACGACACATTTTCGACATCATTAGACAACAAATGTTGGAGAACATTAGTCGAAGGTTTAAGAGTAGCAATCGACTTTGGCAGAGAGCGAGACTTGAGGCTTTTATGTTTTCCCATAGTTGAGAGTGAACTAGGGAGAGAGGTGGAGGGTAGGGATTCCAACGTCGCAATAGACACTAGAGAATAACCACAAACGAAGATAATATTGAAAATTAAATCGCCGTAAAAGACACACCTTAAATCAAAGAGAGAGAAAAGCCAAGATAAAAATAAGAGGAATTTTTTTTATTGATATTTAACTTGTTATATAGAAAATATTATGATTGTTGTTACTATTAAAATTTGTATGTTTGAAAATAAACTATATTTTTAAAACACTATATAAAAAGTCAATTATATGCATTTCCTCTCTTTTTTAATCTGATCTATCCATTAAATAAATTTCTTCTCTAGAGAATTAAAAATAAAATAAACCATTGGATATTATTTTAATTAAATGTATATAATTATAGTTTATTTTTATTATATAAATATTTTTAGAATCTAAATCACATAAATATAAATTATTTGTGTGTCCACGGTTTCAACACATATTGAAGGAAACTTCATCTCATAATCTATTAGAAAAGTTAATCACTGGAAGAATGGAAATAAGCATGATTTCTCATAATAAAAGTTTTTTTTAACATTGGATAACACAATTGCATCATTATATAATCTTTAGTTCTAATTAAATATGATGATCAACTACCTGCAATTTTTGTGATACTGATGAACAATTTCATGGATAATGATTTCACGATGAAACGCTCTCCAAAACACTTTGATGGACAGTTTTGTATGTACAACATCCTCAATAGACAAACTCTGTCCACAGCATAGACCACAACGAACGGCTCTGCATGTAGTATTCTGGAATATCGAATAAGTTTTGTATCCTATAATCTGCAAGAATTTGCGTTGTTTGAGATTCGAACTCTAGACTTGGATGTAGAAGTTTTTGATCTTTGACCACTAATTCATTGTGCTCCCACGTAATAGAAGATTAAGACAAGGATTGAAGAAAAAGATAGATCCATCTAAGAGATCGAACTTTGAAAACTTTCAAGTAAAGCATTAAGTTATAGTCCCTAAACGAAATCACCAAATCTGTAATGAAAAAAAAAAACAAAACAAAAGATCCGAAATTAAATGGAAAAAAATGCCAATTTGATCGGAAAATTAAACTGAAAAAAGAAAATCAAGAGAAATTATCTATTTTTATCTCATGCAATAAAATATCAAGTTGGACATGATCCTTTCTCTCTCTTAACACTGAAAATTTTCAAAGAGAGAAAATAGACTAAGTTTTTGATTTTCCAGCGAAGACCGGATTTTTGTTCCGTTGCAGATATCATGTTTCGACACAATTAAAATCTCCTTCGTGTCCAGATCATATTTTTCGACATTATCTTTTTTGGTTTTCTTCCTTTCTTCTTTTAGTTCTTTATGATCGTTCTGAGTCTCATTATGTTGGGTTTGAAGGCGTTTTGTTTAACCAAGCGAGGACGGCTTAGTGGTACTTGAGGGAGCTTCGGCCCCGATACGGTCCCGGGTTCGATCCGCGCTGGCCACCGGGGGATTAAAATTTGGGCATCGCCGGCGACAGAGGACCCGCTTCGGTGGGGCTAGTCTGGACCCACTTCTGTGGGGCCAAGATACCTCTGTATAATTCAAAAAAAAAAAAAAGAAGGCGTTTTGTTTATCATTGATTACATTTGGTTATTTCAATTAGAAGGAATAAAGCTTTACTTTGATGTTTATGTAACGTCTCCAAATCTGATTGACTTAACTAAGATGTTTGGTTAAACTTTGTTATGGTGCATGTTTAGGGTATCTTCAACCCAACTCTGTTCTTTTACTCAAAAATAGAGTAAAAAGAAATATGGAGTAAAAAACACTTCAACCATACTCCATTTTTCATTCTATAAGAGCATCTCCAATGTAAAACTTCTTATATTCCTCCAAAATAGAGTAAAATAGAATATGAAGTAAAAATATTTTAACCCTACTCCATTTTCATTCCATAATGGAGTAAGAACAAAAAAAAGATTATTTCATTTTTGGAGCAAACTTTATTATGGAATAGAAAATGAAGTAAAGTTGGAGTGTTTTTTACTTCATACTCATTTTCACTCTATTTTAAAGTAAAAAATAGAGTTGGTTTAGAGATGCCCTAATAGAGTTTACTCCATAAATGGAATAATGTATTTTTTTTTTTGTTCATCACTCTATTATGGAGTGAGGAATGAAGTGGATTAGACCATTTTTACTTCATATTCTCTTATACTCTATTTTGAAAAAGAAATAGAGTTTATATTTGGAGATGCTCTTAATAGAATGAGAGTTTTCTCTATAAGAAACGTTATGGCAAAGGCTTTGTGTCCTATCTTTCAAAGCTCATTGGCGAATCACTTTTGACTGTTTATCGAAACTTAACTCGACAGCCATCTAGAAGAAAGAGCATGCAAGTGGGTTTAAGGTGGAAAGATCATTCGCTAAAATTTTGGTGAACAAGAGTCAGTGGAATTTGGTGTAAATGCACTACTTCCTTCGCTCAATCCAAGACACGTCGAAGGACGCACAAGATTTTGACTGGGCTGTATTTAGATTTTGTCTTGGGCTTTCGATCCACTTGTGATCATAAATTCCACTGAGCTTTAACAAAACTAGATGGTTTTCTATGCAATTCGCCTAAATAATAACTTATACAAAATATTTTATTTAAAAGTTAAAAAATATTACTTTAACTTTAAGTTGATTAATTTTTTAAAATTATAAAGTAATCATTTGTAATTTTTTATTTAGTTTAATTTTCTTCGGTTGTACTTAAATTAGTTTAGTTTTAATAAATCATTTTTTAATTTTTTAAATAATATTTTTATATTATTTTAAAAATAGAACTTAATAAATTTTTGGTTTTCTGGTTTTATTTAAAAATATTTAACTTATAAAAATTTATTGGATTTTAAATACCTTCAAAATTTTAAAAGTTGATTAGCCTTATCTTTACATTGAGTATAATAAACTCAAATATAACTTTATTTATGTAACTAGAAAAAAGTCTAAATATTTATGTAATTTTTATGTTTGATATGATAATATAATATTATGAAAATGCATAAAATCTTGTCAAAATATAAATATCTATAATAACTTGATCATATTAAAATAATATTAACATCATGTAATAAATTTTGGAAATTAATATTATATTATTTATAAAGAACAGAATAATAACAAAATTTTCTAAAAACAATATTATATTCTTAAAAATATGTTTTTCAAAAATAGATAGCTTTTGAAACAGGAAACACGTGTTATTTTACAAAAATTTAATTGAAGATTTTAAAATATTATAATACTATAATATAAAGCATTTGTAATTTACATATGAAAGTTTATATTCTTTTATTTTATCTCTTATTAATAGTATTATATATATACTGTATTTTGAGAAAATAAAAACCAAAACAGTATATAAAATATTTAATCATGAAAATATAAGTATAAGAGTGAAATATATCTTACCATATATAAGTGATTTCTATATAGAAACATTGAAAATAGATAAAATACTAATAAAGTAAGAGAATTTTTTTATTATTTTCTTATTAACTTATTTAATGTAAGTTTATAATAAGTTTCATCTAAGTTAAGTTATTTTATTTATAAGTTTTTAATTATATTAATGATCATATACTTATTGTTTTATATTTGAATTTCTATACTTGAATATAACAATTACATAATTTGATAAAAGTAATATTCTTTTTTGAAATATATTTTTGTAAAAATAGCTATCTTCTGGAAATATGAAACATATATTATTTAAAAAAAATCACAGATTAAAAATATTATAAATGCTATTAATATAAAAAATATTTACATTGCTAATTTATATTCTGGTATTTTATGTCTTAATTATGATATCATTTATATACTATATTCTGAAAAAAATGAAAAACATTAAAAATATATTAAAAAATAATAATGAAAATATAACTATAAGAAATAATTATTTTTACATTTTATTATATATAGATGATTTTTATTGAAAATATATAAAGTACTAAACAATAAATTTAATATTTAAATTTTATTTTATTAACATTTTTAGTGTGTATAATAAATTTTATCTAATATTGAATTGTTTTGATTCTAATTTTTAATTACGATAATTATATATGTTTTATATTTAAATTTATATAATTGAAATTTCTGTTATAATTGTGTTAAATTAGATATAATATTTATGAGAAATTGGTAAGAAATTAAATTAGATATAATATTTATGAGATATAATATATATTAACATTTTGGCTTACATTTTAGTGATTATTGTTTTGAGTTTAGTGTTGAAGGGGTGAGGTTGAGTTTCTAAAATGTTTTATAAATATTTAGAAAAAATAATTTAGTTTATTTTCATCACAATTTAAAGGTATTTTAAAAAAATTTCATTCATTAAAAGTAAATTTGTAAAGTGATATTAGACTTGTGGTATAATTACAATTTTCCCAATATTTTATCATCATTTTTAATATGTTATATTATATTTTTAGAATTTAAAATAATTACGGTGAATACACCTTAGTAAACATTTCTCGATATTAAGGTTGACAAAAAAATAAAAAATCTCTTAAATATATTTTTTAAGATTTAAAAAAATTATCAAAATAGATTTTTTTATTCTTTTATTTTAAACTTTTTTAAAACTTTTTAAATTTTAAACATCATTTTCAAAACTTCACTCCGTAACTCTGAACCCTAAATTTAAATTAGTTAACCAAAGGATATAAATATATATTTAAACTTTTTAATAAAATTTTTTGGTCTTAAATACTATTTTAAGGACAAAAATTTTGCTAAGTCTATTTTGATCATTATCTAAAAAAATCAAACTGGACTCGAGTTATAATAAGATAGCACTTTGGGACTTGGATTATAAATTACAGTAAAGCATTTGCGCGTACTCGTGAAATTTCGAAGAAACAGAACCCCTTTCTCTCTCTCCAGTCTCCACTATATAAAAGCCTCTTCATCTCCTCTCTTTCTCAAAACATATCTTTTACCTCTTTCTCTCTACTTCTTGTCTTCATCTCAAACTACGAAACTATGGCCTCAAACTCCATCGTCGTTTTCCTCCTCCTCGCTCTCATAGTCTCCTCCGCCACAGCTCAGGCTCCGGGCCCATCTCCGACAAAGTCTCCTCTTCCAGCCACTCCTCCAATTTCTCAGCCTCCGAGAACCTCCGCACCAACTCCTTCACGCGCCACCACTCCTCCGCCGTCAGTCACTCCCACTGCAGCTCCTACTTCTCCTCCGGCTCGTTCACCGACCTCAACCATCGCTTCACCGCCGGCTCCTCCTACATCTCTAACACCCGATGGAGCTCCTGTGGCAAATGCCCCTTCTGGATCTACTCCCGAAGACAACAACGCCGCCGCACTCTCCGCCGGATCTTTCATAGGATTCCTATTAGTCGCCGCCGCTTTGTTGCTTTAATTTGGTGTTTAGATTATCTTTTAATAATTCGAGAGTTTAGCGATGGACGGTAGATATCCGATCTGTGGTTTTTAATAGTTTGTTTAGAGATTTATTTTGTGGTTTTATGGTGGATGATGTCCTAGTACTTAGAACACCTTATGTTATATCGTTTGTTATTATTACTCATGGTTTTTGTTATTTTTTATACACACTTATCTGGTTTTGATTATTGCATCCTGATTTGCATTACCGAGTTCAAAATTTGGTGGGTTTTTAACTTAATCAAAAGTTAGTGGTGATGACTATGATATCAGCAACGTGTGCGTGCTTAGACACAGGTGTCGTAGGGTCTAAAAACGGTGAATTTGTTGTTTATCGGTAATGGCAAGAACAGCTGGTTTGTTTTTGTTCGGTTCTGTCTTATTTCTAACACTTTATTGAAAGTCGGTGATATTTAACGAAGTTTATTTGCGTATTGAATGTTAAAAATTGTAAAAGTGGATTAGAAAAGTCTTGGGTTTGGTCAGAAAGATAGAGTAGGTGTAACATGGAGACAGCTGTAAGAATACTTGTAAGCTTTTCTAGGAAACTATTGGGTCAACCATGTGACTTCTACGTATTATGTTGAACCAAATTAGGTAAAGGTGCCGTAACAAAACGTGTTTTTGTAAGTTACACAAATCTGAGTTTCCTATAGAATGACTTGCGAATTATTTTTTCAAAAATAAGGAAGTTGTTGTTACGATTTATGAATAATTTGTGTATTTATTATATAATTAAAATTAATGTATTAATTATATAATAAAATTATTATATGTTTAAAAAATAATTATATATATATATATTATATTGTCATCAAAAATAATATCTCCCAATTATAAAATTAATGCTAATATTAATTAACTTATAATAATAATTATTTCTAAATGAATATGTTTGCTCTGCAAATTAAACCGATAATTTTGCATCTACATGAACGGCATACAACAATTGTTTTGTAGCACATCGTATCTCTTAAATAGACATTTTTAAAGTTTTTGTCATAAAATAGCATTTAATGAAAAAATGATCAAAATAATTTTTTATTTAATTATAAACTTTACCTCCAAAATTCAATTCCATAATTCTAAACCATAAATTTAGATTAATTAATCCAAAAATATAAATATATATTTACACCATTTAATAAAATTTATTTTAGTCATTTTTTTAGTGCTATTTTGAGGATAATTTTTTTTTATGTTTATTTTGGACTTTAGCTTTATAAAACAATACATAATAATCTTTTAAAAGATAATTAAAATAACATTTGTTTCAACGAAACCATGGACATCTGGACAAAATAATTTTTAGTTACATGGGCGACTTAAGAAATTTAAGTCCTCCTTGAACCTTTTTCAAAAAATATGCTTCCTTTCAACACTATTTATACAAAAAAGAATTTGGATCCAGGCCGCACGCTCCTTTGCCGCATGTCCTAAGATCATCTTTAATCTGTTTTACTATTTTTATTTTCAAAATAGAAGAATTATAATAAATGTAAAGTTTACTACAATGTATTTTTTTGTAATAATAATTTCTTGTTGGACCATTTTCAATGTATTGTATTATCTTCACCTTTAAAATAAAAAAATTCTATAATAAAGACTAGATGTGTTTCAATATAAATTTAAAAATAGTAATCTCCAAATATAGAATAAAAGTAGAGGAATATTAATTCTTTCTCCATAAATAAAAAAAAGAAATTATTATAGAGAAAGAAATATATGTATGTTGGAACAATTTAACTGCTAAATGTTATTACAGAAGATAAAATAGTAATAAATTTGAAATATTCTTATAAACTAAAACAATAGCAATTCCTTAGATATTATTTAAGAAGTGATTTGACTCATGTCATATTTACAATCAATTTCACTAAAAAAATGATATGAGATATTTAAATTGATGACATAGATTATGAATAAATAATAAATATGATAGGACAATTACATTTAATGTAGATTTATATTTTTGATTAAACTTATAGAATATGGAAATAAATAATACATTAAGATAAATCTATTTAAATATGATATTAAATAATATAATAATAAAAATATAAAATATTAATAATTTCAAAATATTGTTTAAATCTATTTTATAATCATAAAATTTGGGAAAATTGTTAAAAATGACTCAAAACTTGATTTCAAATGCAAAAGTGTATCCCAAATTCAATCAAATGCAAAAGTAACCCAAAAAGCTAGTGAAAATACAATAAACTTCTTGTGAGCAAACAAAAAAACTGTATTCAATTTTACCAAAATAACTTTTTCGCGTGAGAAGACTTCCATGTAAGTCTCCTATGGAAGACTTCTCTAGAAGTCTTCTCTAAGAAGACTTCCGGACGTCTTCCGTGAGTCGTCCAGTAGTCTTCCGAAAGTCTTCTCTGAGAAGAATTCCATGTACGTATTCTCCGGAAGACTTCTAGAAGTCTTCTCAAACAATAAATCCTAAAAATAATTTATAAAATTCATAAAAATATTTCTATAGAGGAAAAATATAAATCATGTAACCACAAACATTTGTAAATATTGTAAATTTATATCAACTAAAATTGAATTGTTTTCAACCTAGAGGATTTAATGTAGAATGAGTCATGGTATTCATTGGTTTAGGGTTTAGTAACATATGTGATAGTATTGTAGGTAGTTTTAGGTGTAGATTTTGAAATCTATCTTCTTAAACTTTTTTTTTGAATTTGACGAATATGTGTTAGTGATCCTCTAATAAGATGATTTTAAACACTTTCTAAGTTTCTTTATGTTATGGAAGTGTTTTTTGTTAGTTAATTGATTTAGGGTTTCAGAAGACTTCTAGAAGACTTCCCGGGATGTCTTCTAACATATAATGCAGTAGAAGACTTCATGGAATACTTCACGGAAGACTCTACAATTTTACCGCTTGAATTTCAGTGAAATTCAAATTCCCGCCTAATGGCGAAGTTTTCCGGACGTCTTCCGTGAGTCGTCCAGTAGTCTTCCGAAAGTCTTCTCTGAGAAGACTTCCATGTACGTATTCTCCGGAAGACTTCTCTAGAAGTCTTCTCAAACAATAAATCCTAAAAATAATTTATAAAATTCATACAAATATTTATATAGAGGAAAAATAGAAATCATGTAACCACAAACATTTGTAAATAATGTAAATTTCTATCAACTAAAATTGAATTGTTTTCAACCTAGATGATTTAATGTAGAATGAGTCATGGTATTCATTGGTTTAGGGTTTAGTAACATATGTGATAGTATTGTAGGTAGTTTTAGGCGTAGATTTTGAAATCTATCTTCTTAATTTTTTTTTTTCTAAATTTGACGAATATGTGTTAATGATCCTCTAATAAGATGATTTTAAACACTTTCTAAGTTTATTTTATGTTTAAGGAAGTGTGTTTTTGGTTAGTTAATTGATTTAGGGTATCGGAAGACTTTCCGGAATGTCTTCTAACATATAATGCAGTAGAAGACTTCATGGAAGACTTCACGGAAGACTCCGAGAAGACTTCTCAAGAAGTCTTCCAAACCAAACTCGAACTTAATTTACCTTCAATTTGAAATTAACCGAAAAAAACAAAATATATTTAACCTAACCTGATAATTTACTTTACATATAAATAGTAGTTTTTCACTGTTTTTTTTTCACTTTTCGGTGTTTCAGAAAAGAAAAAAAGTTGGTGAAAACTCTAGCCTCCTCTTCTAAGGCGATTACTGTGAAGATTTCCGACGAATCTCTTCCGACTACCGGTTCCTCTTTATTTCAGATCTGAAACCGTTCGTTTCTCCCCTTGACTTCTTCCTCTATTTCTTTCCTTTCCGACCTCAAGTTGATCCATTTGTCCGTAAGTCTGCCGGAAGTCTGCCGTAAGTCTTCATGGAAGTCATCCGTAAGTGTTCATGGTAGTCATCCGGAAGACTTCATGGAAGTCATCCGGAAGACTTAATGGAAGCCATCCGAAGTCTTCCGTAAGTCTTCCATGAAGTCTTCCGTAAGTCTTCCATGAATTTTTCCGTATGTCTTCAATGAAGTCTTCCGTAAGTCTTCGGTAAGTCTTCCGTAAGTCTTCGGTAAGTCTTCTGAAGTCTTCCTTAAGTCTTCCGAAGTCTTCCAAAGTCTTCACAGTCTGTATGTTAGTATAGAACTCTTGGTGTGTTTGTTTTATGTTTGAGATGTTGTTTTATCATTGTTTGCAGGCTATATAATGGAATTACCAGTACTCCCGAAGAGGTTGTTCACCCTAGGGGAATAGCCCATTCCATTGAAGAACATTGGATATCATATTGATGGCCCCAGATTACTTCCTGATGTAAGGGATGCTCTCCATGCTGATGAATGGGATGAGCTGAAGAACTTTAGGTTGGGAGTCTTCATAAAGTTCTGGGAGTTGAAATTTGGTTGGGCGTCTAAGCTGGTTCACTATATGCTCTGTTTTCAACTCGATGTCAAGAAGAAGTACGAGCTGTGGAGTCTCATTGGTTCAGAGCCGGTGAGGTTTTCACTTATTGAGTTCGAACATCTCACCGGTCTTAAATGCGACTATGTTGAGCATGTGGATAATCCTCATGTAGGGCTAACATAGGATTTGTATCGGTTCTGGGAGTTGATGGGTGTTGATATCGATTCTGGTCCAAGCTCCCAGCAAATAGTGGCGGCGTGTGGGAGATGTGGACAATGGTCTAGGGATGACTACATGAGGCTGGGATACCTAGCCATCTACACATGATTCATTGAAGGACGAAAGTCCACATGCGCTACACGGGCTAGTCCTGCCAGGCTAGTGATGAATCTTGAAGAGTTTGAGGCCTACCCATGGGGGAGATTGCGTTTAAGATCCTTATGGACTCTGTGAAGGCCAAAGATTTGACAAAATCTTACACCATTGATGGGTTTATTCAAGTACTCCAAATGTGGATCTACTTCGCTCTGCCCGACTTTGCTGCGAAGTATGGAAAGCCCATACGAAACAAACCTAGTCCTCCTTTGCTGGCTTATAAGGGGCATAAAGGACGAAAAATTTTCAAAGAGGGTATATGCACACATGTATGTCTCAGTATCTAACTTGATATGGTAGTGATTATTGTCTCAGTATCTAACTTGATATTCATTACTTCCTGCAGACTCGTGTGGTGAACCTAGTGGTGAAGGAGCTTGGTGAATTGTTCCCTCAGTGGGACAATGATAACACCGATGTGGCAGTTGAAAACCTCGTGAATCTCATCTGTGGTGGTGAACGTAAGATGAAGTGGGGAAAAGAGTGTTGGGCAGACATTGGTACTAAGTCGTGGACCAATCCAAAGGTCATCATTGTCAAGGAGGAATCTCTTGAGCTTCCTTTCAAGGAAGAAAGAAGACCCTGGAAGAAAATTTGTACTGAGGCTCGTACTAAGGCTCCTTCTGAGGATCGTATTGAGGCTCCTTCTGAAGCTCGTACTGAGGCTCCTTCTGTTTCGTGGAGTGGGGTTAAGAAAGAAGATCTTGAACAAAGTTTCAAGAACTTGACGAAAGTTATGACTGATGGGTTTGGGCAGTGCCTAAAGGAGGTCAAGCTTCTTGCCGATAGGATTGAAGCTGAGGAGAAGAAGGTGGGAATCAACCACAATGAACTTCAACTCACAGTTTCAGAACCTGATAATACTGCGCACGAACTAGGGGTAATACTTAAACCTCTCCCAAAATTGAGGAATACTAAGAATAAGAAGTGAAAGTTGTATTTTGTATGGATTTTGTTTCATTTGTTGATTGGATTGATGGTACATTTGTTTCATTTGTTGATTGGAACCTTTGGCTAAGTTAATTTTATGTGGATTGAACTCGAATTTGCAGAGTAAGAGTGTGAATGAGAAGAAAGTGTCAACAAAGACACTGACCAAAAACAAATGAGTAGCATCAATGCACCTCGGGTCCCGGAGGTGGAAGATCCAAGTGTTGTCATTATGGACAAAACTGAGCCAACTAAATCAGACTTGGATAGGGCGGACGAGAGACGCTGGGTAAAGAAAGATGCTACCACGGCATTCCTCAGGGGAAAGAGTGAACGAGATAGGAAGCTTGCTGCATCACAACAGTCTCCTTATCAGGGCAACAACACAACCAAAGTGATCGTGCCGAACAAAAAGGCTGGTCTTGGCTATGATCTGTTTGTTCCCCTTGACAAGAATAACACTAAGTTGCTTAATGAATTTTTGAAAAAAGATCTGTAAGTACTAATCTCCCACAGAACATTAAGTTGGTTGTTGTTGTTTGTTGATCTAGTTTTACTGTTTTCAGGACTCATAAAATAGATTTTGATAAAAGACCACCGGGTCCAAGTCTATGGTATTCCACCATCCGAACACCCCTAAAATGGCTCTACGACTCGGTAAGATTTTTAAGGTTTACTTGTGGAAGTCTTCTGGAAGTCTTCTGTAAGTCTTTCGGAAGACGTCTTCTGGAAGTCTTCTGTAAGTCTTCTGTAAGTCTTCTGTAAGTCTTCCGGAAGTCTTCTGGAAGTCTTTTGGAAGTTTTCCGGAGGACGTTTTCTGGAAGTCTTTTGTAAGTCTTCCGGGAGACGTCTTCTGGAAGTCTTCTGTAAGTCTTCTGGAAGTCTTCTGTAAGTCTTCTGGAAGTCTTCTGACTTGTTATGTCTTCTTGAAATTTTATGCCTTGTTATGTTTTCAATGCAACATATGGATGGTTATATCAATTTACTGAGGCAGCGGTTTCAGAGGCATCCAGAGCACTTTAGGAGCAAGAGGCTTTGCATTCTTGATCACGTGTTTAGCAGAATGTGGACGTTCAAGTACCAGAGTTTAAGAGCTCAGAGCCCTATGTAAACGGGTTAGGAAGGATGCTCTCTGCAGGGAGTTGGGATTATTATGCTGGTTTACTACCCAGATTTTGCAAAACAAAGAAGGTTTGGGGATCGGATGTGGATGACATTTATGCGCAAGTGAACTTCAAGAATGATCACTGGATTGCTATTTGGGTGTCCATTCCAAATAGGCACATCACCATATGGGACAACATTATAAACCATATTAGACCTGCTCAACTCGCCGATTTAATGGAGCCTTTTGCCAAGATGCTACCTTATCTGCTTGTTAAATGTCCTGACTCCGTCGAAGAGCGAGTGAAATACACACTAGAGCCATTCACATATGCGAGAGTGGCTGCCGGAGTACCTCATTGTCGTGCTGGTGATTGTGGTGTGTTCACCTTGAAATACATTGAGTGTCATGCTCTTGGAATGGAATCATTTCCTCATTCCTTATCTGATAAGAACGTCAAGAGCATTAGGGTGAAGATGACTATTGACCTATTTAATGAGACCCCTGGCAACAAGGGAGAAACCGATATTGAGGGCTTGGATCTGTATGATTGAACTAATCATTTGTAACTTGAACTAATCTTTTGTAACCTTGAACTAATATTTTGTACATAATTCTAATTCTAATGAAGGAACCTATTCAAACACAATACATAAGACATAAGATAAGTTCATAAGACATAAGTTCATAAGACATAAGACATAAGATAAGTTCATAAGACATAAGATATAAGTGCACAAGACTTCCAGAAGACATCCTCCGGAAGACTTACAGAAGACATCCAGACGACTTAAAGAATACTTACAGAAGAATTTAAGAAAACACCCTCCGGAAGACTTACAAAAGACATCTAGACGACTTACCGAAGACTTACAGACGACTTACAGAAGACTTTAAGAAGACATCCTTCGGAAGACTTACAGAGGACATCCAGACAACTTACCGAAGACTTCAAGAAGACTTTAAGAAGACACCCTCCGGAAGACTTACAGAGGACATCGAGACGACTTACCGAAGACTTACCGAATACTTACAGAAGACTTATAGAAGACTTCAAGAAGACATCCTCCGGAAGACATACATAGAACTTTTAGAAGACTTGCAGAAGACTTACAAAAGACATCCTCCGGAAGACTTACAAAAGATTAGTTCTCACTATTTGGATAATTTGGACATGTATGACCAGGTTGTCTGCAGTTTGAGCAGCTATAATCCTTGTGTAGCTTTTGCAGTTTGTGTCCTCTCATCCTATATAACTCCAACCAAGATTGTCATCTTGATTTCTTTTGTCGTCCTGGACCACGCTTTACATCTGGAGGAAAACAAGTCCGAGACTCAACTTCTCCACCACAAGAATATATATTCTGTGAGTATCCTGCATACAAATATTTCCTCGAGTAGAGGGGGCACACAAGTGTTGCAATATGCCGATTAGCAAAGGTTCCAGCTGCTATAGCATGCGAGCAAGGTATTTTCTCGATTCCATAGACACCACAATCACACTTACTATGTTCCAAATCGACAACACAATCACGTTTGCCACTTGCCACTTGCCACAAAGAATCGACTTCCATCAATTGGTTGGACATTCATTGTATCCGCTAACTCCTCACGAATCACCAGTAAGTATTCAACTCCCCGACTATGTTCAGTTGTGAGATTCAGAGCATCTTCTCGCCTTTTCCAATACCACCTTCCCAACTTTTCCCTTATAAACTCCAAAAGAAACACTATGGGAAATCCTCTTGCTCTCTTGAGAGCGGAGTTAGTAGATTCAGCTATGTTGCTCGTTTTTATATTGTACCTTTCTCCATGACAATGAACCCGTGACCATAGTCTCACGTCCGCTTCCTCCAAATATGTTGCCAGTGCCGGGTTAGCATTCCGAATCTCCTCCATGTAGTGGTTAAAGTCGAAGAGTGTATGAGCATAAGCAGCGCCTTTAACCAAGTACAATAGATGCTTCCCTTTATACTTTTGGAAAATGTTTTGTTGTAGGTGATAATAACATATTCCTCGGGTTGCCCAAGGGAACACCTTTTCACACGCGCTTTAATGGCTCTATGCCGGTTGGAGACTACCATCAAAGTATGCTGATCAGATACAACTCCTCAGTTGTGTGAAAAACCATTCACAAGCACAATCATCTTTTATATCTACGATTCCAAAAGCCAATGAAAATATCTGAAAATTACCATCTTGTGCAGCTGCAACTAACATAACACCTTCATACTTCCCACTTAGGTGAGTCCCATCCACCACGATGAACCTTCTCTGATACTGAAAACCAGCAATAGAAGCTTCAAATGATATAAATAGATACTTAAATATATTCTCAGCATCAAGTTCTTTACTAGTCTTAGAACCCGGATTTGCTAACGTAATTTGCTCCAAATATGAAGACACCTCTCATACCCTTCTTCTGCTGATCCTCTTACCAATTTTTGAGAATGTAACAATGCTTTGTATGAAGTGATGTAATCTAGAGTTATGCCAAATATGTTCCTAATTGCATCTTGGATATGCTACAGATTTAACCCATCAATGATTCCAACGCGATCTAAAAGTTGACCAACATACTTCGCAGTAAAATGTTTCCGGTAAGCTCGTCGTTGAGACACATAACATGTATGAGTCTTCACATACTTTGTTACCCAAAATGTGTTTGTTCCATGTTTCACACTCGCTCTAAGCTTCCATCCGCACCCAGGAACACGACATTTTGCTACAAGTAGAGTTTTAGTGGTCTTGTATATTTTGAAGGAGAATTTATGCTTCACCGCTGTCAACCACAACTCTGAAACCAATGCCGCTTTAGTGATAAAATTCTGGCTGACATAGATATTGGTGTCAACTATCCCATTCGAGCTTTCTCCTTCATTAGCATATGTCTCTTTGAAATTTTCAAAACATATATCTTCTTCCTCTTCCTCTTCCTCATCCTTAACTCTTCCATACTCACTGTAATCTCCAAACTCATCATCCACTTCATCAACATACTTCTCCTCCTCATAATTTATATTTTGAGGCAAATTATCATCATCTTCCACTTCATTTTCTTTTCCCCTCCATTTTCTTCTTACCCTCCATTTTCTTCTTCTCCTTCAACAGCTAGGTTTCCTTCAGCGTTGGCATCATTAACATTCCTCATCCTGCCTCAGCTTGATACACAAAGACGTACAACATGTGTTTTACTTATCTTGATCAAGTTCTGAACTTGTTTATCACTTCTAACATGAATATGAGGAGTATCATAAGCTATTTGTTGCATTAGTGCATCTGGTAACAAGTAAGTTAAATCCACAACCTCAGCGTTCTTATCCAGGTTAAAATCTTCTACAGCCATTTTAACAAGTTTATCATGTGTAGAACCATCACTCAAAAAGAACATTCTCGCTCCTTTGACATTATCAACCACAAAATCCCAAGAATTATAATTCATCAACCATTCTCCGTAAACAACAGGTAACTGAAGCATCATCTGAAAAATCATATTAAAACACATTAGCAAACACACAACATCATATTAAAAAAAAAACTTAGCAGACTTCTTAAGTCTTCTCACAAAAGACTTCTTAAGAAGTCTTCTACGTTTAGCTAGGAACATTAATAAACATAAAAAGTTTGTAACCTCATAATTATCATCATTTTAGTTATGAATTTCACTCATGATCCCCAATACACATTAATTAACAAGAAAATATTAAAAATTCGTTTTGAGTTTTGAGAAAATTGAAGTTTAATAAAGATTGACGTAGAAGACTTCTTAAGAAGTCTTCGCTAGAGAAAACTTCTAAAGAAGTCATCACCAGAGAAGACTTCTAAAGAAGTCTTCCATTTAGGTCATTTTTGCAATTGTAAATTTACGAAGGAAAACTTCTCTAGAAGTCTACTCTGTAGAAGACATATTGAGAAGTCTTCCTTTGTAAATATTGGCTTACTTTTGATTTTGAAAAATTCTCGGAATTCCCAGAGAAGACTTCTAGGGAAGTCTTCTCGGATAAACATGTTGGTTTTGCAATTGACCGAAATTTGTCAGAAATTTGACTTCTGTAGAAGACTTCCCTAGAAGTCTTCTAGGGAAGTCTTCTTTTTATAACATGAAGTCTTCTCAGCGTCGCCAGAAGTCTGTCTGAGTTACTTTTGCAATTGAGAATTAATAGCAAAACATTAAATATTATTGAGAAGACTTCTCTAGAAGTCTTCCGATGGAAGACCTCTTAAGAAGTCTTCTCTCGTTACCAAATGTTTGACCAGAAACCCGAAATAAAACTTGAGAAGACGTCTAGAGAAGTTTTCCAGCGGAAGAAGTCTTCTCATTAATATTTAATGTTTTGCTATTAATTCTCAATTGCAAAAGTAACCCAGGCAGACTTCTGGCGACGCTGAGAAGACTTCATGTTATAAAAAAGAAGACTTCTCTAGAAGTCTTCCGCCGAAAGACGTCTAGAGAAGTCTTCTACAGAAGTCAAATTTCTGACAAATTTCGGTCAATTGCAAAATCAACCTGTTTATCCGAGAAGACTGCTAGGGAAGTCTTCTCGGTCTTGCTTATTTTTTTGTAATCAAAGGAAAGTTAGAAGACTGATGGGGAAGTCTTCTAGTCAAAACACGCAAAAGGTCAATTGCAAAACTAGCCTATGCATTGACCAGAAGACTTCTCTAGAAGTCTTCTTCGCGAACAAATCTGAAAAACAATATCGATTTCATACCTTGGACCGTCAGATGACTTGCTTAGGCTTCTCCAAGAACACAAAACTTCAATACTCAAGCTACCAATCCGTTACTCTATGAACATTACAAAGTTTGGAATAAAAATCTTGGGTTTTTTTGATTATTTTTTAAGGAAAGTGAAAGACATGTGGTTTGAATGCACAACAAATGAGATAATAAGAGAAAAAATCGTTTTTTTGTCATTAAGACCTTCAAATGGTTGTTCATGGTAGTTGGGAGATTGATGGCAATGACAATATTGTAAATATTTGGTGAAGATAAGGATGATAGATTAAAAGACTTATTTAAAAAAAAAAGCAATGACATTTTTGTGAATAACTCAAAAATTTAGGGTGAATAAGGCAAATAAAAGTTCCAAAAAAATGGTGGGTTAGTTTTGCATTTGAGTTGAAATTTTGAGTCACTTTTTCAAAACACCATAAAATTTTTATTACTAAACAACATTTTCAAAAATTAATACATTTTTTAAAAAAATATTATAGAATTGGAATCGTATGATCATTTTTTTAATATTTACAAATTTTAGAAAAAAAATTAGTTGTTTTTCTTTGAAAATAATAAAAATTATATTATTGTTTTAAAAAAATTTACAAAGAGAGATATCCTAGGAAAGCACTAAAAATATTTTTTACAAAATAGGTTTTAAGGACGAAAATGACAAAACAAGTTTTATTAAAAAATATAAATATATACATATATCCCTAGGGTTAACTAATTTAGAATCAAGGTTTAGAGTTATGGTGTAGAGTTTCGGAGGTGAGATTTAAAATAAATAAAAAAATCAATAAAAATATTTTTGTGATTTTTTTAAGAGTTATTTTAGTGACAAAAACTTAAAAATGATTATTTAAGAACATTACCTTTATACAAATTGATTTAATGTATCTAAGGGAAATTCTGTTAAATAGTTTTTTTAAAGTTTTTATCACCAAAAAAATCTCAAGAAATAACTGAAATAATCATTTTTATTTGGAAAAAAATACTATTTTTTTTATATTTTAAACTCAACCTGGAAACCCCATCCATAACTATAAACACTAAATCTAAATTAATTAACCCTAAGTTTAAAATTTATATTTACACCCTTTAATAAAACTTCTTTTGGTCATTTTTCTCTTTAAATGCTATTTTTGTGAAAATAACTTTTTTTGAGAAATTGCCAAAACTAATACTTTCTTATTACGCTTTTGCATTTTCACACTACTCACATTTATTTTTGATTTTAAAGAGGTAAATAAACACTTATAACCCTAATGTTAACTAATCTAAACTTAGTATTAAATTTGAGGGACATGATTTTGGAGGATAGAGTTTATAATTTTAATTAAATATTTAAAATTAACATAAAAATTTAAAAATATTTTCAAAAAGCATTTTGAATTTTAAAAGAAAATTGGAGAAAATAAAAAAAAATCGAAAAACAAAATTCAAATAGAAGGTAAAAGTGAAGTTTTCCCATTTTTAGAATTATCCTAGGGTATTTATCTATATCTTAACCAAAATAGAATTAATATTAACTATGATTAACGAAATTAAAAAATTTATTAAAATATTAGTATAAAATAATAAAATTTAGAATATTAACGGAATTTATTTTTAATATAATTATTTAAAAGTTTTATAGTTGCACATGGTGAATGAAAACAACTAGTCTCTATTATAAATGAGAAGTTATGTAATCAAATAAGTTATTGTGTTATTGATTTATGACCTCATGGTCTTTCTTATATACAACTCTAAGATTCCTATTCCTATCCAGAAAATGAGATTATCTATAATATGGAAATAATCTATTCTAAGTCTATGATATGGTTAATATCCCAATACCCCCCCCCCCCTCAAGTTGGAGCATACAAGTCTTTGTATGTCCAACTTAAACTAAAATTCTTGAAGTTCAAATCGGTTAGTAGTCACGAATATCATCAGATGATTCATATCGTGATTTCGGTTCGGTTTCATCGTTTCGCTGGGTCGTCAGTTCAGTTTCGTCGAATTCAAATCGTTGTCACCTTGTTGATCAAAGAGAGAAGTCGTAGGTCGAAATCGTTCGTCGAGTCGTGGTTTCCGTTGCAAGATTTCTTGCCATTATCGTTTCGAGAGTTTGAGAGTTCAAGTTTCAAGTGTTTCGAGTTCGCATGTGGAGTTTGCAGAGCCGTAAATCGGAATTCGTAGAGTCGTTGGTTCGTAGTGTTCACGTTAGGTCGTTGTCGTGTGAGGCCGAAGTTCATAAGATCGAAGTTGTTCATCACGTCATCATCCGGATCGTCGTCTTCGTTTTCTTCAATTGTCATCACCATAACCAAACTCTTCTAACCACAAGAAAAGAAAGCGCTAGTTTTGGTCCACAAAAACCGTTATGGCTCTGATACCATGAGAAGTTATGTAATCGAATAAGTTATTGTGTTATTGATTTATGACCTCATGGTCTTTCTTATATACAAACTCTAAGATTCCTATTCCTATAGAGAAAAGGAGATTATCTATAATATGGAAATAATCTATTCTAAGTCTATATCGTATAGGATATGGTAAATATCCCAATAATAAAAGCAGAAATAAAAGTGCAATGGATCAATTTTACCTATAAAAGTAACAATGAGTTTGAGATGCTCTAAACAAGCTTTGTGTGGAGTATTACAAAAATTTTGCATTCAAGTTTAGACTAAATTTATAATCTTCAGCAATTTGATCTGTTAACAAAGTGATATAATTTTACATTAAACGTTTTAACCTATTCTTTAACCAGTTTCTCACAAAACTCGTTTTAGTCGTCCTTCGGAAGCTTAAGCCAAAAAGTCATGAACAAAGAAAAGGAACATCAATCATTGTTGGAGATTAATGTTTCGCTGCTACCATCTGTCCGGATTGGACCCGAGGATCCCTCTGCTATCTTTCCTCAGATCTTCTCTTCACCAGAACCTAATTAATAGATTAGCCGTTAAACCTTTGTCCAATCTTGAGGTGATTATCCATTCTGATTTTGTGAATCTTGTGTGTACTGAACTGAATTGGCTATGATCAGGAAATTTTCAGAGAATTTGGTTGTCATGGTCTTTGTTTAACTTTTGACATGGATGCTTAATTTTTATTGTCTTTTTTACATGGATATTTCATTTTATTGTCCTCTAAATCCCTGCATCACTCTCACATAGACCTTTGTCCACGTAGGAGCTGAAGAATATAACCATGAGGAGCTCATCGAACCGATATACGTTTGCGGAGCATATGGAGGAAGGAAAATCTGTGAGTGAGTTTTCAGTCAAAGGCCATGTCAGAGGAAATACAATATCTTCCATTTTTTCTGTTAAGAGATAAGTTGTTACATGTCATAAGAAAGAACGAGGTGATAGTGATGTAGCTGAAACTGGTTCAGAAGTACCACTCAGTTTATGCTGTATCTTCACAAGATGGTTACAAAATTAATGATAATGCATAATTTTGCACAGAAGATCTTGTCAATGCGACTCGTAAGGCTCTGAAAATGGAGGCTTTGGCTCAGTGTTGGCAAAAACTTGATGGGAACCTGTGTCAAGATTGTTTGGTTAATGCTAAATCGAGCATGTGAAGGTCATGAAAGTAGAGCTTAAAATATAATACTATACACAAGTGTTTTAACGATGCTGTAGAATTTAAACCTAATGATGGTATGAACACTATTATGACTGTTGAGATCATTACAGACTTACAGTTTTGGTCACGCATCAGTTGTCTTTCTTTCTTGTGCAGATGAGTTATGCTTTATAAATCATAGTTTTTCCCAGATTTGAGAGATAAAAATGTTATAAAATAGCAGTTGTTGTGGTTTCGTTGTCCATTCTCGCTTCTCTTGGTGCCTTCATCAGAAACATACGGTTTCAAAAGAAAGATGTTTGAGCTAATGTATGTGGTTTCTCGGTCAAACCATATGTAACTTCACTTTCTATTAGATTTTTATATTTTTTCACCCCTATAAAATTTACGCTTTCAAAACTTGCAAACTCAAAAATAGTTGGGTAATTTCTAAAATTTTCTTGACCAAATATAAAAACAATCAAAAATAAAAATATTTTCAATTCTAAATATATTTGAACATAATGTTCCAAATTTCTAAAAAGATAAAATCATTTTCTTAAACACAACACACAAAAAGTTTATATTGTACAATTCATAAGTAATACTCACTATGTTTCATATTAAGTGTCACTTTAGATTTTTACACACAGATTAAAAAAACAATTAATTTTTATATATTTCTCATATAAAAACACAATTATCTATACACTTAACCATATTTCAACCAATAGAAAAAATAATTTTAGTATAAAATTAATAATTTTGCATCGAAAACGACACTTATTTTGTAACAAAACATTTTTCTACAACGACACTTAATATGAAACGGAGGGAGTATAACACTTGGAAATTTGAATTTAATAGCAAAAAACATTAAAAAATTAATATCGTACTTTCCAAAAGTATGTCCTATATCGATAAAATTCACTAAAATAATATATCACCTTAATAAATTTGTATTTCCATATAGATTGGAAGTTAAGATCATAATCTGTAATATTTTCAGGATTAAGATTATATTAGGTGGTTACCCACAAATTTGTGGATACAAATAGTCTTAAAATTTTAATGTAATATAATATTAGTTAAGTTTTTGACACATTATAATATATTTTTAAACTGAATGTGAATTTTATTTGTTATATATATTCTAAATTGATAAATTTATATAATTTATTTATTTATATTATTTTATAAATATAAATATGATTTTTCTATATTGTATATATTTTTATCAAGAAATATAGTAACAATAATTAATGTATGCTCCAATGTTATTTCTGAATAACTACCATTTGTAGTTTTGATTTTGAATGTCAAGCCTAAGTTTTAGGTGTCCCATTTTTCTAATTTTCGCTATAATGAACTATTCCTGAAATTACCAGTCAACACATTTCGCGAGAAATATGAAGATATTCAACATATAAATTCTTACCATAATTAACTTGATATTTTTAGGACAAGTACTTTGGATGAAAAGGTTCAATATTACTAATATTTTCCTTATCCCAAGGACTGTGAGCCCGAGTCGTATGACGAAATTAAGACCGATTAGTTTATGCAATGTGGGGTATAAGATTATTTCGAAGGTTTTATGTCAAAGATTGCGACAGCTGTTGCCAAAGTTGATTTCAGAAACTTAATAAGCTTTTGTTTATGGAAGATTGATTTCAGATAACATTCTTATTGCTCAGGATATGTTTCATGGGTTAAGAAAAAACAACTCTTGTAAAGAATTTTTTTTGGCCATTAGACAAATATGACTAAAGCGTATGATCGTATATAATGTAATTTCATAGAAGTGATGTTGCTAAAATTGGATTTTGCACAAAGATGGGTTTCTAAAATTATGACTTGTATTTCTTCGATATAATATAAATATTAATTAATGGACAACCAAAAAGACATATTATACCAAACAGAGGTCTGCGACAGAATGGTTCACTATCACCTTATCTATACTATGCACGAAAGCACTAATAGCTAATATTAGGAAAAAAGAAGAAGAAAAATTACTGACAGGTTTAAAGGTTGCACATGGTAGTCCATCAATTTCATATTTATTATTAGCTATGATAATCTTTTCTTTTGTAAGGTTAACAAAAAAGAATGTGGGGGACAATACTACAGATTCTGAAATACTATGAGAGGGCGCCAGGACAACAAATTAACTTTATGAAGTCCTCTTTAAAATTTGGCCACAAGGTACCAGAGTTGGTAAGATTAGAGGTCCATTAGGTATTAGGAATTACCACGATATGCGGCATGAGAACATATTTGGGGCTTCCCGAGAATCTAGGAGGTTCAAAAGCACAAATTTTGGATTCCTTAATGAAAGGGTTAACAATAAGGTTAATAATTGGACAATTTGTTTTATTACAAAAGGAGAAAGGAAGTTATGATAAAATCTGTGGCATCAGCTATGCCAACTCATATTATGTCTCTACCAAAATTATTACAAAGAAACTTACGAGTGTCATTACACATTTTTGCTGGAGTAGTAGAGGAAATAATAAAGGGATGCATTGGTTTTCTTGAGATAAATTGTGTAAAGGGAAAAGGATGGAGGTCTTGGTTTTCGAAATCTTCAAAATTTCAACACTGCTCTTTTAGAAAAACACTTTTGAGGCTAATATATAAATATGAATCTTTATTTGCAAAGGTTTTTAAAGGAAGATACTATAGGAAATCAGATCCTTTGGATCCAATAAAGTCATACTCTCCATCTTGTGGATGGAGAAGTATTATTTCAACTTGATCTCTGGTTAAGAAATGGCTAATCAAAAGAATGGAAACATGTTCAAGCATTTCAGTATGAAATGATCCTTGGATCCCCGCTCCTCACCTGAGGTCAGCACTACCAAAATCTCAGAATCAATTTTTGAATCCATTGCTTAAAGTGACAGATTTAATTAATCCACTTGATCTCTCCTGGAATTTGAACCTGCTTAACGCATAGATCCATTAAGATCATGTGAATATTATACATTGTTTGGCCATTAGCCGTCATCATAAACCGGACATATATGGGTGGTATTTTACTGATCATGGACGATATTCAGTTAAATCAGGTTATCATGTGGAAATTTTGTATCCTAATGTGGGATCACATCAAACATTTTTTGGTCAATATACAAAAGCTTTGCTAGCGTATTCTTGGAAGCTCAACTGTTCACCAAAACTACAACATTTTGTTTGGCAGGCTATCTCAGCTATTTTACCAGTTACAAAGAATCTCAGATCGCGGTATCAGATGTGACACAATGTGTTAAATATTTGGACTTAAAGATGAATCAATTAATCATGTGCTCTTTGAATGTCTCCCAACGCTTGAGACTTGGGCAATCTCAAATATTCCATCTCACTCAAGGAATTTCCCTTGGCCATTAGTGTTTACTAATATTGATTATCTATTTTGGAGACTTCTGAAGGAACCATAATTAAGTTGTTTTTCATGGATATTGTTGTATATTTGGAAAAATCGTAATGATAAGATTTTTAAAAATAAAGTGGAAAATCCGATTGATATTATTAGAATTGACTGCAGAGATTGAAGGTGCTTTGTGGGCTGAAGTTCAAATTAAGGAACCCTCATTTCAAGCCTCCTCGAATTTCTCTAGGAATCAATTATTAAACAATACCAATTGGTGTTATGTTAGTGGAGCATAGAAAGCACAAGATCTTTTTACTGGAGAAGGATGGTTTTATCGAAAGGAATGAGCTACTGATACTATGATGAGATAGATGAATATTCACATGAGTCTATCATCTTTGCATGCTGAATGTGAAACGTTGATTTGGGATATGGAGTATGGAGTGCATGAAAATCCTACATATCTCAGAGGTGGTGCTGTAACTTACTGTTCTCAACTGGTTAAGATAATGTCTAAACTTACAGAGTGGTCGGCGTTCACCACACATATGAAAGAATTCTTGCGATGTAATTTTTTTTCCAGACTTTCTTTATCCAACATATTTCAAAAGAAAAAAAATACAATGGTAACGGTGCTCTGACAAGATGGCAAACGGTGCTCGGAATCTACTTTTTACTATAGTTTATATTGACTAAATTCCCCCGAAATGGCTAACTGATTTGGAATCTGCATATGTTGACTAGCCTTTTGTTGTAAAAGAAAGACTGTAAATCATATAAAATAATCATAACCTATCACACCATATAATTGAAAAATATAAATATTTCTCAGAAAAAACATGTGAATATTTGACGTGAATGCAGTCTTTCATTAACATGGATTCACGTCGATAGAGTTTCACCTCTATGGATATATGAACCTTTAATGAGTTAGTTTTTTGTGTTCGTTAGCTGAAAATAGGTTAACTACTTTTATTAATCCGTCTTTTCAAATTGTATCAAAATGCTTACAAATAATTTGATATATTAATTAAACGGCGCATGTAAAACTGTAAATCATATAATTGAAAAATATAAATACGGTTAATATATAATATTTTAAATTTATCAAGTTAAAATTAAGTTATATTATCTAAACGTTTTAATCATTAGATTTTTGTCAAAAATGTGTATCATAACATGTATATATATGTGTGTCGGTATGAATATATAATGTGCTTTTTTAGTTTTAATAAAATACCATTAAAAATAAAAATATATTTAATTTATATAAATATTTTTAGTAGTAAATGAGGATATCAACAGAAGTAAATTTCTCAAAATATTATTATTTTTTAATTTATTTTAATTAATTATTTTTCTTAAAACAGCTGGATCAAGAAACGAAAAGTTGATGGTATTTAAGATTTTTTTTTTAATTTTTGCAAGTTTTTCAAAAAAATAATTTTTATTGTTTTATCATGAAAATTAGGTAAGAACTACCAATGAAAATGTTCTAATATTTAAACGATCAGATACATCTACTGTCTAGATTTTCTTATTTTAAGCTTAGTTAAATTATTGTTGATAAAATTGTAGTATATTAAGAAATTTTCATGATATTTAAATGGAATTAAGGCAAATGTAAGACATATGGTCCATATAATCTGACTCGGGCTGGCCGAAGCCAATATGCCGTTAACGGTCCCAAACTTCAAATCTTGATTATATATCCTTGCGGTAAAGCACATGTGTACGTGGCATTAATATATTAGTAAAAAAAATGGCATTAATATAATATATAAATCGAGAGGATAAAATAGTCAATTAATCAAATTAGATACGCGTCAACACGTAGTGTTTAAAGAAAAGGAAAACCACCTTGTAATTTCCTTTTTTCGTTACTCTACACCCTTCTCCTACACCAAAGCTCCTAATCTCTCCCTCTATTACATATACAAACAAACAATTTGTTACCGATTATTCGCTCGTTGTTGATTAAAATCAAATTAGGTTTATTGTTTTTATTTTTCAAAGGCTTTGTCTTGATTTAGACACTTAGGTTTATTGTCTTTCTCCTTGTTGTCGTCACCGCTTCGAGTTTTCTAGTCGAGAGACAACACTAAAGCCACAGAAGATATGTCGTTTTGGAAGCATCTTACTAAACGACTCTTTTGTTTCTTCGATAAACCCAAACGAGGAAACAAACTCTCCTGTCTGAACTACGAGAAAAAGAAGAAGAAACTCCACCTAGTGCTTGACTTGGATCACACTCTTCTCCACACTATCTTTGTTTCACATCTTTCTCAGAAAGAACAGTATCTAATCGAAGAAGTTGATTCAAGGGTGTGGAGGTTCGATAAAGGCAATCCCAACGAGTATTTAATAAAACTACGACCTTTCCTTGATGAGTTTCTGCAAGAAGCCAACAAGCTTTTCTACTTGTACGTTTACACGATGGGCACTTACAGTTACGCTCAGAGTGTATTGAGTTTGATTGATCCGGATAAGGTATATTTTGGAGACAGAGTCATAACCAGAGAAAAAAGCCCTTATAAGAAGACACTTGATCTTCTTTCTGCTGATAAACGAAGAGTAGTCATTGTTGATGATACGAGCACTGTTTGGCCGCAACACAAGAGAAACTTGTTGAAGATCAAAAAGTATATGTATTTCAGAGACGGTATGAAGTCGAAATCTTATGCAGAGAAGAAGAGAGACGAGAGTCGAAGCAAAGGAGCATTGTGTAATGTTCTGAAACTCCTTCAAAGAGCTCACAGAAGATTTGAAGATGAATTAGATTCTAACGACTTGAGGCTCTTGATACGTGATCGGTGATCCTTGTAGACAGTGTTGCGTTTGACTTCACTTTTCACTGGCGATGAGTCTAAGTGTAGGTTTCCTTTTTTCTTTGTATTGTAAAAGTCTGTAAAGCTACATTTTAGAATCTGAAATACTAATATTGTTTGTTCTTTTTTATTCAGAAAACTGTTTGTTTACAATTTCTCAAATAAATACACATAATAAAAAAAAATGCAAAACTTTCAATCTGAGACCAAATGACAAACAAAAAGACCAGAGCATTGTGTTATCTTTTAACAGAGCAAGTTCTCAGAGCCTTTCTTGAGAATTTGATCTGGTCTGAAACTGACCATTGCTACTAGTTTATAGTTCTAACTAGATCGGTCTTTTACTTCTTGCTTCTCTACCACTTACCACTTAATTCTTCAGTCTACAATGTTAGGGGTATTGCTCCATATTATTTTATAGTATCTGCTCACATAACTGCTTAGAGAAACCCATTCTCTATATTCTCTACATTTGTCACACTGATGGTAAGTAGCTTCAGAGAAGCGACAGTGTAATCCGAATCAGTTTTTTTTTTTTTTCCTTCCTGCAAGACACACACATTGATAATATGTTTGTATCATTATCCCACACAGGTGATAGAGGCTTCCTGCTAATTTCTGGACTGCCACTAAACTCAAGCATCTTCTTGATTGGGCAGCTCATCATCTTTGGACACTTTCTCTTGTTTGACTGCAACATAAAACCATCTCAAAGTTAAAGCAAATATAAACCATGTTTAACAAAATTCCATAGCTGCTTTTCATTTTTGTGTGGGTTACCTTAGAAGATGCGCTTTTGTGGCTTGTCTCAGCAGAACCAAGAGGGCTTTGTTGCCTTAACAACTATCGATTTTCTTTATCCAGCTTTCGGTTCTGCCTGTTTATACGTTAAGTGGAAATATTTCAAATTTCTTTGCCACTGAAACTAAAGACAGAACCTTTTTGGGTTAAAGGCTTTAGTCTATCCCATTTGCTCAACAAGGCTTGACAAGACTGGTCTTAAATGTTTGCCTCTAAGAAGAGACACCCAACAATATTTTCATCTTTGCTTATGAGTGATCCCAAACAGAATCAAGTAAATCTTCTTCTAGTGGTGACCAGTTTTCAACCTTTTGTTGGAAAAAAATGAAAATACATACCTTTGTTAGACATTTCTTTAAGTTGATGAAGAAAAAAAAAAGATGTGAAGTTAACATGAACACTCAAGAAGGGTGCAGGTAGAGAAAATCAAGAATTGAACAAACAATCTCTCAATAATCAAAGACAAGCCAACTTCCTCATACATTCTGCGTCTCTTGCCCTCTAATCCGCCTCATTCCCAAACTCCATCAAGGCGTCACGATCTTGATAAGAACTCTCTTTCCCATTCCTCGGTCCAAGACTTGGTCTTTCTCCTTTAATCTGGAGAGGAATTTGGCTCCTAATTAGAAAAAACCAACTGCTCTGTCTTTGATTTTCACGCTTTGTAACAATTCAGATCAATTTGGTAGGATATTCCGTTTTTGTGCAATAAATCAAAAATAACCAAAATAAATACTATTTGATTCTGACTCGGATAATACAATTATAGTGAACTGAATTTGTGAATGTGTTTATGAAATATTCAAAACTTTTACGCGAATTTGGTTGGTTTAAATTTTTTAAGTCTTTAAGTAATTTGTAGTAATCCATATATTTTGAACTCACATACCAAATAAAAGTATATGGAAACTTAATGTATTTATGAAAATGATTATTAATTGCATGTACATTTGAAAAGTGATAGCAAATTGTGGTAAAATTAAAATCTCTAGTAAACATAGATTATTCTTTGGTCTGATTGATTTGTTTTTGAATATATTGGTACTTTTCTTTAGATTCATGTTGCAAAAAATGAATTGATATAAAAATGGTTTTCTACAATTAAAGATATCATAACAAGCTAATACTGATCGTTACTATCTAAAAATACATACTTTTCAAAAAAATAAATATCAAATAAATCTTATCATCCAAAGTGACTGTTTTATTTTTATTTGATGACATATTGAACAATATTTTTAGATTGGTTTATAATATATATGACTAATTTATAATTTACTTAGTAAACAAAATTTTAATTAGGTAATCTTGTTTTGTTCTACTAATATATTTTTTAAACACATGTTGGCATAACAATTTCGGCTGATCAAATAACATTCAATAAACGACAAGAATATTCAGATAAATTTTAATTTTGAAAATATAAAAGTCAAGAATATATTTTTATAAATAAAATTGCTTTTACTAAATTATGTTGAAATAAATTTTATTTTACGATATGAAATAACAAATAATATTTTATATTTCAATGAATTCATGTATAACTTATTAAAAATGATAAATGAAATTTTTATTATTTTAAACATAGCTATAAGTATATTTAAATTACCAAATAATTATTGAATGATATAATATTCATATAAATGATGAGCCATCATCACAAAGAAAAACTACTTTATATATATAAAATATTAGTATATATTTTATTTTCACAAATTTAATTTGTAGATTATAAAAGTAAAAATGAATTTTAATTTTAATGTAAAGTTATGTTAATATATCTAAATGATTGGAGATAAAAAATTATATTGCAAATTCACTTAAACTTATTCATATGAAAATTTAGTTTTTAAATTTATATTTTAAAGAACATGATATATCTGTAAATGATAGAAAATGTTTAGACAATAACTTTATGGGCAATTAAGCAGTTTGATACAATATTGGAATTAAATAATAAGAAGATGAAAATGAGAATTCATAAAAAAATTAAAATAAATGATGAGGTATCAACATTTGGTGACCACTTTCTTAGGTGGCTTCACGAGAAAAGAAGAACTCAACTTTATATATATATACTAGGGTTAAAATATTTTATTTTTAGTACACATGTAAAAATATTTAGGTTTCTCTGAACAAAAAAAATGTTAATTTTACTTTTTTGGTTGTTTTTATTAGAATTCAAAGGCTTGATAAATTAATAAAAAGTAAGTTTTTATTTATAAAAGTTTTTACATTATCAATGTTTTTATACCTTTATTATAAAAGTAAGCAAAATAAAATTACTTGTAATTACAGTTATAACTTGTAGATTATTTTCGAAAAATTGCTAAAAATAACATAAGTTAAGTATCACTTTCAAAAATACACACTATAAAAAATATATTAACATTTGGGTTAGACTTTAGTGATTATTGTTTAGGGTTTAGTGTTAAAGGGGTGAGTTTGAATTTCTATTTTTTATAAATATTTAGAAAAATTAATTAAGTCTATTTTCATCAAAAAGTTAAGCATTTTTGAGAATAATCTTTCATTAAAGGTAAAATTGCAAAGTGGTATAGAATTTATGGCATAAATGAAATTTTCCCTTATTTTCCTCTTATATATTTGTTTTCGAATCTGTTGTTAGCTTTTTTTATGTGTTGTAAACCTATTGATTTAGATAATGTGAAAACGAATCGATTTAAAATTTATTTTCTAAAATTAGTTAAATAACATAACAATCTAATTTTTTTTAATAATATACACATTGTAATAAACTTTTATCAAATAAACCATTTTAAACAAATTGATTAAGATTTTAAACAAATATTATTATTATTTTTTAGAGTATAATCGTTTGTTTCTTTATTTTTACTTGATTACCCTTTGAATATAAGGTTTAAACATTGGTTTTCTTATATATAATTAGTTTATTATTTCCTTTTAAATTTACCATAATTTTGATTATTAAACGTTTTATTAATTTTTTTTTATTTTCATAATATTATATTTTATTCAATAGATATATTGCGTACTACATTTTCGGATTAAGTAACACTCATTTACTGAATCGATCTTTTAGACAGAATTTTTAAAGTATATTACTGTGAAATTATTTCTATTATAGTCTATTATTATAATATATAGAGTAAAAAAGTTGTTGCAAACCAATAATTACTTAAAATCATAACATGCAGAGTTTTGATGCTACAAAAAGATAATGTATCTTTACGTTAATGGAATTTAAACCAATAAAATTTTTTAGTTAAGTTCATTAAAAACTTTGGTAAGCATATAAACATTTTTAGTAAAACTTAGTTAAATTGTTCGGTTTACCAATTGGTTTAGAGAGATATAATAGAGAATCGTAGAATTTATGGAACCAACTCTGCATCCATGTTTTGTTTATCTTCTCAATTCTCATTGTCCTTTGCTGTTACCTTTTTTGTTGGTAAATCTTCTTGTAATTCTCAAAAGAGTCAAGCAGTTATGAAGAGATTGGTTTTGGCTCTTAAATAGATTCAAGTCCAAAGAATACATTAACTGTTGGAATAAGTACAAAGATAGAAAGTTGAAGATTAAATCAGAAATTTACTTATACGAACTCTACTATTTTCCCTTTTTTGTTGACGATCCTTACCCATAGTCTAACTTCTTTTACCTTTTGCTCTCCTGCCTTCGTTTTATAGAGAGGAATGCCATTGACAATGATACCATTGGCTCGAAGCTGTACACAAAAAGAAGAACCTAGCTGGTTAGAATCATCTTTCATTATTGAGTAAATACATAAAACGTGAATTTCCCTTGAATCACCTTTTGATTGCACCAGCCCTACTCATTTTGGGTTCCATCAGTTCATAGACCATAGAGTTGGATCCTGCCAGAAACAACAAAAAAAAACACATGAATGAGAGGGCAAAAAAAAACTATTTAGAAACAAACTTGAAGCACTAAACATAAATCAAAGAAAAACTCACCTTTCCAATCAACACTGGGCCAATGATCGAGTTCAAATATAAACTAAAAAATAAATAAAAAATGAAATGGGCCCTGTGCAAATGCACCTCCAGCACAGGGCCAGAGTCTGGCCTGTCTGTAACCTTGACAAATCCTAATCGCTAGAAACATAAGATCTCATAAATTACAGCCATAGGCCTACGGGATCTTGAAACAATACATCAATCTCATAGTCGATGATGGTTGGTTTATATAGCTAGTTTGGGAGAGGGGAGAAGTTTAAGAGAGTTGAATACTTTAAGCTCTTTGATTGTAGAGGGCAATAATGGAGGAGAATGCGTGTTGCAGGAGATGTGTAAAGGAGGTGACAAATTTGTTTACCGAAGACGGTGCGATGGAGATCACGAAGAGTCGAAGATGATGACTATTGTACCTTTATATACGGCCCAAGCAGTTTCTTCAGCCCAATAAAAATAATCTCAACAATCAGCCCATAAAGATCCACTTAACCCTAAGACGCAAATCAATTTATCGTGAATTAATGTGTAGAAGACACATGTCATTCTATTAGAAACTGAATTAGTAATGTGGCTGTCTCTAGAATGAGGAAAAGTCTATTTTTTAGCAAGATATATATATATATATATATACATATGTATCCAAGAGTTACTGATGAGTATTAATATTTTTTTGTAAATGAAATTCCATGTAAGATAACAAAACAAATTTTCTTACTTTAGGCTGAAATAAATGACTAATGCAAATATATTGTTGTACTGAAATATAACTAAATCTATCTTTTATTTGATCCAATTAATTATTTTTCAGTTTGGTTTCGTTGTGGTTACATATTTTTTAACATTTGTCTTCATGATCAAAATTTCTAAATTAAGGTTCCAATCAATGAATTAAAACTTTTGAAAAATTCAGGACAGATTAAAAGACTTGATATCCAAAACTAAAACAAGGAATATTAAGCCCAATGAAACAATTTATAGGCCAAAAATTCTCACAACTTTCAACTGTCATCAACTAAACCTAACAATATTTTTGCTGGGCTTCTACTCTGTTTGAGGCTACAACATGGTAGATTTTCAATAATCACATTTTGTGTCGTCCCATCTCCTAGTGTAATCCATGAAGGACCTCATTTAAAATTATTTTCTTTTAAAATTATTTTTAATTCAAGAATTTAGAAAATTACATGTTTACCCTTTACTTTTGCTAACCATAATATCATATCATGTATTCTCTCCTATAAAAACCGTCGATCATTATTTTTTCCTCATTTTCTCTTTCTTTTTCTTATCTCCTTTTTTCCCATGGACCTGTTCTTCAATTTCTTTATTTTTCTTCAATCCTTTATGATTTCTCTTCTTTTTTTCTTCTTCTTTCTTCGTATATCTGAAAAGCAGAAGATGAAACATATTCGTAGCGGTTTAGCTATTGTAACACCGAAATAGCTTGGATCTACGGCGGCTCAGCCTACGAAAACGATGAAATAGATGAAGAAATTGAAGAAAAAAACAGCTTGAAGTCTTTTTGGATCTATAATTATGGATCTATGATTTAGATTAGGGTTTGTTTTATATTTCGTTTCTTTGGATTAGGGTTCTACGTCTTTTAATATTGATGTTGATGAGGAATTCTGGGGTTTTTCGATTTAGGGTTCGATTGCCTTGACAATTTCCGATTTAGGATTGATAAAAGTATTTTAGGTTCTCTTTGATATAGAATTTTACTGTTGTGGAAGTTTCCAACACTACAAGAAAACAGTTTTTTTGCTACTGCAACAATAGTAGGAATCAGTCACTAAATCAATATTAGCGACTGATTAGTGACTGATTAAGGCTGTCGTTATAGTGCTCGTCGCTAAATTAATTAACCAGTCGTTGAGCAGTCGGTATTTAGCGACTGATTAGCAACCCATATATCAGTCGTTTAACAGTCACTACATAGTCGCTAAATATATGACTATTTAGCGACATATTTCAGCGACTGGCCAGTGACTGCTTTTAACGACTAATTGTGTGGTCATCGTTCAGTCGGGAAATGTAGAGACTAATTTGCGACTAATTAATGACCGATGTAGATTCTGATTACCGACTGATTAGTGACTACGGGGCTACTGTTTTTTACAAATACAAACCAAGATTTATGATTTTGTATTTATTTATTTTGGTTCATTTGGGTTTTTATTTGTGGATTTACAGATGCAAAATGAAGAAATTGAAATTAAATAAACGTTTTTAGAATTATAAATACCAAAAGATACATAAGATAAACCAACTCCAACACTTGAGTTGTTTTAAGTTAAGTTAACTTAACATATGAGAATTATAAATACCAAAAAGTATAAGAAAACACCAAAAGATAGCCAAGTTAACTTAACATATGAGAAACTAAAGAAAAAGATGGTAGCTTTTACTGATTAGTAGGAGCTGGAGATGATGCTTCAGTAGCAATGAAAGCAAGGTATCTCGGATCAGTTGAACGCAATACTCGTGCATAAGGGTGAACTCGGCCATCTTAACCTGGTTAGTAGCTTCAACCCTAGCACACTCTTCCTCAGCCTTGGCAATAAGGGCCGCTTGTTCTTCTATTTTGGTGCTTGTTCTTCTATGTTGCGTTCAGCTTCTTCAAGCTTTTGTTGCATGTGCATGAAGAAGAGGAGCTGCTTGGGTCATTTGGCTTTCTCTTAAGCTTCTTCTTCAAGCTTCCAATACCAAAAAGGTCTCCTCTGTCATTGCAGAAGGTTGACTACAAAAAAAATAATGAGTCAGTGATTACAATCAATTTTCAAGCTGGAAAACATAAGACTCTAAAATATTTTTTTTTAAAAAACACTAGACCTGAATAAACAGCTCGTTGTCCTCTTCTATTGACAGCATTGGCTGAGACCCATCTGAGATTTCAGTGTTATCCTGGTCAAGGTTAGCCAACTTCTCTTCCTTTTTCTTTTTGTAAGCCTCAATAACTTTTTCTGCTTTGAAATCAACATAGGTTCCATCTTTTTTTGTATGAGCCTTGATGAATACTTCACCAAAACTCGCAGGTCTTCCCAACTTCACTGTCTGAAATGAAATGGAAGAAAGGCATACATTAGTTATGAGAAAACGAGACAAAGAAAGTGGTACTCACCAGCTCTTGTTCGATTGCATATAGGACTTCTGCCTGAGTTATGCTTGTGAATACCAAGACCATTACGGTCAGAATTTCGAGCTGCTGATGCTTTTTTTGCTCTTTGCCACTGCTGCCTTAGTGTCCCAATAAGCAGTCATTTGCATCCAGAGTGTATCTCCTATCCAATTCGGTTGCTCTCTAGAGTCCTAGCAGTACTGACCATACCCTTCATTCGAAGCTGACAAATGGATTAGAAGTGTTCTTGAACAAGACCAAGTCAAGGAAGTATCCTTCTTTTCTGTGTCTAGGCACACATGACCAGTTATAGAATGGCTTATTAAACTTCTTTGGTGATAATCTTGGTTATCTTACGGGTCAATCTGGACTTGTCATAACCAAACCTACACCACAAGAGGAAAAAACCAGAGACTCTCAATAGCAAGCTCAAAAAAGCAGTGAAAAGAAACTAAACAGGTTACCTTATGGTGTTCAAAACCTAATCAGAAAATTAAACTAACACAACAGACATAAAAAAACTCAAACTAAACTCACAACAGACAGAAAGTAGAGCAACCATACCACGTTGTACCAGGCTCGAGGTTGCGAGACAGAACTGTTGTGAACTCTTCTCGCCCTGGTTGGGCTAGCATCAAGTTTATTAAATCCATCACGTCCTCAGAGAGATCAGGTTCTACTGGAGCTTCGAACTCAGGAAAATCTTCTGGGTCTCCCATGAAAGTTTTGTGCATGAGAACTGTGAGGCGATGGAGCTCCATGAAGTGGAGACGATGGAGATTCTTCAAGTGGAGGAGATGGAGATTGTGTCCGCCCAGGCTGAGGATTTGACTGAGCTTCACCGCCAGAAGATTGATGAACTCGAGGTTGAGGCACCGGAGTAGATCTAGAAGGTGGGAAGGTGGAGGTCGAAGGAAAGAGTTGCCTCGGAGGTGGATAATCCCTAACCGACAGCGCCGGATTGTTGTTGGGGAGAACCACCGGTGGAAGATTCGACGTTGTCGCCGTAGGGATGAAGTCATACTGAGCCGGTAATGGTCTTGGTGTTCTATTAATCGATGATTTTGGTGCCATGATATGGCACTTCCTCTTTCCACCCATCGCCGAAGATAGATCGGTAGTGGCTTCGGTGAAATCGCCTCCCTGGTGAGAAGAAATCGAGAGGATCCGATGGAGGTTACTGAGTGATAGATCGATTGATCCTACGAAATGAATGAGATATGATATGAGGTTTACTTTGTGAAAGCCGCTGAAATCCAGGAATAGACGTGATACCGTACTTAACCTCAGATGGATGTTGATGATGTACTCTCAAGAGGCACTAGTATGTATCCACTGATCTATACTTTATGTGATGCATATCTTAAGGTTTTTTTTAGAGCCCTATTGATATATGAATCATTTTTAGACCTTAGATTAATTATGCCCGTTCGATTTTATAGCACTAAGAATTCTAGTATTACCCTAGAGTGTAGCCGCGTAGTAATGGAATTCATTTCTTGATGGAAGATTGTTAAAAGTCGGCATGTATTTTTTGTTAATTGAACTTTGACTTGAGCTATATAGCGCTCTAAATTTATATGATAATCACTCTCACAGAAGAGTTGAGCAATCAAACCTTACTCATCGCATTAAAACTATATATGTGTCGTCGTGAATAATGAGATGATTACATTTATCGAATGTTTAAGATAGGTGAACTCTTCTTTCTTTGACACCTGTGAGTCACCAAGTCAGGCCAAGACCTATTAAGTTATAATCCATGTTTGTCAGCTTTGTAGAGACTTTTAGAGGCTAAACAATTATGCCATGAGCCCTCTCTCAGATGTATACTTCTGAATGAAATCATACCTGTGGGAAGAGAATCATTCGGATTTATACCATTATGACTTCGCACTGTTTCGGTCTCACTTTTTTGTCAAAAATATTCATTCACATTTGACAGATCATAATCTCTGCGTTGGACAAAAAGTGAGCGAAGATATTTTCGAATAGAATATGTGTCTCCTTCAAGATATCTGCCATTGTATTGAGCAATTTCGTCCTTCTTTAATCTTTCCACCTTCGAAAACTTATAGATTAATTATTCTTCCCACAGCTACCCATGTGCGAATATATCCATCTCCAAATATGGGAATTTACAGTTCTACTCTTAATCTATAGCACAGTCTCTCAATCTTACCAGGATGCAGATGTACAATTAAACTTGATGATCCATCTTCATACTATACACTACAGACAGTCAACGTGTGGCTATTACACCCATTATGTGCGAACCTCAAGATGTTGATGGCGTATTGGATTGACTATTTCTACGGACCTGCGTCTTCACCAGCTATTATGTAAGTCATTTCATCACTTCTTCCTACATTTGGGCATCACATATTGTGTACTGTGAACAATTAGCACTTTCTGAATTGACTAGAATATATGCAGTGCCGGAGGTTTCTAATAACTTTACATACGATACTAGTGATCAGTTGTTCCATATAGATATACAAAACTTCTCTGACATGAAAAGCTGATTTTGACCATTGCAATAGGCGATGGTGATAGTAGCGTCGTCTGCGAAATTCTCCTAAAATTGTTCAACTCACACTATTATCACTGGAATAAGTCCGAAATAAAATAACGCCCTATCACAAAAGTTAACATATATCTACTCATAGTCTTATATACGTATAGGTATCTCCTATAAAGTGGGATGCTTGTAGAAGCCAGATGATTACTTATGTAAGTATTATATATGCTTATCTCCAGAAGATAAGAATGCCGATCGAATATCTTGAATTCACGTGAACTCACTCCGCATCTCGATGATGATAGAAGAACACAAGCATACCGCCGTGGGCTAGCTTGCTTACCGACATTTCTCTCTCGGTTACATAGGCGCTCGATTAGTTGAGAGCTGAACCTGAGAGTCTTTAAGAGATTCACCGTGCTTACCAAAACAGTGGGTTAACATATAACATCACAAAGTGTTTGACAACTTTAAGTGTTCATGAAATGGAATTTACTCGTCTAATGCTCTTAATGTCCCTCCCTGCATATTGAACAAGTTCTGATGATGCCCAGAGCTTGTATATAATGAACCTCAATTAATATACGAAGATGCTCCGAATTAAAGCTACTTGGCTGAAATTATAATTGGAAAGATGTTATTGTCTGCATGTAATGCATCTCAAATCTATCATATTCCTTACTACAATAAACACATCTCTCACGTTTATGAGAACCGATCATTACTCAGTACATTTAGTTATCAAGTCTTCCCCTCACAGCCATGCTCGACATGGAAACACTAGCAACTACAAACAAACCATCTAAGAGAATTAACACTAGAGGTTACATAATGCTCGACATACACTCGTACTGTCATATATCATACAACATTATGTGGTCTCCATCCCGCAAACTATTAAATGCCCCAGAACAAAAAGTGTTAAGACCTATCAAATACGATCTAAGAATATATGACAATTATCCATTTTACAGGAGAACCGTTCATAAGGTAACATAGTATATGAGACTAAAACAGTTCCTAAAGAAACTAATTTCAAAACATGCACAAGTTATCTATAGATATTTGTAGAACATAATAAAAGATCAAGATTCAGAATTTAGAAATATCTAAAATAATGTAGGAGTCATATAGTTTCAAAACAAATATACACAACCATAATAAAATATAAGGAGACTCGAGATACTAATAAATACTTTGTGAGCTTGTCTCCCTGAAATAAAATTAACTCAATTATCAATGAAGACTCCATTAACATAATCTTTTCACCACATTATATGATATTTCCCAAGCGAGAATGCTCTGTTCTGTGTTACGGAGAAAAGAAATTACATATTCTGAGATGCCTAAGTCTCGAGACTCATGTTCAATATCCTAGAGCATAACACCTCAGGAATCCACTATAAATACCATTAACCAAAACTAATCTTTAAACAAAACAATATCAAAAATGCTACGGAAGTGTATTACTGAAAACAATAAAAGATACTAGAATTGATGAACAATATAACAAAGCTCAAATGACATATTTTCACAAAGATGATCAAACCATCTTCTTTCATATGATTTTGCGACATGAAAAAATAATATAGCATACTCTATACAGGCTCAAAAAATAATCAGAATGAGTGTCAATTGACCACGGTTCATCGTCACTTTCCTGTGTATCAGAAAAGTTTCAATGCACGAGTTAAAATTCACTTGCAATTCCCATAAGAATCAACGACAATCGCAGTTCTACTCGGATAAAACAGGGAAATTGAATTAACACAGCCCGAGGAAGTTATTTTTACCTCTTTCTCAACAATACGAAAATACTTGTTTACAGTCTTAGCGTTCACCTACAGATACTATTGACTCTACACAAAAAATATCGGATATAGAATTAATCCCATATCAGTTGCATAAGTGCTTCCCCTAAACAATGAGTGAACAAAGACTCATAGAGTGCAACTCATATACTAGAAAAGAGTGAGACAATGATGGTTAGCGTACACATGTTGTATGAGTGAAGTGATACCTTGATTCGTGTCTTGATGCTTCCTCATCAAATATTTTGAACCAAGTCCGTGCTTCTTCAATCTCATACAGCAATATGGAGACTAGTATGATATCCTCTCTCTGATGATCTACAACTAGGATTTATCATTCTCAGCAAGTAGTCACTTGATGTGGCTATTAGACTACTCGATACTTGGCTCTTCCTCAAGACATACTCTAAATACCTTCAGAACAAGACATCCTAGTGCTGAATGCTACTGAAATCCCCATTTCTCAAAAAAAGTTAGATCACACATAAGCACTCCTATCCATACTCGAACATCAAGAGATCCCCACATATATGTGAGCAGAAGGTAAGATACTCCACGAGTTCAGAATCCCTCAATAAAATGCAATCCAAAACTGTTCCCAGCAAATTTCCTCTCAATCGGATATTCTCAAAAAAATGAAATAAAGAAATCATGAAAAGAATCTTCTCAGTTCTCTTCATATGATTGTTTGCGCAGAAGTTACCTATGTATCAACTGATAGCTGATGTCATATTGAAGTTGTGTTTGATGACCCACACCTTCTGTGCAATGTGATGGTCTATGTACCGTCTTCTACTTAAAACCATTTTGAATGTCCTGAATACGACTGCGATGCAATAAAATAATTCGTCATCCCTACTATCAAAAGTCTTTCTACAAGGATCTCTATATGCATCTATAATGCTGAGAACTACGCAGAAAAGCCTCATGTCTTAGCAATATAAGACACTATATAAATCTCCTATTAGCATGAGACTTCTACAATCTGCTCTTAATGTTACATGAACATCATCTATGTAACTCTGAGGGATATACTACTATGTGTATATCTATATCCTGACCTTTCCTGCACAATAACACTCTATACCAATCAACGAGAGGACTAATACACGAATTTCCATGAAGACTCTATTATAATTAATAGTATAGCTTTACTGAGTTGAATTTTGCGCTCGTGATATCTACTTAGTGAAGAGAGTAGTCCCACAATACATACATAAAAACTGAAATTCTCATACACCAAGAGTTTAAAATCCAAATAAGATAATATTCTCCTCACTACTCATCACATTGCTGTAATAGATACTCTTCACACCAACTAAGTGTTTCCTCTCCTCTATTAATGGAACATCACCACTCAAAGAAGCTCTTATGATTCTCATAGGTATCTAAAAGAGAACATCAAAGCCAGATCCTCATATGAATATTCTCCAAGCACATTAAGATGAATATGGAGCCACTTCAGACATACAATTATATTCCACAAGAATTGGTTTAATAGTTAAATATCTCTTATATTACAGTCATCATAGGTGCGTGGTATAATGCGTCTCTCAGAGCACAGCAGAAATGCGCCTCTTCCGACCCACCCCATTCGTCACAACCATGAAGCTCTCACACTAGACTCAACAATAATCCATTTATTCTTCTTCAAACTCTCTCTTTAGCATCACATATCGTCGCTTTTATTGTATTCCTTTTCACTCATTCTATCTGGAAGAGTAAGTCATGTGCATATTAGGTTAAGGTAGGCTCCTCTCTAGAAAGATCGAAAGATGAGTAACGAATAGTAAACAAATCAAAGTGTTTTGAGAAATATGGAAGATAAGAGTATGATAAAGATCGGTAGTACACTGAATGGATTGAGTGGTCTCTGATACCTATCTTCCGATAGCATTCCTTACAGATTCGGACATGAATCACTCGATCGAGCCTCTCAGGAAATTAACATCTTGCCCTCAAAGGAAGTATCTTGTGAGAGTATCGGACCTATTTGGTGAACACTCTTAACTACCGGGGACTCGCAGCTCTATTCTGTTCATCTCATCGATGACTCTCAGTTTGTTGCTTGATATGACGCGCCAACCCCACACTAATGTCCAACATGAATAAGGTAATTGCGAAATTTTAGCTATGCATATGACGACAAGTCCGAACAAAATAGTAGAATAGTTTCACTTGCGTGCGAGAGAACATCAAATCACAAACCACAGACAGTGTACTCAAGATACAAACAAGAAGCCATGAAAAAGATACAAAACCATACGCCAATAATTTAAGTGCGCACAACTCAAATGATTTTTCATTTTTTAATCTGTTTCTCAGGTGCCGCTATCGGTCATATTGGGATTACAGGTATAAAAAAAACTGCTAACAAAGATAGCTAATAAACAAATTCAAATAGAATACTCGCAAAACAAGCAAGTTGGACCTATACCATTTACTCTCGTGACATAAAGAACTACGTAGTATCTACACCGTCGCCTCCCACGACCTTTCTTCTCCTGAAGCTCCTCTTTTGAGTGCTCTTTTCTACTGACTGAAATGGTGAACCGATAATGAGCGAAAATCACTTGCCTTATAGGCCAGCTTTCTCGCACATCCTTCCACCCAATAAGCCATTCTCTCTTTCGCGAAATATTACGTCTCCCGGAAAGCCAAAGCCTATCAAGTCCACAGAGTCCTGATCCAACAGGATACTCTCTCTTACATGATTCGAAATATAGTGTATCTAACATAGCCTCACCTATGACTGAATATTGCGATAACCTCTAAAGAATTTCACAACACTCACGCACAATCTGAGACTCCGAATTCCATTCAGAAATAGTGCAGACTTGAGGTCACACGATTGATTCCAAGTAGACTCTCATCGGCTCTCGTGCTATCTCGTGCTACAACAGAAATAATGACTATGAACAATAGTCGGTCGCTGCAAAAACCTCAGTCACTTCATATACTCAAGTGCACATTATAGTCCAAACGGCGCTCTAGTATGCAGTTATTAACGAGAATTATACTACCTCTCTCTCGCAGTAATTAAGACTCATCCAAGAAGTGTCAATTAGCTCATCCAGCTACCCAAGCAATGTCGCAACCAACCTAGAATGCGCACATCTCTGAATTCATGAGACTGAAGATCACCATGGTTATTGTAAATGCATAAACTCCAACAAACTCTGAAACTCTGTTTGATCTGAGTCTTCTCAAGAGCTCATCAACTTAAGTTCGAGCAACATTTCCAAGTGATTTCTCATGCGCTAGTTAAGACTCGCTGTGTTTGAAGATATGACGTCAAACAATATGAACATATATCTTACTGCTTCCATGATCAAGCCATGCATGTCTGTTTTTCCCGGATCAATCTGTGCTATCAAGGCGCATCATCGATACTCACGGTATTGAGGAAATGCCGCAGTTGACTGAGAACCGCGATAGGAAAGACCTCTCAGACAACAGAGTCTCCACGACGTCTCATCAATCGCCTACTCCGAGAACCGGAAGCGAAGTATGCCTGTGATGCTCAAATGATGAGCTGTCTGCAGTTTTGGTCAAAAAGTACGCCAAAATACCACGATGAACAAAACACCACGAGAACCAAGTCGACATAGCTCCATCGATGTGACTGGATTTCAAGTAGCCATAATATTATAAGCAGAATGCAGAGATGGCAGAACATCACCACTTGACATAACATCAACATCACTAGCTGCAACACTTCACGCACCACACACGAAGCTCTGACACACGCCAAGAGCTCAGGGCTAAGCATGATTTGAGTTAAATGGAACATCCACAAGCTCCTCAAAGCACATAGAGCAAAGATAGAATGTGACTTCCAAGACATCAAGGAGAAGTAATAGTTCCATACCACACGCCCCTCACTTATTGTGTCGTACGAAGGTCTTATGAATGCCTGCAATTCGAAACATCTGCATTGAGTTAAGATGACTCTTCCATGCCCCCATCCCCTCGTAGGACGCTTAAGACCTCCTGCGCAAATCTTAAAAGCTGACTTCACAGCGTAGCTAACCACACTCCCGCGGTTGGACTCCACCATCCGACTGAACCACGCCAGAATCAAAGCTCTCTTGAGCGAGAAGAAGAAGCACCTTTTGGAAGAACGACGAACAAAACGAAGAGAGTGAATGGTACAATGGTGAAACAAAAGGAAAAATAGTGGCCCATAGAGAAGATGAACTCCTCTGAGAGAACGCACACTCACGCGCTATCTGGTCACTAGAAAAAAAACATATCTACTTGTTTTAGAAGAAAGTAAAGTTAATAATATAAATAAGACCGATAACATATTTTTGTTTGATTTGTCATCCTTATTTATTTATATATATTAAAGGAACTTTTTTTGGCAAATATATATATATATATATATCACTTTGGAGTAGTCTTATAATCGTGTGCTGAAGAATTAGTGTTTTGAAAGTTATACGAATAATAAATTGGGATTAAGTTGCTAAGTATATAAAGTAAGGAATAAGTTATTCTGTCAAAACTAGCAAAACAAAATGTTGTTCTTTTGTTTTGAAATAAAGTGCAATAAGTACAAGGTTGCAACTTAAGGGTTTGGCGGTGTCGTAAAGATAGGGCAACGGTGAATCCCCTCATTGATATAATATAAACTTATTTTTATTACCTATATGGTTAAAGGAGAATGTGATAATGTCAGTAAGAAGAACGAAACCGTATATGAGATCGACGTAAATAAAAGAAATGTGTGTAAAATGAATCACAATTCACATGCGTGGATACCTGCATGTGAGCACGCCATTAATTTGTGCTGGAACCAAGGGACAGAGTGTAAGTTTTATTAATAAAATCCGAATCCCCAGATTGTCGGGATTACTTCATTTTAAAATCATCGTCAACTCTCTCATATACGCTCTTCGTTCTAATAATACAAATGTTTTAGAAACTAATTATTTTTAAAATTACATGTTTTATGTTTTCTACGCATAAGCTATAAAAAAATATTTGATTATTAATTGTCGTTGGTCAAAATTATTAGAAATTGATGATTCTAAAAAATAATGATTTAATATATACTATTATGTGCGAAAACTAGATAGCACAAATTAAAATAAGAGTATTGACCATCTTGTTTGAAGTAGAATTAAAAAATTCATTTTCAATGAAAATGTTTGCGAGTTATAAGTGAGTGGGCACAGACACCCTAAACATTACTAGACAAAGTCAAAGTTTATATGTTATCCTTTTTTTTAGCATGATGATAAAAGAAGCTCAACACGTTATCAATGTGGATCGCTGATTCTCTGTCACACTAAGCCGTGAATGAGAGGATGCCAGCTAAGTTTTGAGAAATGGAGAAAATAGTTTACATTTGAAGACTGACAACATGAACCTTCTTTTGGGGTATGCATGCGACAAAGAGATTTAATGCAGTATATCAAATAATTTCATAAAATATTCTTTCTTAGTTTTCTCTCTAAGCATCTTTCTAAATTTTCAAGTTTTTAGGCTTATTTCATTTTCATAAGCTTTAATTTCTATTTTCCATTCGTAATACATAATTAAGTAATCTTTATAATTGCTATAAATCTAGCAAAAAGGCTCTTGCGTCTGAATTTAGTGGAGTGTTTAAAGAATCACTTTTTGAATATTTGACATTTTTCGTATGTATCGCACGAGCAAAATTTCCTGGATTTTGAACACTTGATAGATTGATATGGGCTGGCCACATATTTTGGATAATTGCTTTGATTTATCCATAAACTCCATCCAGAACTCCTTTTGTTTACAGAGTTTGTCGAGTGTTCTGAAAACGTACTACTGGATTTGACCGATAAAGATTTCTTCGATCGTTGTCCTTGATCTCATATGTATAACTTAGTCTGTTGACTAAGATAGTCATCAAGCTTGGATTGTTGAGGTCGTTGAGAGCGTAGTACCTTCGTGTTTGCATTTCAAAGTGTTTTGCAATATCTCTTTTTTTAATAAACAACATTTCGTTGAGAAGAATTCTTCCTGTAGTTGTTCCTTTTGTGTGTAGGCGTACCAATGAATTCTCTATGAATTTCTCCGAAGCAACATTATCGTTGTTTGATAGACTTGCTGCTGTCTGTATTCACTGAGTGAATTCCACCATTTTAAAGTGCGTCAGTAATCTTGCAGTGACTTGTTGAATCACCATATGTAAAGGAGATGTAATGGCTTCTGAATTCATTCATGCATGAAATTCATCTAGGCGATCATTCCATTTGTCGAAGGAAAATGCCATCAAATGGTGAAGACCATAAATTTTGAAGCAAATTGCTTGGTTGGAATTTCTTGTCTAGGACATAATTCACATCTTCGTCACTTGAAAAGACTTCATTGATATCTGACTCTTCTTTTGGAGTGTTTGACCCATTTCCAATTGCAAAAAGTCTTGGTATAGATTCCTCACATGATTCGGTCTTGTATTAACTAGAGCTTGTATCCGAGAGGTTAATTGATTATTGGGCTTGGTTACGAAAGACGAGGGCTGAGGATCTACTTGAGTTGCTGGCATTTGATCATATATTTCTGGGGTTTTGCTCAGAGTATCGAGCAGGCTGGTCACTGAAAATTTGATTATTCCAATATCTTTTCCCCTTTTCTTTTATATTCAACATGTTCATGACTAGAAGACGTAGTGAGAGTCGATCTTTTAGTTGGTTGACTTGGAATTCTGATTCTTTTTACCGCCGAGTTTTTGCTCAGAAGACGAAGTTAGAGTTGATCTTTTAGTTGGGTTGACTTGGAATTCTGATTCTTTTTACTGCGAGGTTTTGCTTGAGTTGGTTTGGATTTCTGATTGAAGTTGAGCCATAACGAGATGTAAAGGACTTCGTTGGAGGATAGAAAGTCGGTTAGTGGAGATCTTGTCTTTTGAGTTTGATTAACCCGAGAGAAATCCAGGAAAGTAGGATCCTTACTACATTGGCATGATTGATGATGTACTTCTAAGAGGATTGAAGTATGTATCCACTTGTCACTATTATGGATCATACTTTTGAATTTTCTTTAGAGGCCTTTTAATTGATTTTTTTGACTAGAAATTTTTTCTTCATTACTACAGAATGGATCATATCTACCATCAGGTGTGGCGCCATGGACATCATTTCTTGATGGAGATTGTTAAGTCGGCCATGTATTTTTGTTATTGAACTTTAAAGGCTGTGTAGCCTTTTATTGTACCTTCCGCCAGTTGATCAACTTTATGGTTTATTGTTGTCGTTGATTTTGGACGAGGGAATTCTCCATTTTCCAGTTGAGGACCTTCTCTTCTTTGCACAGCTGGCCAAGACCAAAAGAGTTGACAGCTTTTGAGAGACTTTTTGGGCTATGAGCGATGTTGTTCCTGATGAAATCTTCCTGTGGGGAAATCATTCGGATTTATCATTATGACTTGATGTTTTGGCTCCATCTTGTTGTCAAATATTCAACTATGAAGTCATTATTTTCCTTGGACAAGTGGATCGAACGAAGTGTCTCCTTCAAGATATCTCTTATAGATGAGTCCTTCTTTATTCGTCGCCATGTGCGAATATCTTCATTGGATTTGTAGTTCATTTCTAGGCAAGTGGTACCAGAGCAGACGTCAATGTATTGATGTCCATCTTCATCTAAAAAAAGATAGACTGCTTTCCCATATGGATCAAATGTTGATGGTTGGGAATTTCGGCTTTGCGTGACCGTAGAAGTCTCGTTCATCAATTCGTATTGCAAATTGAGTGAACAATTGCTTCTGAATTGATGATGATCGAGGTTTCTAAATTTTATCTCAGTTGTTCCATTGTTTCGAGAATGAAAGCTGACTTTTTGACAATTGAATAGGCGATGGAGTAGCTCTGCGAAGATTCTCCTAACTTGTCACCCATGATTCTGGTAGTCGACGCAGTAACTTTTCACGAGATATTTGCCGGGGAATCTCTATAAAGTTGGATGCTTGAGAAGCGGATGATACTTTGAGATATAATGCTTCATCGGATGAGGGTAACACGAGATCGAGAGCATGATCTTGAATTCGGTAAACGATCTGGTGATGTAGGGTAGCTGTTACACGTTTTTCTTACATAGGCGCTCTGATTAGTCGAAGCTGAACCTTGAGCGTCTTTAAGAGATTCAGGTCTTGTAACGAAACATAAAAGTGTGGAAATAGTGTTATGAATACCGTTCATGCATTTAATGTCCTTTGAACAGTTCAGATGCAAGCTTGTTGATATGACTTTAATCAAGAGTCGATTAAAGCTATTCAGAATATAATTGGAAGACGTTTTCTTGCATGTAAGGTCAATTCAATCCTTACTACACCAAAGTGGACGTTAGTATTTTTATCCTAGCACTCAAAACAAACATTAAAATACCAGGATCATATGTGCATGACATGTACTTGTTCAAATCATCAAAGTATCTTTCCGAAGAACATGTAGCACAAGTTTCAGCCTTTCAAAATTCACATCAAAATAAGAATTATTGACCAGAAGGGTTTCAAGGAACGTGATTGCATAGTTCCTAAAGAACCATTTCAAAACATGCACAAGTTTCTAAGATTTGGAACATAAAAGATCAAGATCAGATTTAGAATAAAAGTGGGCAGGTTTCAAAACAAAATCACAACAAAAACTGGTTTCAGCTCTAAGTAATTTTGTTTTCCGCAAATTACTAATCATAAGCTCTTTCCAGGAACGTGTTGTAGAAAAAAAAAATCGGTGATCAGTTCTTGACTAGGAAACCTCAGATCAAAACCATTATCCTTAAAAAAACAAAGAAATCACAAGGTTTTCGAAAACATAAATCTGGTTGTTGCAAAACAAGCTCAAATGATTTTTCAAGATGATCAAACTTTGTTTTATGTTTCAAAAACTGATCAAAGCTCAAAATAATATCAGAATGGATGTCATTGCCATTTTGAAAACGTCTTCGATCAAAAAGTTCATCAGGTTCAAACACTTTTAAAGAATCACACATGTTTTCGAAAACAGAATCTGAAACACGAAATTATTTTACTTTTTCAAAATCAAAACGTTTCCCATCTTGATAACTGATCTTCACAAAAAATTCAGATATAGAATTAATCATATCAGATTCCTCACAGTGCTTTGTTAACAAAGAAGTACGAGCTGTTCCAATATCAAAGCAAAGATGGTTCTCCATGTTGTTGGATGTTATGCTTGATGCTTCCTCATCAAAGATTTGACCCAGTCCCTCTTCCTCATCAAATATGGGACCTAGATCATCTTCTTTGTGTCTCCTAATTTCAAGCAGTGGTCCTTGATGTGGATAGTCGAATGGCTCTTCCTCAAAATCTTAAGAAACTAGAACAAGACTACTAGGATGCTCCGATTTAAAACAAGTTAGTCCATTAGTCTCTCCATCATCAAACATAAAATCAGATTTTGGAGAAGGAAGATCACATTCATCCTCAAAAATGATCAAACTTTCCAAAAGTTCTTCATCATATTCATCAAAAATGAATAAAGAATCTGAAAAATCTTTTAGCTCTTCAAGATTGTTTTTAGATTTACCTTGGGTTCTTCACTGGTGAATATTGATGGTTGACCTACTGGTGCATGTGTGGTTGTACTCTTCTTTTGAACCTTGTTGATGTCCTTAAGTATTTTCGTCATCTCTTTCTAAAAGTTTTCACAGATCTCTTGACATTAAATCGACGAAAAATCCTCATTTGATTAGCTTTATCTCTAGATGGTTTAAACTGCTCTTTGCACATCTTGTTTGGGGATCTCTTGTGGTTTTCTTCGCCTTTCCTGCACAATAACAAACCCATCAAAAAATTCAACAAATTTCGAGATCAAGATTTAAAGATAGCTTGATGTTGAGATTTTTCTTTGCTACTCTTCTTGTAAAGTCCAAACATCTTAAACTGAAAATTCTCAACACAAAATGTTAACACAAATAATAATATTCCTCACACTCTCAAGTGTTTAGATCTCACCCACTTAAGTGTTTTCTCTCAGATTTTAGTGGTCACCCAAGAGTTTTTTCTCAAAGTTCTAAGAGAACAAATCAAGTAACCCAATGGATTTCTCCAAGCACACAAGATATGGACACAAGATAAAAAGATAAAAGAATTGGTTTTGAAATTCATATTAACCACTCAAAGGCTGGATTTCTCCTCAACCAGCAGGATTTCTCTTCCACCACCTAGCCAAATAAATCATTTTTCTTTTTCTTTTTGATAGATCTCCTTTTCTTTTTTTTTTCTTTTCTTTTATCGAAGACTGGCGATAGGTAAGGTAGTGGCCCAGATTTGAGATCGAAAGAAGAAGAAAAAGTGTTTTAGAAATGGAAGATAAGAAGATGAAAAGATAGTACTGGTTGAGTGGCTCTGATACCACTTGATACATCCTAGATTCGGACATGATCACTCAATCGGACTTAGGGGATATGAACTTGCCAAAGGGAGATCTGTTGGATCGAATGGTGACACAATAGGGGCCGAAAGTCTCTTGATACCACCAGACTTCAGTTGTTGCTTGATATGACGCACAAGTCCAACAAAAGAAGGATTTCTAAATGTTGCTTGATATGACGCACAAGTCCAACAAAATAGAGAATGTTTACTTGGAGGAAACTCATCAAGAAACAAGAAGTGTTCTAAACAAAGAACAAAGAGATAAACTCAAATAAAAGGGGAAAAATCAATGATTTATTTTGTGGTTCTTAGGCCCTATCTATAGGATTACAGGTCATAGAAACCGAAAAGACTTAGCTAAAAACAATACATAGAATAATGGAAACAAAGACTTGACTAAATTATTGTTTTGACTAAAACTTGGACTGCCCCTTAGCCTCCCACGACCTTTACTTCTCCTGAAGCTCTCTTGTTCTTTTCTTGATGAAAAATGGGCTAATGAATCACTTGTCTAAGGCCTGGTCGAAATCCATTTCCAAAAAAACAAAGCTTCTTCTTTTGGGTTCTTCTTCCGGTCCAAACCAAATCACAAAAGATCACTGATCCAAAACCTGTTCCTTACTTTCTATATGTAGTCTGGCCCATGAATATGTCTTAGAAACTTCAAGAGATGAGACTGATTCATCAGAAATGGAGTTGATCGATTGTAGCTTCTCGGGTGGTCGAACAAGCTCGGAAGATTGAACTAGCTCGCTCAACTCGTCCAAACGAGTGTCAAACCGGCTCAGTTCGTATAGGATAATATCACTAGAGCTCACTTGAGTATTAAGCTCATCCAAGATAGTGTCAATTAGCTCATCCAGCTCCAAGGCAATGTCGGTCCAACTAACCTGAATGCGCACATGTCTGAATTCATGAGAACTGAAGATCACCTGGTTTGTAAATGGCATAACTCCCACATCTAAACTCTGTTTGATCTGATTCTTCTTCAAGGAGCTCCATAATTGAGTTGAGAACATTTTCCAAGTGATTTCATGCGTAGAAGACTCGTGGTTTGGAAGATATGAGTCAAACAATGAACATATATCTTTACTGCTTCCCATGATCAAGCCATGCATGTCTGTTTTTCCCGGTGTGCTATCCAAGGGCGCATCATCATTACTCACGGTATTGGGAAATGCCGCAGTTGACTGAGAACCGAGGAAGGAAAGACCTCTCAGACAACAAGAAGTCTCCACACTTCTCATCAATCGCCTACTCCGAGAACCGGAGGAAGGTATGCCTGTGATGTCAAATGATGAGCTGGTTGCATGGTCAAAAAGTACGCAATACCACATGAACAAAACACCCAAGAGAACCAAGTCGACATAGCTCCATCGAGTGACTGTGATTAAGTAGCCATAATTTATAAGAAGAATTGAGAGGAAGGCAGAACATCACCATTGACATAACATCCCCAACATCACTAGTGCAACACTTCACGCACCAACACCACAAGCTCTGACACACGCCAAGAGCTAGGGCTAAGCATGATTTTGAGTTAAATGGAACATCCAAAGCTCCCAAAGCTAGAGAAGATAGAATGTGACATTCCAAGACATCAAGGAGAAGTTAATAGTTCCATAACCACACGCCCCTCACTTATGTTCGTACGAAGGTATAATGAATGCTGAAATTCGAAAACATGCTGATGAGTTAAGATGGACTCTTCCATGCGCCCCCATCCCTCTAGGACGCTTAAGGGACCTCCTGCAAAATCTTAAAAGCTGACTTCACCAGCTGTAACCACACATTCCCGCGTTGAGACTCCACCATCCGACTGAACCACGCCAGAATCAAAGCTTCTCTTGAGCGAAGAAGAAGAAGGCAACCCTTTTGGGAAGGAACGACGAACAAAACGAAGAGAGTGAATGGTACAATGGTGAAACAAAAGGAAAAATAGTGGCCCATAGAGAAGATGAACTCCTCTGAGAGAACGCACACTCACGCGCTATCTGGTCACTAGAAAAAAAACATATCTACTTTGTTTTAGAAGAAAGTAAAGTTAATAATATAAATAAGACCGATAACATATTTTTGTTTGATTTTCATCCTTATTTATTTATATATATTAAAGAACTTTTTTTGGCAAATATATATATATATATATATATATATATATATATATATATCACTTTGGAGTAGTCTTATCATCGTTTGCTGAAGAATTAGTGTTTTGAAAGTTATACGAATAATAAAATGGATAAGTTGCTAAGTATATAAAGTAAGAATAAGTTATTCTGTCAAAACTAGCAAAACAAAATGTTGTTCTTTTGTTTTTGAAATAAAGTGCAATAAGTACAAGGTTGCAACTTAAGGGTTTTGGCGTGTCGTAAAGATAGGGCAACCGGTGAATCCCCTCATTTGATATAATTATAAACTTATTTTTATTACCTATATGTTAAAGGAGAATGTGATAATGTCAGGTAAGAAGAACGAAACCGTATATGAGATCGACGTAAATAAAAGAAATGTGTGTAAAATGAATCACAATTCACATGCGTGGATACCTGCATGTGAGCACGCCATTAATTTGTGCTGGAACCAAGGGACAGAGTGTAAGTTTTATTAATAAAATCCGAATCCCCAGATTGTCGGGATTACTTCATTTTAAAATCATCGTCAACTCTCTCATATACGCTCTTCGTTCTAATAATACAAATGTTTTAGAAACTAATTATTTTTAAAATTACATGTTTTATGTTTTCTACGCATAAGCTATAAAAAATATTTGGATTTATTAATTATCGTTGGTCAAAATTATTAGAAATTGATGATTCTAAAAATAATGATTTAATATATACTATTATGTGCGAAAACTAGATAGCACAAATTAAAATAAGAGTATTGACCATCTTGTTTGAAGTAGAATTAAAAAATTCATTTTCAATGAAAATGTTTGCGAGTTATAAGTGAGTGGGCACAGACACCCTAAACATTACTAGACAAAATCAAAGTTTATATGTTATCCTTTTTTTTAGCATGATGATAAAAGAAGCTCAACACGTTATCAATGTGGATCGCTGATTCTCTGTCACACTAAGCCGTGAATGAGAGGATGCCAGCTAAGTTTTTGAGAAATGGAGAAAATAGTTTACATTTGAAGACTGACAACATGAACCTTCTTTTGGGGTATGCATGCGACAAAGAGATTTAATGGCAGTATATCAAATAATTTCATAAAATATTCTTTCTTAGTTTTTCTCTCTAAGCATCTTTCTAAATTTTCAAGTTTTTAGGCTTTATTTCATTTTCATAAGCTTTAATTTCTATTTTCCATTCGTAATACATAATTAAGTAATCTTTATAATTGCTATAATCTAGCATAAAAGGCTCTTGCGTCTGAATTTAGTGGAGTGTTTAAAGAATCACTTTTTGAATATTTGACATTTTTCGTATGTATCGCACGAGCAAAATTTCCTGGATTTTGAACACTTGATAGATTGATATGGGCTGGCACATATTTTGGATAATTGCTTTGATTTATCCATAAACTCCATCCAGAACTCCTTTTGTTTACAGAGTTTGTCGAGTGTTCTGAAAACGTACTACTGGATTTGACCGATAAAGATTTCTTCGATCGTTTGTCCTTGATCTCATATGTATAACTTAGTCTGTTGACTAAGATAGTCATCAAGCTTGGATTGTTGAGGTCGTTGAGAGCGTAGTACCTTCGTGTTTGCATTTCAAAGTGTTTTGCAATATCTCTTTTTTTTAATAAACAACATTTCGTTGAGAAGAATTCTTCCTGTAGTTGTTCCTTTTGGTGTGTAGGCGTACCAATGAATTCTCTATGAATTTCTCCGAAGCAACATTATCGTTGTTTGATAGACTTGCTGCTGTCTGTATTCACTGAGTGAATTCCACCATTTTAAAGTGCGTCAGTAATCTTGCAGTGACTTGTTGAATCACCATATGTAAAGGAGATGTAATGGCTTCTGAATTCATTCATGCATGAAATTCATCTAGGCGATCATTCCATTTGTCGAAGGGAAAATGCCATCAAATGTGAAGACCATAAATTTTGAAGCAAATTGCTTGGTTGGAATTTCTTGTCTAGGACGTAATTCACATCTTCGTCACTTGAAAAGACTTCATTGATATCTGACTCTTCTTTTGGAGTGTTTGACCCATTTCCAATTGCAAAAAGTCTTGGTAGAGATTCCTCACATGATTCGGTCTTGTATTAACTAGAGCTTGTATCCGAGAGGTAATTGATTATTGGGCTTGGTTACGAAGACGAGGGCTGAGGATCTACTTGAGTTGCTGGCATTTGATCATATATTTCTGGGGTTTTGCTCAGAGTATCGAGCAGGCTGGTCACTGAAAATTTGATTATTCCAATATCTTTTCCCCTTTTCTTTTATATTCAACATGTTCATGACTAGAAGACGTAGTGAGAGTCGATCTTTTAGTTGGTTGACTTGGAATTCTGATTCTTTTTACCGCCGAGTTTTTGCTCAGAAGACGAAGTTAGAGTTGATCTTTTAGTTGGGTTGACTTGGAATTCTGATTCTTTTTACTGCCGAGGTTTTGCTTGAGTTGGTTTTGGATTTCTGATTGAAGTTGAGCCATAACGAGATGTAAAGACTTCGTTGGAGGATAGAAAGTCGGTTAGTGGAGATCTTGTCTTTTGAGTTTGATAACCCAAGAGAAATCCAGGAAAGTAGGATCCTTACTACATTGGCATGATTGATGATGTACTTCTAAGAGGATTGAAGTATGTATCCAATTGTCACTATTATGGATCATACTTTTGAATTTTCTTTAGAGGCCTTTTAATTGATTTTTTTGACTAGAAATTTTTTCTTCATTACTACAGAATGGAGTCATATCTACCATCAGGTGTGGCGCCATGGACATCATTTCTTGATGGAGATTGTTAAGTCGGCCATGTATTTTTGTTATTGAACTTTAAAGGCTGTGTAGCCTTTTATTGTACCTTCCGCCAGTTGATCAACTTTATGGTTTATTGTTGTCGTTGATTTTGGACGAGGGAATTCTCCATTTTCCAGTTGAGGACCTTCTCTTCTTTGCACAGCTGGCCAAGACCAAAAGAGTTGACAGCTTTTGAGAGACTTTTTGGGCTATGAGCGATGTTGTTCCTGATGAAATCTTCCTGTGGGGGAAATCATTCGGATTTATCATTATGACTAGATGTTTTGGCTCCATCTTGTTGTCAAAATATTCGACTATGAAGTCATATTTTCCTTGGACAAGTGGATCGAACGAAGTGTCTCCTTCAAGATATCTCTTATAGATGAGTCCTTCTTTATTCGTCGCCATGTGCGAATATCTTCATTGGATTTGTAGTTCATTTCTAGGCAAGTGGTACCAGAGCAGACGTCAATGTATTGATGTCCATCTTCATCTAAAAAAGATAGACTGCTTTCCCATATGGATCAAATGTTGATGGTTTGGGAATTTTCGGCTTTGCGTGACCGTAGAAGTCTCGTTCATCAATTCGTATTGCAAATTGAGTGAACAATTGCTTCTGAATTGATGATGATCGAGGTTTCTAAATTTTATCTCAGTTGTTCCATTGTTTCGAGAATGAAAGCTGACTTTTGACAATTGAATAGGCGATGGAGTAGCTCTGCGAAGATTCTCCTAACTTGTCACCCATGATTCTGGTAGTCGACGCAGTAACTTTTCACGAGATATTTGCCGGGGAATCTCTATAAAGTTGGATGCTTGAGAAGTGGATGATACTTTGAGATATAATGCTTCATCGGATGAGGGTAACACGAGATCGAGAGCATGATCTTGAATTCGGTAAACGATCTGGTGATGTAGGGTAGCTGTTACACGTTTTTCTTACATAGGCGCTCTGATTAGTTGAAGCTGAACCTTGAGCGTCTTTAAGAGATTCGGGTCTTGTAAAGAAACATAAAAGTGTGGAAATAGTGTTATGAATACCGTTCATGCATTTAATGTCCTTTGAACAGTTCAGATGCAAGCTTGTTGATATGACTTTAATCAAGACAAGAGTCAATTAAAGCTATTCAGAATATAATTGGAAGACGTTTTCTTGCATGTAAGGTCAATTCAATCCTTACTACACCAAAGTGGACGTTGATCAAAACCATTATCCTTAAAACAAACAAAGAAATCACAAGGTTTTCGAAAACATAAATCTGGTTGTTGCAAAACAAGCTCAAATGATTTTTCAAGATGATCAAACTTTGTTTTATGTTTCAAAAACTGATCAAAGCTCAAAATAATATCAGAATGGATGTCATTGCCATTTTGAAAACGTCTTCGCTCAAAAAGTTCATCAGGTTCAAACACTTTAAAAGAATCACACATGTTTTCGAAAACAGAATCTGAAACACGAAATTATTTTACTTTTTCAAAATCAAAACGTTTCCCATCTTGAGAACTGATCTTCACAAAAAATTCAGATATAGAATTAATCATATCAGATTCCTCACAGTGCTTTGTTAACAAAGAAGTACGAGCTGTGCCAATATCAAAGCAAAGATGGTTCTCCATGTTGTTGGATGTTATGCTTGATGCTTCCTCATCAAAGATTTGACCCAGTCCGTCTTCCTCATCAAATATGGGACCTAGATCATCTTCTTTGTGTCTCCTAAATTCAAGCAGTGGTCCCTGATGTGGATAGTCGAATGGCTCTTCCTCAAAATCTTAAGAAACTAGAACAAGACTACTAGGATGCTCCGATTTAAAACAAGTTAGTCCATTAGTCTCTCCATCATCAAACATAAAATCAGATTTTGGAGAAGGAAGATCACATTCATCCTCAAAAATGATCAAACTTTCCAAAAGTTCTTCATCATATTCATCAAAAATGAATAAAGAATCTGAAAAATCTTTTAGCTCTTCAAGATTGTTTTCAGATTTACCTTGGGTTCTTCACTGGTGAATATTGATGGTTGACCTACTGGTACATGTGTGGTTGTACTCTTCTTTTGAACCTTGTTGATGTCCTTAAGTATTTTCGTCATCTCTTTCTAAAAGTTTTCACAGATCTCTTGACATTAAATCGACGAAAAATCCTCATTTGATTAGCTTTATCTCTAGATGGTTTAAACTGCTCTTTGCACATCTTGTTTGGGGATCTCTTGTGGTTTTCTTCGCCTTTCCTGCACAATAACAAACCCATCAAAAAATTCAACAAATTTCGAGATCAAGATTTAAAGATAGCTTGATGTTGAGATTTTTCTTTGCTACTCTTCTTGTAAAGTCCAAACATCTTAAACTGAAAATTCTCAACACAAAATGTTAACACAAATAATAATATTCCTCACACTCTCAAGTGTTTAGATCTCACCCACTTAAGTGTTTTCTCTCAGATTTTAGTGGTCACCCAAGAGTTTTTTCTCAAAGTTCTAAGAGAACAAATCAAGTAACCCAATGGATTTCTCCAAGCACACAAGATATGGACACAAGATAAAAAGATAAAAGAATTGGTTTTGAAATTCATATTAACCACTCAAAGGCTGGATTTCTCCTCAACCAGCAGGATTTCTCTTCCACCACCTAGCCAAATAAATCATTTTTCTTTTTCTTTTTAATAGATCTCCTTTTCTTTTTTTTTCTTTTCTTTTATCGAAGACTGGCGATAGGTAAGGTAGTGGCCCAGATTTGAGATCGAAAGAAGAAGAAAAAGTGTTTTAGAAATGGAAGATAAGAAGATGAAAAGATAGTACTGGTTGAGTGGCTCTGATACCACTTGATACATCCTAGATTCAATCCTTACTACACCAAAGTGGACGTTAGTATAACCTTGTTTCTGCCATAGTGTGGGTAGGTTCTCCGGGATGTTCAGAGAGATAAATTGTTCTTTTTCCGTTTCTGGAACTTGCAAAGATGAGAACTTGGTGGACCGGACATACTCCATGACCTCTGATTGGAGGACGGTTTAATTAGCTCACGAACCCCTGTCTGAGAAGGCGCTGGACTTTTTTTTTGCAAAGTATTCATATGGATTTACTAGAGAAAAGTAGTTTCAGGTAGCTGATCGCCCGAAAATACTTGATTTCATACATGGAATTACTCTCAGAGGAGGAAGCACAACTTTTACTTCTAGGAAAATGGAAATTGCAAACTGAAAATCGATGGATGAAGAAGTAGACATTTTTGAGAGAGCTGTTTTTCAGAACACTTTAAACAATCAGGCATAAACAATGATTCTATCGATCATAATGCAATAAGAAGGCTCTGATACCAGTGTATTGCACAGTATAAGCGGTCGTCGTATTGACCAAGTCTTATTGACAAACGAGTATTGGTAATTTCCACGTAAATGAAACGATATGGACACTACATTGGCCGTCAATTTGCTCAACCACTGTAATAAAATTACCTCTCCATGAGAGTCGTGTTGATAGAGCCGCTTATGCTAGATTATAGAAGTTATAAGAAACAATTCTTACGAATGCAAGACCAAAATCAAAGCTTTTGAAAGATGAGATACGGTCTCGAAAACTTGAGAACTTAGAAAGACATTTAGAGACATAAACTTAGAGAGAGTTTTTTACGAAATTAATTGATGATATTTCACAATGGGGGTACACACATATTTATAGGTGATGATAAGGCGCTGACATATGCGCTTACCTCAGTGATTACATCATCACTTACATCATGCTTACATAAGCTTACAACTATTACATCATCCCTTACATCATTATTGATTCTTTTAAAACACATTTATTTTACATATTTGAACACTGGTAATGGCTTACTTAATGGTCTCTGCTTCTTTTTTTTGAGGAATTTAGTAGTATCTATCATCATGTGTTGCGCCATGGACATCATTTTTTGATGGAGATTATTAAGTCGGCCATGTGTCTCCGTTATTGAACTTTGAAGGCTGTATAACCTTTTTGTTGTAGCCTTCCGCCAATTGATCAACTTTATGATTTATCGTTGTTAATAATTGATTTCTGATGAAGGAGTTCTCAGTTTGCTAGTAGAGGACCTTCTCCGCTTGGCTCAGCTGGTCAGGACCAGAATCGTTGACAACTTTTGAGAGAATTTTTGGTCTATGGGTGATGTTGTTCCTGATGAAATCTTTCCTTTGGAGAGAAATCATCCGGATTTATCTTCATGATTTGATGTTTTGGCTCCATCTTGTTGTCAAAATTTTTGACTATGAAGTCATATTTTTATTCTCCAATTGGACCTACCAAAGTGTCTCCTTCAAGATATCTTTTATAGAGCAGGTCTTTCTTTTTCCATCTCCGTGTGCGAATATCTTCATTGGATTCATAATTCGCTTCTAGGCAAGCAGTACAAGAGTAGACGTCAATGTATTGATGTCCATCTTCATCCAAAAAAGATAGATTGCTTTCCCATCTGGATCAAATGTTGATGGTTTGGGAATTTGCGGCTTTGCTTGATCGTAGAAGTCTCGTTCATTTATATGTATTGCAAATTGAGTGAACAATTGCTTCTAAAATGATGATGATCGAGGTAACTAAAATTTTATCTCAGTTGTTCCGTTGTTTTGAGAATGAAAGCTGACCTCTGACAATTGAATAGGCGATTGAGTAGCTTGGTGAAGCTTCTCATAAGTTGTCACCCATGATTCTGGTAGTCAACGCAGTAACTCTTCACGATATATTTTTCTAGAAATCTGTATAGAGTTGGGTGCTTGAGACGCGGATGAGACTTCGAGATATAGTGCTTGATCGGATGAGGGTAACACGAGACCGAGAGCATGATCTTGAATTCGGTAGACGATCTAGTGATGTAGGGTAGCTGCTACACTCTTTTATTGCATAGGCGCTCCGATTAGTTGAAGCTGAATCTTAGCGTCTTTAAGAGATTCGAGTCTTGTAATGAAACATTAAAGTCACGAAATAGTGTTGGGAATACAATTCTTGCTTTTAATGTCATTTGAACCGTTCTGATGCAAGCTTGTTGATATGACTTTATTCGAGAGTCGATTAAAGCTATTCAGGCTATAACTGTAAGACCTTTTCTTGCATGTTGCTGCCATAGTCTTGGTAGGTTCTCCGGGATGTTCAGAGAGATAAATTGTTCTTCTTTTGTAGCTGGAACTTGGCAAGATGAGAACTTGTTGGACTGGACATACTCCACGACCTTCCGATTTGAGGACGGTTTAATGAGCTCACGAACACCCTTAACTAAGAAGGCGCTAGCTTTTTTTGCAAAGTATTTATATGAATTTACTAGAGAAAGGGTAGTTTCAGGTAGTTGATCGCCAGAACATACTCAATTTCATACATGAAATTAATATTAGAGGAGGAAGCACAACTTTTACTTCTAGAAAAAGTGGATGCAAACTGAGAATCGGTGAATGAAAGTTGGGAAGTTGACATTTTTGATAGAGCTGTTTTCCAGAACACCTAAAACAATTAGTTAAAAACACTAATTCTATCGATCATAACCCAAGACAAAGGCTCTGGTACCAGTGTATTGCACAATATAAGCGGTAGTCGTATTGACTAAGTCTTATTGACAAACGACTATTTGCATATCCATTGAAAATCAAAATTTACCAGAGCCTTTGTCTTGAATTGTAACATCTTTGGGAAAGATGACATATCCATTTTGATGCGAAATTTATGTCCTATAAGATGAAACTCAAACTTCTCGATAGCTTTCTTGACTGTCTGTATTTCTTTGAACGTGGAGTGATATGCATCCCAAAATCTTTAAAGCGTCCACTTTTGTATCCACATATTTGACGTTTCCCGTTAATTTCTTCAGATAAAATGGCTCCCCAATATTTTTCACTCGTGTCTGTCTGTATGATGCGTGTTCCAGTGGAGGGAATCTTTAAAAGTGGTAGATTCTACACCTATATTTTTTAGGTTTTTGACAGCTTCGGTTTGTCGGTTAGTCCATTGCGGTGGATTCTTCGTTAGCATCTTCTGTAGCGGTCTTGTCAGTTGCGAATTTTGCGGGATAAAGTCGCTAACATAATTGATTACGCCAAAGAACTGCTGAACTTTTTGTTTTGTGAGATTTTCCTTGGGAAAATCGAGTAGTGTTGTAGCAAGATGAGATTGAAATGAAAAGTTACCATTTGTAATTTGCATTCCAAGGAAGTCGATGTTGGGCAGGGCTATAACCATCTTTTGGGCTGAGATCATGATTCCATATTGCATGACGATGCTTTGAAACTGTTGAAGAAGCTGAATGTGTTCCTTCTCATTCGACGAGAATAAAAGGATATCGACAATCTATATCAAGGGCGTATGGAGTAGATGCTTGAATATACGGAGCATTGCTTGTTGGAATAGGGATGGCGCAGTCTTGAGGCCCAAAGGTAAGACGTTCCATTGCAGATGTCGATTCGGTAGACACAATGCAGTTTTGTATCTTTCTTTAGGATGAACACCAAGTTGCCAGAATCCAGACTTAAGATCAAAATTTGAAAATATTATAGCTCCTTGAAGATGTTGAAGGAGTGCCTTTTTGTTTGGTAGTGGAAACTTGATGTCTTGCAGGTATTGTGTAACGCCCCGACCGCCCACGGCTAATGGGCCACCCACGCTCGCTCTCTCGGCCCGTGAGCCCCATCCCGTCTGACGGTCGTGCGTTAATTTTTCCAAGGCTCGAAATCATTGTTTACTGACCCTGCAATCACCACCCGACCTTTCCCCATGTTTTGGCCTCACTCGCACGGTATCGCGAATCACTTCCCGATAGGTTACCCATCATTTCACTACTTCAGCATAAGCATGCTTAATTCTGGAGTTCTAAACAGATGTGTGACGGAAAAGGTAAGTCAACTTTGGTGACATAGGTAGCCAAATCAATTCTCTTAAGCCTTTTTCATATATCACAACTCGGGGTGTTACAATTCACCCCCTCTCAAAGAACGCAACGTCCTCGTTGCGCCCCACGAAAGGTCTCAAGACGCCTCTCGGGTCAGAACCGAGATGGCTAACCAGCTCTGATACCACTTATAACGCCCCGACCGCTCACGACTAATGGGCCACCCACGCCTGCTCTCTCGGCCCGTGGGCCCCATCCCGTCTGACGGTCGTGCGTTAATTTTTCCAAGACTCGAAATAATTGTTTACTGACCCTGCAATCACCACCCGACCTTTCCCCATGTTTTGGCCTCACTCACACGGTATCGCGAATCACTTCCCGATAGGTCACCCATCCTTCCACTACTCCAGCATAAGCACGCTTAACCCTGGAGTTCTAAACGGATGTGTGAGGGAAAAGGTAAGTCAACTTTGGTGATATAGGTAGCCAAATCAATTCTCTTAAGCCTTTTGATATATATCACAACTCGGGGTGTTACATATTGATTTAATGGCTTGTTGTCAATTACTAATATGAGTTTTCCTCTTGTTTGGTCAGCTCGGTTGTTGACGTAAAATGCCTTGCATGCCCAAAGAAAGTTAGTTGTTGAAACTATTCCTTGTCCTACCAGCTGGTCACATTCGTCATTCGCCTGTTTTAACAAAGTATGTGGCATTCCTGCATGACTTGCCTTTGTTGGGGGTGGTATGAACACATTCCTTGAATGGCAATGAGATGAAAAATTCCGTGTTGAGCCATAGCAAGTTGTGACATTTCTGGAGGAAATATGTGTGGGACTCTTCCCATGATGTTATTGTCATCTCTTATTTGATTTTTTAAACTCTTGAGAGACTAATCTTTCAATTGCAAATAAACGAGGAATTGTTGTGAAGGCTTTGTAGAGAATTTTTCATCTTACTCCTCGTGGTTTGATTGAGATATCAAAGACTTACTTCAAGGTGCAGTGGAACCAAGTACTTCAGTAGTGATGTGGCATCCGGGGAAGTGTTCGATTTTAATCGGTTTTGACTTCAGCTTGATGGTTAATGAACCAGAGTTTGCAACACAAAATTCTTGTAAGGTAGCCACATAGATGGTAAGAGGATTTTGGGATTTAGTATCGTTGTATGGGATCTGGTGTCGAGAACGCAGTGGTGTGAACTGGGTCTTCTTGACAAGATTGGTCAAATATTATCACTGGTAAATGTGGAGTTTGTATTTCGTCATGGTGCGGCAATTTTGTGATCTTGAAACAACAATCATTATCTTCGTCGGGGGATGACTCGGATGGATTATCGTAATAGCGTCGTTTTCATCGCTATCATAAGACAGAAATGACTCCAGGTTGTGTTGTCGAGGTTGATATCTGGTGTGATTTCGGATATCGAGTTGATTAGAAAGTGCTTTTTTAGCGGATTTGTCTGAACAGTTTTTTGGCAAAGTGTCTTTCTTTCCGGCGTAGAAAATATTTTGGTTATTTCTTGAAGCTTCGTTTCTTTCGGAAGAACGTCTTGCGTCTGAATTTAGTGGAGTGCTTAGAGAATCACTTTTTGAATCTTTGAAGGTCATCGAACATAATACTTTCAAAACAAAATCATCAAACTAAAGACGACTTGAAACTATATTGAGCGTGGGGAAAATAGAAGTGGAATCGGGAAGGTAAGGCCTTTGAGGGACAAATGGATCTTGTTGTGGGCACTAAAACTAAGGTTCTTTTGGTTAGGTGTGGTCCAACCACCCGGTCCGGTGCAAGGATCATACACAAGGGATTCACTCAAACTGTCGAAGACATCAAGGATCAAGACCAAACCGACAAGAACCAATGCTGATTGAAGATCAGTTGAAGACTGAAGACCAAATGGGTCCAATTCTGTTATCGGCCAGCATTCATGGAAAAACCAGACTAACCAATGTTAGGATCAAAATCGGTCACCACAAAATAAACACCATAATCTTTCGAGTAATTATGCCTTAAGCAAATATGATCTAGAAATGTCAAAGAAATTATACCCCATAAGCCAAACCTATTTGCATAAGGATACGAGAACAAACTTAGTATGTTTCATCACGGGCAAGAAAAAAAAAAAGAATTTCTATCCAAACATGAGATACTTCGAAAAATATTCTTACGGAAGATTTTTGCAAGAAATGACGAGTTTTAGGAAACGATCTTCCGTAAAACAAAGTTAAGAAAGTTTTTGTAGAAAAAATCTGGTAAGAAAATCTACAAGATAAACTTCTGCATATTTTTATTTGGAAAATACTTTGCGGAAAAACTTGGAAAAAACAAACAAGAAAGTTCCAAAAGTGTAGGAAGCGATCAACGGAGAATATGAGAGCCAGAGAAAGGTTTAACCAGTCATGGGATCCACTTCCCTCTCTCCTCTCTCTACCTCATCGCCTTCCTAGCCCCTCAGATCTTCTCATCCCCCTTCAAGCCTGGTCAAAAAGCTTCATTGTTGCCCTTGAGAACTCTTCATCGCCCACGAAGCTTTGCCATCACCTGTCAAGCTTTGTCATCGCCGTTCAGAGCTCCTCATCGCCCACGAAGCTTCGTCACCACCTTCAAGCTTTGTCATCGCCGTTTAGAGCTCCTCATTGCCCACGAAGTTTCGTCATTGCTCGTCAAGCTTTGTCACTGCCTCTCAGAGATCCTCATTGCCCGTCAAGCTTCGTCATCTCCCTTGGGAGCTCCTGATCACCCAAAAAACTTTTTCATCACCTTAAAGCTTCATCATCACCCTTGATAGCTCCTCATCTCCCACAAAGCTTTGTTATCGCCCGTCAAGCTTCGTCGTTGCCCTTGAGATCTCCTCATCGCCCACAAAGATTTTTCATTGCCCGTCAAGCTTCGTCAACACCCCTCAGAGCTCCTCATCACCCTTAAAGCCCTTTCATTGCCTTTCAAACGGTCTCATCGAGCCTTAGGCGTTCCTCATCGCCCTCCAAGCTCCTCACTCTTCCTCATCATTCCTCAGGCTATTCTCATCACCCTCCAAGCTCTTCAGAATGTATCATCGCCCTCCAACCTCTCCTCTTCTCTCATAAAGTTCCCATCATGGTCTCCTTTTAATCTCGTTCAAGATGCCTTTTGTTTCGCCGCAATCAGAGTTTTTGTTGAGATTTTACGAAGAGAAAAGCAAGATGTTGTTTTCGTAAAAGTGTAAGTCAAACACTGAGTCGATGATAGTTAACTTAACACCATCATATTTTTGACTAAATGAATTTTGTTTTATGATTCCGTAAGACAAAAGACACAAAAACCGTTCGGACAAACCAACGATTTCTCCAATAAAAGTTGTAAAACCGCATAGGTCGTTAAATAGTCCAAAATTACCTAAAACACGATGAAAGCCCATGTATGAATTGAAATGAAAACCATCCTAGAAAATGATGCTGGTTTACTTGGCTTGGAGAAGAATAAGAAAAAGAGGATGGATGGATAATTTCCAAAGATAAACTAAATTTTTGAGAAAATAAGGAAAAATCTTCGAAGAGGATAAACACGAAAAACAACGGGGAATGAAAGACGACCGACTCTGGAGGCATATATAAGAACATCCAGGGCAAAGAAGAGAAAAAAAAGCTTTTAGGCACTTAAATCTCTCTGCACTTAGAAACCATAGGCGTTATTCTCGACATGCTTTGTTTTCTATTTGCTTGCACTCGATTATTAGACGAACTCACATAAGCAATTCAATCTATTTTTCAATCTTTGTAAATTGAACTACGTCCGGATTGATCCTTGAAAGGGGTACGTATGTAGCCTTTCATAAGGTTCAATCAAAAATCAATAAGAAAATCAATAAGAAAATCAATCAAAAATCTTTCCGCATCTCTTTTCGTTTTTTTTATTGGTTTTATGTGGTTACACAGAGAATCTAGTCCTAAAGGAAAGCTACAGTTTCTTCAGTTACAAAATCGACGGTAAATAGGATTTTGAGTCAGCCAAAGATCTTTTGAAAATACGGTAAAATTTGGGAAAAAATTGCAATTCTTGAAGCTTCATTAAAATACGTCGGCTTACTTATTCGGAGGAGTATCGACCATATTGACCTGAAACCAGTGGAATGAGAAATATAATGGAAAAGCTCTATCGTGTGTCAACAGATGAATTCAATCTCACTATGGGAAGATCTCCATCCAGAGCTAAATGTTTGACATATCTGCACAATTCTGCACCTCAAATACCTCTAGAATCTCCAAAGTTCTCTAAAATGTACCTGAACCTGAAAATACTCTTAAAAAGACTCCAAAAACATATAATAGACTCTTAAAGAACTTATGACATGGTAAAAGTGGTAAGAACCATGGTATATAAATAAGTCATAGACGATTTTCTCCATCTCGTTGTTTGGTTCAATAACTGTTAGGCAGATCATTCAAACCGATCTAATCTCTCCAAAACCAAGAAATGACTGTCACTCATTCACGCATACTCAGCTCGCTGAACTAGAGAAACGAACTTCGTCTTAAGACGGCTCGGTCCTAGCAGTTTTCTTAAAAATGCACTCACTCTAAGTCGAAAACCTGAAAACCAACAAGATCACAATCTCATTGTCGTCTCTAAATGACCCCGAATTGTCGATCATCTTAATCATCAGAAGAAGAACAAGCGCAACCCATCAAGAGATCGGTTCAGCCTTTTTCCTTCATAAAAATTAGGGAGTGGGTATGTATACTATATTCCTATAGTCCCATACTTCAAAATTTGTTTGCCTCGTTATTAAGAAAACGCTTTCGACAAACAAAACTCTTAGAGCAGGTTCATTGAGGGTCTCTTAGCAGAGGTTCTTAACTTTTCTAAAATACGTTTTTTAACTTTTAACTAAGAAAACCTAAGAGACGTCTCTTAAATAAGAGTCTTAAAAGCCGTCTCTTAACAAAAAAAAATTTAAAAAAAAACAAAAAAAAAAGAGTCAAATTTAGTTAAGAACCTCATTCTAAGAGACGCTGATAAACATGGTCTTACAACATTAGGCCGAAATACATTTAGGCTATGCAATTCCCCATCAAAATCACTCTAAATGAAAACAACAATCTAAGATTCATCTAAACGATAGCGACATAGCAAAACCATCAAAAACATAGTCTTGAGTATGGTTGGGCACAAGCCAAGTACTTGCCATTTTTGGTATATTTGGTACTTCGTTTGGCTTATTCGAGTAATGAAAATTTGGACTTGTACTTTATTAAAATTGAGTACTTTCACTTTCAGTTACTTCCTAACAAATAGTATACTTGCAAGTTACTTTCCCCGTTTTACTACTTGTTACTTCTAAACTAGTTTACAGTTTATTCAATAATTATTTTTAAGTTATTTAATAATTGTATATTTATTTTACCAACTTACACTTTGCATATGAATTTATGAAAAATTAGTTAGTTATAATTTTAATCTAAACAAATTTTTCTTAAATAAGGAGTATTTCTTTTCTTTTCATATTTTTAAGAAAATCGTCATATGATAAATATAAAATAGAAAAACTCTAAAATGTTTCTATAAATATATCACTTTTAATTCATTTATCAAAGAAACAAGTTATTTGAGTATAATTTGGAGATTGTTTTGGTTCAAAAGTAAAAGGAAACAGTAAGCTACGGATAGTAAATCACAAGTAACAAGCAAACAACACCAAGTAGTTGTTTTTATTTTAGTACTTGATATTTCTCTTTTACTTGCAAGTAATTGAAATAAACGACTTGATACTCGATTTGATCAAGACGAGTACTTGACATTAAGAGACAAGTACGAATCAAGTACCAAGTAGAAATTATTTGTGCCCATCCTTAGTCTCGAGAACTCTACAGAATCTCCTATCTCACTCATGCATTTAGAAAACATGTACCAACATTGGAATAATAAAACGACGATTAGCCAAAAGTCATGAGGATCTTTTCGACTTAACAATACAAATTTCGTATAAAACTCAAAACTATACAAGAAATCTTCAAACACAAAGCCATTGCTCCCGATTTCCTTGAACCAAGTGGATCATGGAAAACATCAAAAATGTTTGTGACAAAGCAAATCGGCGACACAAGTAGCAGAAAGCACAACAAAAGGAAAGCCTTCGCCTTGCTCGTTCACTAGATCTACATCTAACTGACCGATTTTGTTCTGCTCAAGCAACAAACATTTCACGAGAATTCCTCTCAAAACTTACAAAAAAGTCTTTGCAAAGATCTTAACGAAATAACTTTCGTAAAAACTTCATGAGTTACGCAGAAAAACTTTTACTAAAGATCGGAATCAAAACAAAAATATTTCTCGTAAAATGTGCAGAAACATCGCTACTTTGACGTCTCCATAAAAAAATCCACTTCACAGCCTTCATAAAACCGGTCGCCCACTACTTTTGTATTACTAAAACAATTTCACGGAACAGTCTGTTGGAAAACAAGATCGGCATCGTAATAACGACTTCGCAATTAGGAAACATAAACGAGGAGAACCTATTTTTCGCTTGCGAGCTTTGCTAGTAATCTACGAGCAACACTCCATGTACTTCTATAAGAAGCCCTTCTTGTAGGGTTTACATAAAATGTCCTTCGTATAGCGAGAACAAGTTATATGAAGCAATGTTCAAAAAGAAACAGAGCATGTTTAAGGAACAAGTGTTTAGGTGATTTTTTATAGATAAAAAATAGCCGTATCATTTTTCTTCCAATGAAAAATCTAAACTTTATCTCTTCACAAAACGATCTAGAAGATCGCTTCCTTCAGCCTTATGGCTTGTTGGCTTTTCCCTCTAACTCCCCTCGGTTCTGCCAAGCATGCCATCATCCTGCGACTAATTAATAATGGATTAAGTATCAAAATTCTTAGGCTTTGTCTTCCAATGATGACAAAAAAAATTCAACGGAAACCTTTCGGAACGGCTCTCGTGACTGCAACAAAGTTATAAATATTTTTTTCATATGACTAAAGGAAGCATTAAACGAAACACGCATCATATGAATGAAACCTGAACTGGAAAATCATTTTCTACTGCATCGGCCACCTTAACGGTAAAAACTCCGGCATATTTGGCGTGTCACTCTTTACAAAAGTTCTTTAGCCCTCGGCCAATTACGTTTTCCTCGAAATCTCGAACCAGAATTCGACATCCCTTTACGACAATTTTAAACTAACATGACCTTAATGCTAACAAAAAAATTCCGTGGTCCAATCCTAAACATACAACGCCCTAGCTATTCTGCGGAACACAGCCTTCACACCAAACCAAAACATTTAAGGAACTAATGCTCCATCCACGATTCGCCTAGAAACGCCGAATGATAAATAAAACAATAACTTCCGTATGCCCGAAAACAGAAATCATACAATAAAGTCTTCATAACAAAACTCAGTCCTAACAACCAAGTGGTTAACATAAAATATGAAATTTTCATTAGTTGACCAAGTTCCACATGCCTCACAAAGTATTTCAAGTCCGCTACATTTCACCTAGAAACACGGTAAATAAGGAAACACTCATAATAAAGCTCCTAGAGTTATACGAAATATCCTCCCTAAATATACAAGAAGTAAATCTTGGAAGTCCAAACCTTCACAAAGCACAATAAAGGAAAACATTTCTTCCCAGGGACATATTTACACTGTGCCTCGGTCCTACTTCCTCTATCAAAAAATCAAAAATGTAAAATATAAAAACAATAGTTTTAGCTGCGAAACATCCACAAACAAACACAAAATGTTTCTCGGCCACAAGGTCAAAACAAGAGCTTCTTGCCAACACAAAACATCTCAACGCCCGCAAATTTCTCAAACTGAAACGCGGCATATGAAAGAAACTCCTATACGAATAAAACTTTTGAATAATCCACTATACAAACGAACTTCAATTGCGAAAACCTCCGCACTATTTCCGGCCAAAAGGTCAAACGAGACCGTCGCGGGAAATGCCAATACTTCTGTAAAGACGTTCTCATAATATAAACTTTTACTCAAAAGAAAAATACAGTTTTCAGTACCACGAGACGTCGCAAACACTTGAAGAACTGTCTTCCGACGTAAAATAGCTTCCTTGATGAAAGCTTCATCTCAAAAACTCAAACTATCATACACATTAATATTTATCGAAAAGACACCTTCACGAAGGTTTGAACTCAAACGGTAACACTTACCATTCCGTTTGTTGCTGATCAAAACAAACGAACTCTACCGTTCTAAACCGACTTAGCCATCTCTCATCGAGTTAGGTTCTCAAATATCTGACACAAGGATACTAGCCCTCTATAAAAGAAAACCAAAGTTTTGGTCACTGTCTTCCAGATACTCTTCCTACGGTCCGAGATTTGTCATTGAGAGATGTTCAATTCCCGATCGATACAAGTCACATAAGCCAAGAACTTTTCATAGACATCAAAATTGAAACGAAATTAGGTCGAAACCGCAAAGCAGGAACAGTCATCGCAAACCCTAAAATGATAGTAAGCCTAAATGTTTCCCTAAACCAAAAAAAACTGTCCTCAAACATATCAAGGAATAGTATCAAGGGACCCGATACGTGATTCCAAAACATGCCCCTTTGTTTATATTTTTACATTTATAAGGCTTTGCGAACAAAAAAGCCTTCAAACACTCTCATCTTATGAAATGAAAAATATCATGATCCACTGAGCGTCAAAAATGAGATTACAACTCATACTCTTTCTATGTAAATCTGTATATCTGCACTATGCGTAAAAGATAAATTGCGATTTTATAAATCAAAAACAAACAGCCTATTAGGCTGACCTCGAGGCCAAAAAGGTCAAACATTAAATGATATCAGCTGCATTATGCTCAAAAATCTTGACACGATATGTAACTAGGCCGTAATGGTCCTACCAGAAATCAGATCGTAAGCATCTTAAATCCCAAACAAACTACGAAAGCTTGATCCCTTCAAAAGGGTATGCAGGCAGCCTTCATAAAGAGTAGCCCCAATCTAATTACAGTCTATTCTTATAAGTAAAGAAGAGTGAATCATCAGCTTCAACTTTTGGAAAATATGGTTTTGCCGACGGAACTTTTAGGCATTGATTCCACCAAAGACGCCTATCACTACCTCCCAAGACTTACACGTAAATCTTACGAGCAAGGGGCTAAATGCTGAGGTGAATCGTTCAAGGAAAAATCAACGGCTAAAATCCTACTAGTAATTATGCCTTAAGCAAATATGTGCTGGAAATGTCGAAGAAACTACACGAATTTCTATCCAAACGAAAAATACTGTGAAAAACGTTCTTTTGTTAGAATTTTGCAAGAAATGATGTGAAACGACCTTCCATAAAACAAAATACTTAAAGTTTCTGCAGAAAAACTCTGGTAAGAAAATTTACGGATATCCTTCTGGAAAACAAATTTCAGAAAATCCTTGCAAAAAACTTGCGTAAAAAATCGAGAAAGTACCGAAAGTGTACGAATTGATCAAAGGAGAAGATGAGAGCAAGAGAAGGGATTAAACCCTCACGAGACCCACTTCCCCCTCTCCCCTCTGTGCCTCATCACCCTCCAAGACCCTCAGAGGTCTCCTCATCACCCTTCAAGCCTGGTCATCACCCTTCAAGCCTGGTCATCACCGACGAAGCTTTATCATCGCACCTTAGAGCTCCTTATCACCCATGAAGATTCGTCATATCCTGTTAAGCTTCATCATCGCCCATCAAGCTTCGTCATCGCCCTTCAAGTTTCGTCATTGCCCTTGATAGATTCTCATCGCCCATGAATCTTCGTCATTGCCCGTCAAGCTTTGTCATTGCCCCTTAGAGATCCTCGTTGCCTGTCAAGCTTCGTCATCTCCCTTGAGATTTCCTAATCACCCAAGAAGCTTTTTCATCGCCCATCAAGCTTCGTCACTGAACTCGAGGGCTCTGATCACCCAAGAAGCTTTGTCATCAACCGTCAAAATTTGTCATCGCCCCTAAGAGATCCTCATCGCCCTTAATGCCTTTTCATCACCCTTCAGAGTGTCTCATCGCTCTTCAGTCCCTCTTCGCCGCCCCTCAGGCTCTCCCCATCACTTTCTAAGCACGTTAGGCTCTTCTTATCGCCCTTCAAGCTCTCCTCATCGCCCTCTAAGCTGTTAAACCCAATAGTCGGCTTCGTCGAATAGATCGAGCTCGGACTTCATGGCTAATCGTACATCCGAATTAATAGGAGGGTAGTTACGAAGATAAAGGGGAGAGTGCGACTATAAAAGAAAGAAGGAGGAGGGTTAAGAGTAGCGCGCAAAACCCTAGCAATACACTTTAGACCTACGACCTCGACCTCGATCTCTTTAGCTTATTGTTTATAATCTCTAATTGCATACTTCTCATTGATTCAATACAAAGTCCATTTTTGTCAACCAGAATCTGATTACATTCAATACAAAGTCCATTTTTGTCAACCAGAATCTGATTACATCGTTGTGTTCTGAGGACATCGTTTTCTCACCTTTTTTCTATCTTAGTTCATAATCGAACACTACCAAATACTTAGTGTGGGTTTTAAGATCCACATTTTGGCGCCGTCTATGGGGAGAAACGAAACACAAGAGTCCTCGCTAAGAACCCACTCTAAGGTTTCGAAGCAAAAATGTGGATCCCTCAGGAAACACCTCAGGATCAGCCGATTCACGTCCTCTCAACATCGATCTTACAGGATCCACGCCAGGAACCAGCACCACAACCATCGGAGATAACACGAAGCAAGCCACTAGTCTGGACCGGAACCGGGGATATGCAGTCTGACTTCGCGACACAGGGAAACATGTCAATCTCCCCGATGCCAATAGCACAGACCCGTGAAGAGATTAGCGAGATTCGTCGTATGGTAGCAGCCTTGATCAATCGGACGCAGAACCAGCAGATAGCTAACCAAGCCATGTTAGGGCGATTGAAGCAGACCAAGCAGGATCTCGCAAATCAGAGAAACAAAACCGCGAAGAATCTTGGCAATCGATCATATAATGCAAACAGAACTCCAGATCCACTGCGGCAAGCCCCAAGCGGGATAACCTCGTCGAATCTCCCCAACAACAAATCTGTCAGATTCACGGGGGAAAGCTCGCAGCAACCACATCAATTTGGTGTTACCCAACGAAGCCTGAGCTACACCGATCTAGATGAGGCCCAAAGCAGAACCCAGGTGCGCCGCGAATCGTCCGATCCTCTTCAAGGAACCCGAACTTACCCAAGTCAGGATCAAGTAACCTCGGGGACCCCATGTCGACCACAAAGTACCCCAACTGAAAGATTAAAAGCTAATCGAACAAATACCGATGAAATGCGGTTTCCAGGACCTGCATCAACATTCCAGAACCCGGAGTTCCGACCGACCGAACCGCGGAATCCGGACTCTTTTGATATCAACAGGATTCTGAGACCGCAAGGTAAGGTCGAATCCCTCCATAATTACATGGAGAGAAATGACGCCGAACTCAAAAGAATACATGTCATCGTGCACATGGCTATGAGTACAAAACCAGACATAGATGAAGTGCTCGAAGAGACAAGACGAACGCCATTTACACATAAAATAACCAGTGTGAGACTGCACTACGTTGAAAAGATTAAATTCCCAGAATATTTTGGGAACAATGATCCAAGGGCCCACATACGAGCATTCTGACTCTCGATATCACGAGCCCACCTTTCCGACAAAGAAAAAGAAGCCGGATACTGTCGTTTCTTTGCCGAGAACCTTTTCGGATCCACCTTAGAATGGTTTGCTGGCTTCGAAGGAAACTCGATCGACAACTATCAACAACTAATCTCAGCCTTCTTGAAACAGTACTCCGTCTTCATAAAGATAAGAGCAACTGAAGCGGACCTATGGAACCTGAAGCATGCACCATTAGAACCACTGAGGAAATGTATCAACAAATTCAGAGAGATCAAGGCTAAGATCGCTAATCTAAATGAAGGCGTAGTAATCGCGGACAAGAAAAATGTGGTCTGGTTCTCCTCCAAATTCCGATAGGAAATGGTGGTCCGAGCCCCAACCTCATTAGACGACGCCTTACACCGAGCATCGTACTTCGCGACCCACGAAGAGGAGGTTGCGATGCTCAAAGAGCAGTACAGTGTGAACAAAAATAACGTGGCCAAGAAAATCCCGGTAAAGGAACAACCCACGAAAGGACAGCACTCCTTCGCCGTTAACAATACCGGGCCGAAAAGATCATCCTCCTTTTGACCTGAGAAAATTTTGTACGTTTCACAACCGCAAAGGAAATTCAACCAAGGAATGTCGAGCAGCTCGGCGAAACAAGTGCGAGCAGGAGGATAACAACGAGAAATTGAAGAGGGAAGAAACCCCATCCACTCCGAAAAGCAATGGAAAAACGAAGGTCACCTCTAAAAAAAAGAGGAAGAGAAGCCGACGAATCACCTGGCTCCCCTCCCCCCGCACCAAAAAAGAGGGTAGATATGATCTCTTGGGAAATCCCTCCAAGGAAATCCGGTAACGGCTACCTAAGAACAGAAGGAAAGCTGAAGCCTAAAACTCTATCCCAGATAACCATAATCGTCACAGTATAGGAGTCTTCGAACCCGCAATCGACCACAGCAGTCACCGCGACACCGCATTTTAACGGGTCCGAAGCTGCAAGACGTTTAGACACTGCCGCTAAAGAAGATCAAACCCGGAGGATGTCCCACATCAGGAAGCTCCTCGAAAAACCAAGAAAATACCAGGAAAAGCTGTGGGCTCAAGATAGCTCGTCCTCGAAGAAGCACAACCTATCTAGGGGGCAGGAGTACTCCACACTTAACAAGAACTGGCGCTTTCCCCCTATGGAGGAGAAGGGAACCAAAAAGAGAATCGACTTCATTTATGGCGGGTCAAAAATTTGTAACTCACTCAACTCTATCAAGGTTCACCAAAGGAGAGGAAAAAATAACATCGGAATCAAGGATCCCCTAACCGGTCATAATTACGAGATTACTTTTCACAAAAACGAAACAAACGAGCTTGATAAACCGCACGACAATGCCTTGGTGATTCGAGTAGACGTCAGAGGATGCGAGCTCTCCAGAATAATGATAGACACCAGAAGTTCGACTGACCTTCTATTCTCTTACGCCTTCCTAAGAATGGGCTTTACTAAATCCCTCCTCAAGTAAGAACAAACCCCTTTGATTGATTTCGCCGGAGAGACGACATATTCCCTCGGATTGATCAAGCTGGCCGTTACAGAAGGGGAAGTGCAAAAGATTGTAGAATTCATAGTAATCGACTGACCCGATCCTTTCAATGCCATACTCGGAAGACCTTGGTTATATAGGATGAAAGCAATTCCATTTACTTATCATCAATGTCTGAAGTTCCCAACCCCAAAAGGAATCAAAACCATACGAGGAAGCCAGAAGAGCGCAAGAACGTGCGATCTAACCAACTTTAAAGACATTGGCTCGACCTCGACATAGTCCAGAAAAAATGATCATCTTAAAATGACATCATCCAGCCGAGATAAGTAATCGAACTACGTAAGGACTTGATCCCTCGAGAAGGGTACGTAGGCATCTCAAAACCCAAGTTCAGTCGCCCTAATCCAACAAAAGTTTCATTTTATCTTACGACTTAAAGGGAACATATACGATATAAGAAGCAACAAAGAAACCGCTAACTACGTCCTTTCTTTTGTTTCTTCTTACTCTAGAGTTGTAATTTCATTCTTCACTAGTCTGAACAACCTGATTCTCTAGCTTCTTCACATGTGTATTAAGAGCTTCAAATTTAGTGTTGAGGTTAGCATAGACAACATCAATCTTTCCATTGAAATCCTTTATCATCTTCTGCTGTCCCTCCAGAACCTTTAAATCATTGCTTCAATCTTGTTCTCCTGGGTATCTGATGGAGTGTTCTGATAGTAAGAGGCTCCATAGGTTCTGTTGTTGTTGTTGTAGGGACTCTGCTGCTATGATCCTTGGTTGTAGCTACTCATCTAACCATTGCCATAAAACTTTATGTTGCTCTGGTTCTCATATTTCTGGAATCTATTCCAACAAAGTTCAATTCCAACAAAGTTCACATCCTCTTCTTCACCTTTCTCATTGTTAAATCCTATAGCTTCTGTACCTTATGCAAAGCTAACTTACTTCTATAGAAACCTCTGAAGACTGTTCAACTTGGTTTTCACTTCTTCTATCTGATCCTTAGTCAGTGTAGGGGCCAATTTTCCCCTCTCATGATCATTTTCTTGGTGTTGTTGCTAACTGCCAAATTCTCTATCAATCTAGTAGCCTCTCCTGGACTCCTAGTGCAGAAGTTTCCCTCACTGGTTGTGTTTAAAGCCATTGTTTATGACAGCTTAATACCTCTGAAGAAAGTGCTGAGAAGTTGCGCTTCATTGAATCCATGGTGTGGACAATCCTTTTGGTAGGATTTCATTCTGATCCAGAAGTTTCTGAAAGCCCCTGCAAGATCCTATGTGAATGTAGCAATTCCGCTCCTCAATTTCCCAGCTCTAGCATCATCAAAGAGATAACACATGAAGGCGTTTTTGATGTCTGTTCAGGATGTAAGAGATGTTGGTGGCTGCTTAAGCCAATATGAAGCATCTCGAAGAAGAAAATATTTGAAGAGCTTGCATATAAGGTATTCCTCAAGGACTCCACTAGCCTTGATGACAAACACAAGATCTTCAAATCGCTCCAAATGATCCATAGGCTGCTCGTGGGAATATCCATGAAATGGCATCTATGCCACCAGTGTGAAATAAGCTGGCTTCAACTAAAAATCGTTCCTCTGAAAAGATGGAGGACGAATAGCAGATCTGTTGGCATAAAATTGATCTGAACAATTGTAGTCAGCCAACATTCTGGGTCGAGAGACTGGGCAGACGGGGCTTCAGCTACAGAAGATTCTTATGGTTAAGAGTTTACAGTCCCATCATCATCAATTTTCTGACCTGTTGTATTACGCAGATGACCATCCAGGTCATACATGTGTCCTCTCTCATTCATAGTCACTATCAGCATAGCAACCATATCTTCTCGGGAATCACCGTCGATTGATGTCTTAGTGTTGGTGTCGATAGATTCAGGTAGATGAGTGACGATCGATGAAGAAGTGTTGGCATCGATCAATTGTTGTTGCTTCTCCTTGCAGATGCTACGTTCGATTGCCACTGGGTCAGAGAAATTTAGCCTTTTTCTTTGTTGCTTCTGGTACTGCTGGGCATGCACCTGAAAGACAAAAGAAAATAAAATTGTAAGTAAACTGAAAAGAAAACCTAGAAAAAACTTGCAAAACAAATCTTATGGTGATCATTGCTTCCAACAACGGCGCAAAATTTGATACGTGCTAAAATTACCCTAGAGCTGCTGACTCTCTCAAATAAGAGGTTCAACTGTAGTACTTAGGGATCGAATCCACATATAGCAAGGGCACACAATTGATTTAATAATTAACTTAGTTATGCTAGGCAATTAAATAGACTTTAAGAACTAGTAAAGCAGGAATGAGTTGGTTGTAAGCAATTAAGGAAAATAGCTACATCTAGAGTTTTCAGGTAGTGAATCATAATGGATAGAAGGCAAGAGGTTTTCAATCATAGAACACAAATTTAATAAGTAAACATATAATTTTTATCTATTTATGGCTAAGATCAGAGTCTACAACTTTCGTATGCAAATTTTGATCATCGATCAATGGTATGCTAACGACATCGATCGATAGCTTTCTTAGTCAAGCATTAAACGATCATATTTGATAAGTTTACTTAGGATTACTAGACTAATATCTCGATTATCCCTAGCAACTTAAGCTCAACAAAATTAGTTGAGGTAATGATCCTACTCTTGCAGTATCAATTATCCTAATATCAGGGTTCTAGTTGGCTACTCAAGGACACAAGCAAAGCACAATTCTATTGATAGATCTAATGATTACGCTAACAATTCTATTGTTTGGCTAATCCGTCAAAACTATTAATAAACTCTAAATCTAACAAGAGATCTACTCAGACATAGCTACGCAAAACATAATCATAAACATAAAATAATGCATAGGATTAATAGGGATAGAAACTGAGGTTTCAATACTAAGCTTGAAAGAAGTCTTGATCTTCTCCTCAAAACTACTATGTTTGCTATGAAAACTCTAAACCTAAAAAAGCTCTTTTTTTTGTCCCCTCTTTTCATAAAACACCAGCAAAGATAATATAAACTAGATAAAACTCGTCCAGGAGCAATCTGGTAATTTCCATGACTTAGGCTTCAAGTCATGTACTCTATGAATTGGGTTTCAGCATGTTGACCATCAATCGATGGCAAGGGTGCATTGTCGATCAACGCTACTCTCTGTCTCGACTCGTACTTAGCTAAATTTGACCAGTTACGGGGTTCCATTCTCTTTGAGCTCCAGAAAGCCTCATAATCTCTATAATGCACCAAAATGCACCTGACCTGAAAAGACTCTAAAGCACATCCTAGACACACATAACAGACTCCTAATAGGGCCTATGACATGTTCTAGAAGTGGTAAAATTAGAACCCATCAACGAAGAACTGTTCAAAAAGAAACATGACATGTTTTACGAATAAGTGTTTTAGACGATTTTCATATAGCTAAAGAAAATGTTGTATGATTCATTTTCCAACTACAAATCTAAAAAAAACGATCTAACATATTGCTTCCTTCAGCCTTATTGGTCGTTGGCCTTTGCCTCTCATTCGCTTTGGTCACAGCCAAGCAGGCCATCATCCTGCGACTAACTCCCAATTGGTTAAGTAGCAAGCCTCTTAGGCTCTGTTCTTCGTCAGATGAAAAAAAATTAATTGAAAACTCTTTAGAACGGCTCTTGTGACTGAAAAAATTATATGAAAAAAATTATCATATGACTACAGGAAGCATTATACGAAACACTTATGGTATGAGTGAAACATGAAATGGAAAATCATTTTCTACTACATCGGCCATCTTAACGCTCAAATCTCCGGCATACTTGGTATGTCACTCTTTACAAAAGCTCTTTGGCCCTCTGCCAATTATGCTTTCCCCAAAAGCCCAAATCAGAATTCAGTATCCCTTTACGGACATTTCTAAACTAACATGAGCTTAATGCTAACACAAAATTGGTGTGGTCCAATCGTCGACCTACAACATCCCCAGCTATGCGGCGGAACACGGCCTTCACTGCAATCCAAAACATATAAGCCACCAATGCTCTATCTAATCACTCAATGGCAACACACCGAGTGATAAATAAAGCAATAACTTTTGTATAACCCGAAAACGAAAGTCATACAATAAAATTTTCATAACAAAACTCAGTTCTTACAACCAATCGGTTAACGGAAAATATGAACTTCTTGTCAATCGACCAAGTTCCACATGCTTCACAAAGCATTTCAAGTCTGCAACATTTCATTTCACCTAGAAACACGGATAATAAGGAAACAATCATAACAAGCTCCTAGAGCTATACGAAACATCATCCTAAATATATATGAAATATTTCTCGAAAGACCAACCCTTCATAAATCAGAGTGAAGGAAAACACTTCTTCCCAGAGACATATTTACATGTCCCTCGGACCTACTTCTTCTATCACAAATCAAACAATTTAAAATCCAAATAGAAACAACAATTTTGGATTCGAAACATCCATAAACAAACCAAAACGTTTCTCGGCCACAAGGTCAAAACAATACCTACGTGCCAACGCAAAAACATATCAAAGCCCGAAAACATGTTAAATAGAAACACGAGACATGCAAGAAAACTTCTATACGTAAAACGCTTCCAAATAATTCACTATACAAAAAAACTTCAGTTGCGAAACCTCCGCAGAAACACTGAAGTATTTCCCAGACACAAGGTCTAACGAGACCGTCACATTAAACGTGAAAATTTCTCTAAACACGTTCTGATAACTTACTTTTACTTGAAAGAAAACTAGTCTTCAGTACTGCGATAAGTTGCAAACACAAGGAACTGATTTTCAACGTAAAATATCATCCTTGATGAACTATCCTTCTCGGAAACTTGAACAGTCATACGCACTAACATCTATCAAAAACACACCCTTCGCGAACATTCAAACTCAAACGGTAAAAATTACCATAACGTTTGTTGCTGATCACAACAAACAAACTCTAACATTCTAAACAGACTTGGCCATATCCTGTCAAACTTCGTCATCGCCCTTGAGCGCTCCTCATCTCCCACAAATCTTTATCATTGCCCGTCAAGTTTTGTGATCGCGCCCTTGATAGATCCTCATCTCCCATGAATCTTCGTCATTGCCAGTCAAGTTTCGTCATTGACCCTCAGAGATCCTCATTGCCCGTCAAGCTTCTTCATCGCCCATTAGAGCTCCTAATCACCCATGAAGATTTGTCAACGCTCGTTAAGCTTAGTCCTCGCACTTGAGAGCTCCTCATCGTCCCAAAAGCTTTGTCATCACCCGTCAAGCTTTGTAATCGCCCCTCAGAGCTCCTCATCGCCGTTAGGCTTTCTCATCGCCATTTAAGAGTGTTTCATCACCTGTTAGGCTCTCTTCATCGCCCCTCAGGATCTGCCCATCATCCTCCAAGCTCGCCAGGCTCTCCTCATTACCCTCCAAGCCCTCCTCCTCGGCCTCCTAGCTATTATGAGTGTAAAATCTCCCTCCAAGCTCGCCTCATCGCTCATGAATCTCCCATCATGTTCTCCTTTGAATCTCGTTCGAAATGCTATTCGTGTCCTTGCAATCAGAGTTCCCGTTGAAATTGTATGAAGAAAACAAGCAAGATGTTCTTTTCCGTAAATTTTTCAAGTCAAAGGTCGAGTCGAGGATTGTTAACTTAACACCATTGTATTTTAAACTAAATGTATTGATTTTTATGATTTCGTAGGACCAATGATATAAAATCCATTCATATAATAAATCAACGATTTCTCTAATAGAAGTCGTAAAACTCTTAAGTTGTAAAATGGTCCAAAATGACCTAAAACACGATGAAAGCCCACTTAGGAATTGAAATTAAAACCAGCCAAGAAAATGATGTCAGTTTACTTGGCTTGGATAAAAATAAGGAAAAAGATGATAAATACGAATAACGATGGATAAGGAAAGAAGGCTGACTCTGCATGCATATATAGCACATCCAGGGCAGAGAAGAGAAATATTTTATTAGGCTCTTAGAACTCTATGCACTTAAAAAAACTTATTATTCTCAACATGCTTTGTTTTCTATTTGCCTACACTCAATTACTTAAAGAACTCGCCAAAGAAGTTCTATCTCTTTTTCAAACTTTGTAAATTGAGCAAAGTTTGGTTTGATCCGCGAAAGGGGTCCAGAAGAAGCCTCTAATAAAATCCCCTCCCAAATAAATAAAAAATATTTTCGCATCTCTTTTCGTCTTATTCGTTTTTTTTCATTTTTATGTGGTTACACAGAGAATTCAGAACTCAAGGTAAGCTACTCTTTCTTCAGTTACAACCACCATTTCCACAAGATCTCCAGGTTTATTCTTTGCTCCAAATGCACTCGATCCGCTTACCAAAAAAGAAGGAGCGTGCCAGCCAGTTAAAGAAAGAATTCAAACTCTTTTCCTTATGATTTTTAACGAGTCTATTATTTTTGTTTTGCCTTTTTTTCCTTTTATTTTCAAGATAAATTAAAGAACTTGTTTAGCCTAATTTTGAGTATTAAAGTTCTTTATTTAGCCTTTGATTTAGAGTCAATATCGTTTTGCTTCATGACCCGTAGAAGGGCAAACCTCAAATTGGGCGAATATATTAATCCTTATAGGATTTGTATTTTCGCCCACATGATAAAAATATGAACTTTCTTGCATCTTCTTGAGAAAACCCTAAGTCTTTCGTGGCGTCCATCGATCCACTTCCATCCATGGTTCGATCTTGAGAGAGAAACATGAACATCAAGAAAAAATCCATCCTCGTTCATAAGTCCATCCACTGATCAAATTGAGAGAGACACACGCCAACAAGTAGATCCATATTCATCAATATATACTCAATCGCAAACATCCATCGACCATCAAACCACATCCATCCATTATCTGATCATTCCATCCCTAGTCCATCATATTCATTTCATTCATCTTGACATTTAATGATTAAACCACATCTTTGCATCTCTTTTGTTTCGGGTTGAGAATTGGTTCCAAATCATCCATCTATCTCTCGCCCATATCACCTGGATCCAGAGCCTCTCTCGTCCAGATCGGGCATTTCCATTTTACATCATATTTCATTTGCCATATCTCAGGCTCCACCTTCCATATTGTGTTGCATTCAATAAGAAAACTAAAGAAAAACATAATCTTTTTCCTTGCATCTATTTTATCCGTTTTCCATTTCTTACAAACACAAAATACATCTTCAAATTTCCTTTCTTTGTCGATACTCGATTACCTCGACCAACCCCCTTTTTTATTTCCTCTTACGTTTTATTTTTTCCTTCTTATTTAAAAAAAAATCAATGGGATTTTTGGTCAGAACCAAACGCTGAGTCAAGCTGAGATCAACACTCAACTCTTCGCTTGCGACCACGCAAACCATCACCGAACAGATGGCTCGACTAGAGCAGAGAAACTGACAAAATGGTCCATTCCCACCAGGAAGGAACCATCCATACTAACATAAAACTGGTTATGATAAAGACAGAACCAATCCAAAAACACAAAGCCAAGCCAGTGATAAACCCGACAAAGCCGGAAGGGGCGATGCGAGATCGAGGGGTTAAGGCGATAGAGGACGAGATCGGGGGAGAGGCCGTGATTAGGGAGGAAGAGGCGCCATGGAAGGGAGGCAAAGACATCAAGATAACTCCAGCTACCTGTTTTAGGAAGGTCAATCCAGACGCCTATATTTAATGGGAGAGGTGGATGGAATACATCGTTGAGTAATATCAATGCTCAGAGGCCAAGAAGGTTGCTCTAATTTATGCCCAACTAACCGATAATGCACTGTCCTGGTGTAACGGAGAGGTATCTGGAGGAGATGCGGTCCAAGCTCCTGGCAGGTATATTCCATCTTATTATAAAAGAGACTTACAAAAATATTTTCGAAAATTGTCTCATGGTATTAAGTCTCTGGAGAAGTATTTCCAGGAGTTTGAAGCTCATCATGAACAACTTGAACACACATGAGCCAGAGGAGACATTAATGGATTATTTCCTAGACGTTTAAAAGATATAATTTCTTGCAGGGTATAGAGGCAGTCTTATGAAACTTCAACGACTTGTTGCACAATGCCATTCTAGTCGAGCAGCATATAAAAAGAAAGAAACTGTCTACCAACCGCAGTAAGAACCCCGATCTCAAATAGTGGGGTCAAAATCGGACACGGAAAAACCAATAGATAAAATCCTAAGAGTAATTATCCCTTAGGAATATATGTGCCGGAAATTTCAAAGAAAAAACATCACATAAGCCATTCCTATTTGCATAAGGATACGAGAACAAACTTCGTATATTTCATGGACAAGGAATAAAAGAAGTTCTATCCAAACATGAGATACTCAGAAAATGTTCTTGGAAAGCTTTTGCGAGAAATGACGACTTTTATGAAACAATCACCGTAAAACAAATTTGGAAAGTTTTCGTGGAAAACATTCGAAAGAAAATCTATGAGATAACCTTCCACCAAAAAACTTTCGGAAAATCTCTGCGGGATAACTTGCATAAAACAAACAAGGAAGTCTTCTAAGTGTACGAAGCGATAACAGAGTAGCTAAGAGCAAAAGAAAGGCTTAACCACTCTCGGGACCCACTCACCTCTCTCCTCTCTCTGCCTTATTGCCCTCCAAGGCTCTCAGAGGTCTCCTCATCGCCCTTCAAGCCTGGTCATCATCATCATGGAAGCTTGGTAATTGCCTTTCAAGCTTCGTCATTGCCCGTCAAGCTTTGTCATCGCCCTGGGGAGCACCTCATCTCCCACGAAGCTTCGTTATCGCTCGTCAAGCTTCTTCATCACCCTTGACAGCTCCTTATTCCCCACAAAGCTTTGTCGTCGCCCGTCAAGCTTCGTCATTGCCACTTAGAGAACCTCATCGGCCGCCAAGCTTTGTCATCGCCCTTATGAGCTCCTCATCCCCAAAGAAGCTTAGTCATCACCGGATAAGCTTCATCATCTTCCTTTAGAGTTACTTATTCCCCAGGAGCTTCTTCATTGTTTGTCAAGCTTCGTCATTGCCCATCAAGATTTGACATCGCCCTTGAGAGCTCCTCCTTGAGAACGAAGCTTTGTCAATGTCCCTAAAGATCCTTATCACCCTTCAAGCCTTTCCATCGCCCTTCAGAGTAGCTCATTGCCCCTCAAGCTCTCCTCATCACCCTCCAACCTCTTCACTCTTCCTAATCGACCCTCAGGCTCTCCGCATCGCCCTTCAGTCTCTTCAGAGTACCTCATCGCCCTCCAAGATCTCTGAATATCCCATGAGCTCCCATCATGTTTTTCGTTGGATCTCGTTCAAAATGCTTTTCGTTTTGTCGAAATCGGAGTTTCCGTTGAGATTTTACGAAGAAAACAAGCAATACTTTGTTTTTGGTAAAAGTTTAAGTCAAACGTAGAGTCTTGTATGGTTAACTTAACACCGTCGTCTTTTACCCTAAATGTCTTAATTTTTATGATTTTGTGAGACCAACGACATAAAATCCATTCATCAGACAAATCAACGATTTCTTCTATAAAAGTCGTAAAAACTCATAAGTCGTAAAATGGTCCAAAACGACCTAAAACACGATGAAAGTCCAGTTATGACCTGAAATGAAAGCCAGCCCAGACAATTATGTCAGTTTACTTGGTATGGAGAAGAATTAGAAAAAAGGATAAATGGAGGATTTTCGTGGATAAACTCGAATCTCGAGCTGATAAGGAAAGGCGGTCGACTCAAGAGAAAGAGAAACATAAAATTCTAGGCTCTTAGAACTTTCTGCACTTAGAAAGCTTAGGTGTCATTCTCGACATTCTTTGTTTTATATTCTCATTCATCCAAGTGGATCACAGACAAAAATCAAAAACATTTGGGACAAAGAAAAATCGGTGACACAAGTAGCAATGAGCACAATAAAGGGAAATACTTCTCCTCGCTCATTGACTATATCTACTGCTAGTTGACCGATTCGTGTCGCTCAAGCAACGAATATGTCACAAGAATTCCTCTCAAAACTTATGAAAACGTCTCTCACAAAGATATTAATGAAGTAACCTTCGTATATACTCCATGAGTTACGCGAAAAACTTTCACTAAAGATCGAAATCAAAGCGAGAACATTTATTGTAAAATCTGCGATAACATCGCTACTTTGAAGTCTCCAGAAAACATCCTTTAGAGTTACTCATTCTCCAGGAGCTTCTTCATCGCTTGTCAAGCTTCGTCATTGCCCATCAAGATTTGTCATCGCCCTTGAGAGCTCCTCATTGCGAACGAAGCTTTGTCAATGTCCCTAAAGATCCTTATCGCCCTTCAGACCTTTTCATTGCCCTTCAGAGTAGCTCATTGCCCCTCAGGCTCTCCTCATCACCCTCCAACCTCTTCACTCTTTCTAATCGACCCTCAGGCTCTCCTCATCGCCCTTCAGTCTCTTCAGAGTACCTCATCGCCCTCAAAGATCTCTGAATATCCCATAAGCTCCCATCATGTGTTTCTTTGGATCTCGTTCAAAATGCTTTTCGTTTCGTCTAAATCAGAGATTCTGTTGAGATTTTACTGCGCAAACAAGCAATACTTTGTTTTTGGTAAAATTGTAAGTCAAACGTAGAGTCATTAGACAAATCAATGATTTCTTCTATAAAAGTCGTAAAAACTTGTAAGTCGTAAAATGGTCCAAAACGACCTAAAATACGATGAAAGTTCACTTATGACCTGAAATGAAAACCAGCCCAGAAAATTATGTCAGTTTACTTGGTATGGAGAAGAATTAGGAAAAAGGATAAATGGAAGATTTTCGTGGATAAACTCAAATCTCGAGCTGATAAGGAAAGGCGATCGACTCAAGAGGCATATATAAGTACATCTGGAGCAGGAAAGAGAAACATAAAATTCTAGGCTCTTAGAATTTTCTGCACTTAGAAAGCTTAGCTGTCATTCTCGACATTCATTGTTTTATATTATCATTGATCCGAGTGGATCACAGAAAAAATCAAAAACATTTGGGACAAAGAAAAATCAGTGACACAAGTTGCAATGAGCACAATAAAGGGAAATACTTCTCCTCGCTCATTGACTATATCTACTGCTAGTTGTCCGATTCGTGTCTCTCAAACAAAAAATATGTCACAAGAATTCCTCTCAAAACTCAAAAAAACATCTCTCACAAAGATATTAATGAAGTAACCTTCGTATAAACTCCATGAGTTACGCGAAACAACTTTCACTAAAGATCGAAACCAAAGCGAGAACATTTATTGTAAAATCTGCCCAAACATCGCTAATGTGAAGTCTCTAGAAAATATACGCTTCACAATATTCATAAAACCGGTCACCCACTACTTTTGTATTATTAAAACATTTTATACGAAACAGTCTATGGGAAAACAAGATCGGTATCATGCAAAACAACTTTGCAATACAAAAACATGAACAAGGAGAACCTAGTCCTCGCTTTTGATATACTATGGATTTTACTCCTTTTCACCCATAGTATATGTGCTATTTAGGAACTATTATATGTATTTGGATTCTATTCTAGGGTATTTGCAGATCCAGGTATGTTTTGGAGATTACAGAGTATATTACGACTTTATGATGAAGAAACTCGTAGCAGTTAAAGAGTCAGAAACTCGATATTTACAAAGAGTGTCGATCGGCAAAAATCTGTTGTCATTGGTCGACATGGAAGAGCGATATGGGCCGACTTGTTGGTGACCGACTGTAAGCCCATAATTCTACATATGTACAAGATTTCCCTTGGACGACTTTATACCTAGTATGTAGGTGTTTTGCCATTGTTTGGGCAACACACCACCACATTCATTACTTTTTATCACCTATTCCATACTTAGAAGATTTTAGTTTGATTTGGAGAGAAGATCGAAGACTCCTTGTAATACCCCGACCCGACCGACTAGGCCGCGGTCGAAGGCTTACATAGCTCGGTCCACTTACTAGCCAAACCCCTCTATTCATTGAACCCTTCTTAATTAATTTTGACCTTAGGTGTCGGTTCACTTAGACCTTAGATAAAGAGCACCTATTCATTTCTTAACTTAGATCATTTCTAACAATATGCAGTGGAATATTCATATCTAACTCTTGATCTAATCCAATCAAGTAGTCGTCAGGTCAAATTGTCTTAGACATGGTCAGTTCATTTGATTAGCTTTTCTGCTTATAGACCAATCCTTCATACGGTTGTATTCAAACGAATCCGAGGTTTTATTCCAATAAACCATTTTACTAGAATCCTAGCTAGTTACTAATATATCCAAGTAATTGCGAAGCCCATACCTTTGCAACATCCACGGAGCTGGTTAGCTCATTGGTTGTCCATTGATCCGAGCTACTCTTGCTTCTCTATAGAACCATTAAACTCATTGATTCTCCTCTTGGTCCTTAAATTTGTTCATGGATTAAACAACTCCCTTTGGTACTTAGTCATTCAACCAACCATCCCCACAGACTAAGTAACCATTGAGAAGTCTTCAACGAAATGATATGCATCTGGCCCTTCTCCGCCCATCCTAGGGAATAACAATTCCCAACATATCCTAAGTCAATCAACCAACCACCCACTTTACTTGGATTCATTGAGTCTTCAATCAGGCTTGACTGGCCATGGAACAACATTCAAACAAACCCGATCAGTCGTGCCTTCAAAACCAATGCATCTCTGATTACGTTAGAGCCGACCCTTTGATCCATAATCTATGGACCAAGACGTCCACACTCAAATATAATCAGACTATACACGGCCTTCCTTGAAGAAGCACACATAGGCTCAATCCTTATGGTCCACGACTCATAGCACTACCAATACTCTTCCTCATGGATCTTAGCCAATCCTTTGGTTTTGTTTACCAATACCAAGGTTGATATAAAACATTCCTTATGGTCACTATGTAATAGTGACACGACCCTGATACATAAACTAGGTAAGACCATCGATCTGGGTCACCTATGGAAGATGGATCAATCATCGTTCCATACGCGGCTATTGTCTCCTATTAATGCAAGTCGCATCCTTCCAGTAACTCATGCCTCTTGGCTAGGACACACATCATACCAATAATCCAAGTCCATTTCTTGGTTAATAGAGTTAGCCATAAATAGGCCTTATAGACCATGCGGCCCAAAAGTCTATTTTACAACAATTTTCGGTCACTCAGTGATCTGACATGAATAACCACCTTGGTGAAAGGTCACAACCCTTAACCTTTTAAACATGATCATAAACAGTCAGACCCAAACATAGATCACATTATGATGAGTGAGGCTGTCATCAACTCAAACCAAGTTTCCATAACTCGCTCCATATAATATGGCCGATGCATCGCATCCGACCATTACTTCATATGATCAAGTTAGAGGAAATAGCAACCATGATCCAGCCGATTCATAAAGTTCTGGGATCCTTAGATCACATCTAAATACAAACCAATCCACTTACACCATAATTGGATTGCCTTTGGTCGCACCAAGCCATAGAATAAGCAAAACCGATCCATGCCATGGTCGATTGGCACATCCGCATAAAAAGGCCCATTGGGCCTTGGACATCTACACTTGGGCCGGCCTAGGCCTTGGTCCAAATACCACGTAACACCCACCAAGCAACCGGATTGATCCCTTAGTCTATAGAGACCATCCAATCCATAACCATGGCCATACAGACCACCCGCACGTCCGGCCAATGTTCATGGTCCATGGTTGGTTTCATTTGGACATGACCTTGGATTAACACCAAGTAATTTCCACTATAATTCCACGAAAATACAGAAAAGTAGTAGAAGAAGAAGTATTCAAATGATAAAGGGAGAAATGGACATAACCGGTTGGCCATGGCCTAGACCCGATTGGACCACCAATGGTTTTAGCCGATGGTTCAATGATTACTCCCCTAACCTTGGTCGTGTGCACTGGTGTGTTATAGACCCTATCCAGGCCTTTCTCTTTGCCTCTATTATTCATTCTAGTCGGCCTTTCCTTGCCACAATCGATCCTTCTTGTTGGATCCACCAAATCACCAATATGAGCTTTGTTGGGCGATCTCTTTCTTTTTCTCTTTTCTGCCTCTCGACTTTATATGTGTATTAGGCTGTACGAGCCAGAAATGAATGTGTCTGAAATACCACGGAATTTCCCTTCTTTTATAGAAGAAAGGGAAGATACCTTTCAAGGGTTGCATCCTTTCGCTATCGTTTATGGCCATTGATCTAATCAAAGGTCCAGATCGCAACTCTTCGCCTATGGCAGTTACCCACGCCCTAAAATACCCCTAAGAAGGCCCATATCAGGACTGGACCATTTTCCCAAGCCCCTGGGCAGGTCGCATGGACCCCTTGGCCTTTAATTATCTCGGGTGACTACATGGCCCAACCACGGAACGGACCCGGCCCAATTGTCCGAGACCGAATATTCCTTCTAGTTGAGATGAGCTGATCCCTAGCTGGTCCAGCTGAGTGAACTAGTATTCCATCTGGTGGAGATGAATCTACTCAGTGTTATCTCAACTGACCTTGTTCGAGCTTAGCCCAGCTGATCGAGCTTCCAATTCACATTGCCTAGCTACCGTATCACTTATCAGCTTGTCCATCCTTGTTTCCTTCTGTATTTGTTTAAGTATTTTCATAATAATGCACTTAACCTTCGTTTTAGGCCATGGCGCGCTTGCCTTGGGGTCCTATGACCGCCTTGTTTGTTTCCTCAAACCATGGCCTGTCCTATCGACCTTATCCGGGTCCGAGGGTATTACACTCTTTCATAGATTTGTGTAGGAACTTTATTGTTTCTTATTCCTTATTTTATTTTATGATTTTTATTCAGTTTATTATTGTGCTTTGTTTGGTCATGTATGAGTAGTTCTATTTCTTAGATTTAGGTTTAATTAGGGATATGAAAGATTGTGGGCCCCGAAATTCACACTGTCGATTTCCGTAATTGGAAAAAATCCAAGAAACCATAAATTTTCCCGAGGTCCCACATTTATGATGAGTGTACGAAACGCGCGATAATCGAATACGAATGTGCAAGTAAAAAGAAAGATCTTATTAACTCGTTTCCACGTAAGAACATTGTGATGATACAACAAGTTTTAAGAGCTTCGGCCGTAATAGCCCTTGGAGAGTTTCCTAGTTTAACAACCAATGCCATAAACCATGTTTGAGTCGTAGCTCAATAACAAAAAAAAATCTAATATCATTCTAAGAGCTAAGTTTGCTGAAAATTTTCTGTATCTGCGTCCCCTCGCCTTGGTCTCTCTTATAATTCACTCCAAGGTTGGTCGTCTTTCCTTTCCTGCCCCTGATTTGAGTTTACCGCTCAACAAAAATCTTCCTTATCTTCTCGATCTTCCATGAATCTGGAAACTTAAAATTTATTTGTTTTCCATTTTTATTTTGTGGAAATTTGGTGTCATTGTAGTTGGGCTCATTCTTGTCTGAAATCATAAATGAGCCTTTTGTTGCGTGTTAGACCTTTTCAAGCATTTTGCGAGACTGTTTTTAAGATTTCTTTAGGAGAAATCACTTTTCATATGATGTTGGTTTCGTACTGTTGGTTCCGCGAATTAATGAAATCATTTCTATAGTCGAGATAACAATGTTGTTAAGTTAACCATTATCGTTTTATACAATTGATTCGAAGTTTTTACGAAAAGACAAGTCTTTGTTATTTTTATCGCAAAACTTCAACGGAAACTCCAATCAACACGAAACAAGGGTTAGTTGAATCAAGACCCGAAGGAGTGTTGATTGGGGGGGGGTTTATCTCGCCGCCCGTCGGGGAAGAGATGTGGATCGTGTCTCGTTGTCCACGGGCTATGATACATGGAGATGGTCTCGTCGCCCGCGGCGACGAGACTTTGGAATGGTCTCGTCAACTGTGGGTGACGAGACCCGGTGTTGGTCGCTTAGTCAGTTAATAAACCTCATCATTAATAAAGGTCAGACAGTTCCTAAGCATTCTCATAGTCTCTTAGTCACGGTTCCTTATTAGTCTTGGATTTGATTAAGTCTTCCTTCCAATCTTTCTTAATGTCTCTCTAAAAGTCTATCTAAACTCAGATTCTCTAAACATTTTAGCTCGTGTATCGTCGCCCATGGGCGACGAAACTCGGTGTTGATCTCGTCGCCAATAGGAAACAAGACATGGCTCGTGTCTCGTCGCCCATGGGCGACAATACCTTGAGCCGATCTCGTTTCCCATTTGTGACGTGACGTTGAGGCGATACAGTTGTCTTATGGTGAGATGAACAAGACCACGAGGTGCTCGAACACGGTGTTTTCTCGTTTTCTTTTACTTGGAAGAGAGAAAACATTCCTGCAGTAACTTTAAACAACGATACTGTCGTGACTGATTTTGAACCCAACGAGGATTAGTCAAAACTATTGAATTGCTAAGGTTGTAGATATATTCATCAATTGATTTGCTATTGATGCTTGTGTTCTAGAGTATGTAACTAGAACCATTATCTTAGGATTGTAGATAACTATGACAGTAGGTCCTCGCCTGAAATGATTCTCTTGAGCGAGGTTGCTAGATACAAGTTACAGTTGTTCTAGGAAGTTAGAGAACCAATCGAATATGAAAATAAACTCGATTTATGGTAGCTGTCGATCAATGCTCAACTCCTACAATCAATCGGTGACTCGTTATGTGTTCATTAGCTAGAGCTAGAATATTGGACTTACATAATTATTACACTCACATGCGACTGATGGATATCTATACACTAGAGTTCGAGTTCTAGAATATCACACACACACACACACACACACACACACACACACACCTTTAGCTTCTATATCTCTATAATCATGATTACCTGAAACCCTAGATTTAGCTATTTTCTCATATTGTCTTACAACCATCTAATCAACTACTTTATTGTTTACTTCTATTTAATTACTTGTGTAGCTTAATCTACATATCTATAAATGTATTTTGTGTGCCCACACTCTCTGTGGATTCGATCTCTAAGTAATACAATTGAACCTTTTATTTGAGAGAGTAAAGTTGATCCTAGGGTAATTTGAGTGCATATCACTCACAAGCATTACAAGTAATCTACGAGTAACAAGCCCATTTACTTCTATGTGCAGCCCTCCTTGTAGGACATAGACGAGACATCCTTTATATAGCCAAACCAGGTTATACGAAGAACCGTTCAAAAAGAAACGTAACAAGTTACGAAGAAGTGTTTTAGATGATTTTCGTATAGCTAAAGACAAAGCCGTATTATTCATCTTCCAACTACAAATCTAAACTTTTATCTCTTCACACAAGGATCTAGCAGATTACTTCCTTCAGTCTTACGACTCGTTGGCCTTTGCCTTTTACACCCCTCGGTAAAAGACAAACAGGCCATCATCCTGCGACTAACTACCAATGGATTCAGTATCAAGCATCTTAGGCCCTGTTCTTCCTCAGATGAAAAAAAAATCAATGAAAACCTTTCAGAACTTCTCTTGTGACTGAAAACGTTATATGGAAACAATTATCATATGACCACATGAATCATTATACGAAACACTTATTGTGTGACTGAAACTTAAAGTGGAGAATCATTTTCTACTACATCGGCCATATTAACGCTGAAAACTCCGGAAAACTTGGCCTGTCACTCTTTACAAAATCTCTCTGGCCTTCGGCCAATTACGCCTTCCTCAAAAGCCCGAATCAGAAGTCGATATCCCTTTATGGACATTTCTAAACTAACATGAGCTTAATGCTAACAAAAAATTGGCGTGGTCCAATCCTCGACCTACAACATCCCCAGCTATGTGGCGGAACGCGGCCTGCACTACAAGCCAAAACATTTAAGCAACCAATGCTCCATCTAATCACTCAATGGCAAAAAAAACAATCCACAATTCGCCTAGAAATGCCAAGTCTTCATAACAAAACGCCGTTCTTAAAACCAAGCGGTTAGCGGAAAATATGATTTTCTTGTCAATTGACCAGGATCCACATGCTTCACAAAGCATTTCAAGTCTTCAACATTTCACCTAGAAATGCGGAAAATCAGGAAACACTCATAACAAGCTTCTAGAGCTGTACGAAACATCCTCCCTAAACATATATGAAATATTTCTTGGAAGGCCAACCGATCATATTAACGCGACCCCTCAGTCGTACTTTCTCTATAAAAAATCAAACAATTTAACATCCTAACAGAATTAACAATTTTGGCTTCGAAACATCCGCAAACAAACCAAAACGCTTCTCGGGCATAAGGTCAAAACAATACCTACGCACGAATGCAAAAACATCTCAAAGCCCGAAAATGTTTCAAACAGAAACACGACATATGAAAGAAAACTTCTATACGTAAAACACTTCCAAATAATTCACTATGCAAACATACTTCAGTTGCGAAACCTCCGCAAATAAATCGAAGTATTTCTCAGCCACAAGGTCTAACGAGACTGTCGCGCCAAACACATAAACTTCTCTAAACACATTCTCATAACTTAAACTTGTACTCGAAAGAAAAGCCCAGTATTCAGTAGTGCAATAAGCTGCCAACACGAAGAACTGACTTTCGACGTAAAATACATTCCTTGATGAATGTTCCTTCTTGGAAACTCGAACAGTCATACGCACTAACATCTATCAAAAACACACCCTTCGTGAACATTCAAACTCAAACGGTAACACTTACCATTCTGTTTGTTGCTTATCACAACAAACAAAATCTATCGTTCTAAACAGACTTATCCATCTCTCATCGAGTTAGGCTCTCAAACATCCGACACATGGATAATAACGCGCTATAAAAGAAAACCAAAATTTTGGTCAGTATTTTCCAGAGACTATTCTTGCAGTCCAATATTTATCTTTGAAGAGATGCTCGATTCCCGATCGATGCAAGTCACATACGCCGAGAACTTTTTTGCAGACTTCAAAATTGAAATGGAATCAGCTCAAAACCGCAAAGTTGAAACAGTCATCGCAAACGCTAAACCGATAGTAAGCCTAGCTCCTACCCTAAACCTAGAACACTTGTCTCAAACATCTCGAGGCATATTATCAAGGGACCTGATATGATATTCCAAAACATATGAAGCTTTGAGAATGAAAAATCCTTCAAACACTCTCATCTTATGCAACAACAAGTATCACAATCCGCAGAGCGTCGGAAATGAGATTACAACTCATACTCTGTTTTCTATATCTTCGTATAGCTTCACTATGCGTAAAAGATAAACTGCAATTTTATAAATCAGAAAACAGCCTACTAGACTGACCTCGAGGCCAACGAAGGTCCAACATAAAATGCCATCGGCAGCATTATGCTCAAAAATCTTTACATGATACATAACTAGGCCGTAAATGTCCTACTTGAAAAAAGTCGTATGCATCTAAATTACAAAATGTACTACGAAAGGCTTGATTCCTTCAAAAATGGTACATATGCAGCCTTCATAAGGTGTAGCCCCAATCTAATCACAATTCGTTTTTATAAAGAGAAGAGTGAATCATCCACTTCAACGTACGAAAAAACTGGTTTTGCCGCCTGAAATTTTAGCCATTGATTCTACTTAACACGCATGCCTATCATTACCTCGCAAGAATTACACGTAAATATTTTGAGCTGGGGGGGGCTACCTGTTGGGCTTAAAATCGGTCACAGAAAAATCAACGACTAAAATCTTTCGAGTAATTATACCTTAAGCAAATATGAGTCGGAAGTCTTGAAGAAACTACACCGCATAAGCCAAGCCTATTTGCTTAAGGAGATGAGAAAAAACTCTGTACATTTAATCCTAGAAAAGGAATAACGTTCTTTCGGAGGAATTTTGCCAGAAATGACAAGTTTTATGAAACAATCTTCCATAAAACAAAATTTGAATTATTTTTCGGAAAAACTCTCGTTAGAAAATCAACGATATGACCTTCCACAAAAAAACTTTCAGAAAAACTTGCGTAAAACAAACGAGAAAGTTCAGAAAGTGTACTAAGCGATCAACATAGAAGATTAGAGCAAGAGAAATGCTTAACCACTTACATGACCTACTTCCATCACTCCTCTCTATGCCTCATCGCCTTCCAAGCCCCTCAGAAGTCTCTTCATCGCCATCAAGCCTACTCATCCCCCACAAAGCTTTGTCATTGCTTGTCAAGCTTTGTCTTCGCCTGTCAAGCTTTATCATTGCCCTTGAGAGCTCCTCATCGCCCACGAAGCTTCGTCATCGCCCGTCAAGCTTTGTTATCACCCAAGAGAGCTCCTCAATTCCCACGAAGCTACGTCGTCGCTAGTCATGCTTCGTCATCGCGCTTGAGAGCTCCTCATTGCCCACGAAACATGATCATCACCCGTCAAGCTTCCTCATCGCCCTTGAGAGCTCCTCATCCCCACAAATCTTCGTCATCGCCAATAAACCTTTGTTATCGCTCTTGAGAGCTCGTCATCGGCCATTAAGCTTCGTCATCGCCCTTGAGAGCTCCTCATCGCCCACAAAACTTCATCATTCTCCTTTAAGCTTTGTCATCGCCTTTGAAACCTTGTCATCTTCCTTCAGAGTGTCTCATCAGCCGTCATGCTCTCCAAATTGCCTTCCTAGCTCCTCACTCTTCCTCATCGTCCCACATGTTCTCCTTATCGCCCTCCAAGCTCTTCAGAGTGTCTCATTTCCCTCCATAGTATCATCATTACCCATGTACATCCCATCATTTTCTCCTTTGAATTTTGTTTGAAATGTCTTTCATTTCGTCGTAATTGGAGTTTCCGTTGAGATTTTACGAACAAAACAAGCATGATGTTTTCCGTAAAATTTTAAGTCAGACGTCGAGTTAAGGATAGTTAACTTAACACCATCATATTTTTGACTAAATGAATTAATATTTACCATTCCGTCAGACCAACAACATAAAGACTTTATCAGATAAATAACGATCTCTTTGATAAAAGTTGTAAAAACTCGTAAGTCATAAAACGGTCCAAAATGACCTAAAATATGTTGAAAGCCCACTTTTGAATTGAAACGAAAAGCATCCCAGACAATGATGTCGGTTTACTTTGCTTGGATAAGAATAAGGAAAAAGAGGATAAATGTAAGATTTCAGAGGATAAACTCAAGTCTCGAGCAAATAAGAAAATATCTTCTGAGTGGATAAACAAGAATTATAAGAAATAAGGAAAGACGAAAGACTCTGGAGAAATTTACAAGCACACCCGGGGAAGAGAAGAGAAAACTGATCTTTAGGCTCTTAGATCTCTTTTCACTTAGAAACCTTACGCTTTATTCTCGACATGCTTTGTTTTCTATTTGTTTGCACTCGATTGTTAGACGAACTCGCAAAAGCAGTTCGGTCTCTTGTTCAAACATTGTAAATTGAACTAAGTTTGTCTTGATCCTCGAAAGAGGTATGTAGGTAGACTATCATAAGGAACATTTTGAAATCAATAAAAAACCTTTTTGAATGTCTTTTCGTCTTGTTCGTTTTTTGTTTTTGTTTTTGTGGTTACACAAAAAAAATACGCTTTCTTCAGTTACAAAATCAACAGTACAAATTTCAGTTCCCACATCAACTAGCTTCCAAAAGCTTTAAAAAGAGAAACTCAATTGAGAAAAAATCGGTTCAAGAAGAACCAACACGATTTACCTAGAGCCAACAAACCCGACCAAGGTAAGTCAAAACCACTATGCTACAGAGAGTCAAAACCACAGAGTGATGATCATTAAGGATAATAGTGAATGTGAGTCACAAGATGAGGCCGAAATGGAGCTCATTGAATCCGAGGAAGAAGTGACTGTTTATCCTGAAGCATGAGAGTTGTTGGGGAGCAGGAGAAATCTTAGTGCACTATTTTATCTAGAGACAATCTAAAGAGAAAACATCATCCATACAAGATGTGCTTATGAGCAATAGGTATACAGTTTGATTATAAATGAAGGATCTTATACCAATGTGGCTAGCAAGTATCTAGTTTATAAGCGAGGTTTGGTAAAGATCTCACAACCTCACCCATACCATTTCAAGTGGCTCAATGTGTTAGAAATCCCAAAATTGATGAAGATGAGAGTAAGATGGCGTCCAACAAACTGTTTCTCATACCCGTTCCTCTGAAAGTTTTGGTCTTCAGAGTGACCAAATGGACAGAAAAAAAGTTCCCAGGTTCACCACGTGGCAAAATGGTGGTTGTGCTACCTTGTCGTCAATGAAATACTGAATGGAGAGGTATATCAGAATCATCTCGTAGACCATTATCTTGTTTGTCTCCATCTTTCAGAAGAGGGTGTTGCTGATCACATTCACTATGTAGCGCATAGTAGGGTGGTGAAATTTGGTCAAGGAAGCTCCCTTGGACACATAATATCCCGTTCCTATCAAACCTCAAAAGTCATACTGAGTGGGAAAGGTACTGAGTGGGAAAGGAGTCTGGAAAACCGATGCAAGGGAAAGTCGATCTGGAAAACTGTAGATGTCGCACATATCAAGAATGGACAGCCTGTACCAAACTCCTTGGATGCAGAAGGTGATGAAGCCCCCATAAGCCCTCCTCAGTTTCTGATCCTGATAATAGATTCGCACTGAAGCCATGAAATGTCGCACTAGATCAGGGTACAGGTCGTACCGCTTAGTCGCCATTGATCCCAGTCCTAGCTTCTACATATAGGCCAGCAAATTCCTCTCAATTCCCATACACGAGATAACTTCTGATCTAGGATATTGATTGACCTCAAACTGGTTAAATAGAAAGCTAACCCAAACCTCTATAATGTGTCAAAATTTTAGCTTTATGAAAACGTAAGAAATCATCCATTCGTGAACATACTTATGACCCATCTGCACAGTTCTACACCTCAAATAGCTCCAAAATTTCCAAAGTAGCCCATAACATACTTGGACTATGTATAACACAAAACAATACCAAAACGACTCTAAATGCATAATAAAGACTCTAAAAATGACGTATACCATGGCATAAAAGTTGTAAAATATTTGGTATATTACCTTCCTTAAACTTATCATTTGCTTGGTCTCAAGCAAATTATTGAATTAACATGTGGAAAAGGTTTGAAAATGCAGAGACTTACCAACTCTTTAAAACATCACATCACCTCTTCTCTATTGCTGACCACATCTATGGCATTTACATGTGATTAACCCTAGCTTAGCAACCTGCCATAACAAAAGTCATCATATACTATCTGACGTATCCCTCTACTAACCTAATTTATTAAATAAAAAGTGCATGCTTTATCTTGTGAATGTCGATAAAAGGACACATGAACTCTTACTGCAACGGGTATCTCAACACACATGGAGTCTTTTCTTGTTCAATTCCTTTCCTCCCTTCTGTGAATCTTTTTCTCTTCTTTTTTTTTACCTCTTTATGTTTATTTTTCTCTTTACACAAAACAATACCAAAACAGCAAGTAATAATTAGATTCAGGGATTTATCAAAAAAAAAGAGAAAGAGAGATTCAAACATAAGTCAATATATCCAAGTGTTTGTAAGGTTCAATTTTAGAACTCGAATGCAACAAGTAAGTTTCCCAGCCCTTGCTGGAAAAGATTATCAGATGCCTGAATCTAATCTAAAACCAACTCTATATGCGAAGTAGATTAATCAAACAAGCATTCACCAAGATTCGAGATTTTTTCAATTAAACCCTAGACCAATTCTCGTTGTCAATAAGTATTTAGCCAGAGGATTCAGGTTCCGTTAATTGAGTACACTCTCGTGGCTATCGATTGTCCTATGATACAGAACTGTAGTTAGCTACTCTAGATCCTAGTATTACAAGCCATTCTGGTGTAAAAATATATGAATAACCCTAGCAATCAATCAACAAATTATAAGCTTGACATTAAGATCAAGAAATCCCTAGATCTAACAAGTGTTTACTCAGACATGATCAGAGAAAATATAATCCTACACTGAATAGAATGCATAAAAAATCCATTGGAGTTCCAAGAAGACTACTGAAAGAGTTCTTCTCTTCTCTCGCAATATCAAAATAAAACTTAAAAGAAAGCATTAAGAATGTGTAGCCTAAACAGTGACTGAAATAAGCTAAAAAGGTTAAGAACACATTTTTGGACATCTTTGTAAATATAGGGACCTTTGGCCAACTTTTAATTCTTTAGACTTGCATTAAACTCGTCGGTATATTGTCTTGAGAGGGGCTTCGTTCGATTCCACGGTGGTGTTTCTCGACGATGTTCATAAACCTTGCAGATTCCTGACATGTCAGATGGATCTCTTCAGTAAAATGGACATAAATTTTGATCAAACCATCTGAACGACTTCAAACCGTGGAATTGAAAAGCTAACCAAAATCTTTAGCTTTTGTCACAATATGAGCCCAACCGAAATGTGGGATGTTCTCCATCCATTGTTAATCTTCTGACGCATCGACACAGTTCTGAATCTCAAATGGCTCTAGTATCTCAAACAACTCTAGAATCTCCAAAATTTTGCACACCGTGAGAAGTCCTCAGATGTGAATGCAATATTCTAGAGGTGATAGTGGTTTTTGAAGGAGCTGGTGAGTCCCTGAATTTCAAATCTCTTCGACAAGTTTATTCCATAATTTTCTTTAGGTCAATCAAATGATAAGTCTGGGGAATTAATATACCTTGGTTTTTTATGCCATATATATATATATATATATATATATACTCTTTTTAGGATCTTTATTATGCATTTATATTCATTTTGGTATTGTCTTTTTTTGTTATAACAAGTACGTTTTCGGAAACTTTGAAGATTCTAGAGCTATTTAAGGTGCAAAACTGCTCAGATGCTTCAGAAGTATAGCAATGGATAGAAGACTTCCCTTGGTGATTTTAATCGCATATTTTTTTTTTCACAAGATACAACTTATGATTTTCTTTTCAAATCCACCGGTTTGAGGTCAATCAGGATCATAGATTGAAAGTATGCTCGTTTTACTGAAAAGTATTCCGCCTCACGCACGGGCATGAAGCTGTCAAGAATTCAAGATAGTGAAGATCATTCCGTCTGACGCGCGGGCATGAAGCTGTCAGGAATTCAAGAGATCTGAAGATCGTCGAGCGACGCCACCTGAGAGTCAAACAACACCACTCCTTAAAAAGTGCCTGACGAGTTTTAATGAACTTTCAAAAGTTGCAGTTTGGCCCCAAAACTTCCCTTATTTGCAGAAGAACCTTCAACGTCTTTTAACCTATATTATTTGTTTCTAAGCCACTGTTGACAGTTATGATTTCTTTTAGGTCTGGAGATAGGGATTATAACTCCTTCAGATTTGATATGGAACTCCTTTGGTTTTATATATGATTTCTATTCAGTCTATAATTTGTGTTTCTGCTTTCAAGTCTGAGTAGTTTTCTTGTTAATTTTAGGGATTTCATTAGCTTAATGCCAAACTAATAATCATTGATTTGTAGGGTTCATTATAGATTTCCACACCAGGATTTTTATCACATCATTCAAGATTAACTGGAATAGCGCGAAAGTCTGACTAATTACCTAGAATCTATATCATATGACAGTTGGAGTAGCGCGAGAGCATGACTGATTACATGAACCTAACACTGCTGGACTAAATACTTATTCGCAACGATATTTGGTCTAGAATTTAGTTGAACATAATTAAATCTTTCTTGTTTCTTGTTTGATTTATCGAGTTCGAAACGAGAGCTAGTTTTTGATTAGAATTAGGCATCTGATAGTTTATCGTAGCGAGAGATGCGTAGCAAACTGTTACATATTCGAGTTTTGGAAGTGAACCTAATTAAACCCTTGGCATCATTGATTTATGTTTTGAAGCTCTTGATTGATATGTTCCTGAGTCTAGCGTTTCTTTTGGATAACTTACAACCATTTAGATATATTGTTTAGCTTACTGTTTTCTAATTTATTACCTAGGATAATTCGAAACTAAAGTCTATTTTGTGAAACATTGAGTCTTTGTGGATATGATCCTCAAGTACTACACCAATCCTCGTATTTTAGAGAGGTGCTTGAAGGTTAAATTGAGAATATCAAATTTAATGTTGTTCCGGGGACTCTGATCACCATTATTCTATGTGTAGGATTTAAATAGTTTTTTTAGTTTAATTATTTTCTTTTTAGTTTTTTCTTTTTGTGTTTCAGGTGCATGCATTTTAGTATTAGAAGCAACAAGGGCTTACAGGTTTTGGATCTCTCAAACCAAAAGCTACTAAAGCTGGAAAGCACAAACCATAAGGCTGCAAGGTTACCGTCGAAAAACGCTGCAGAAGCATTGATTGACGGTCATCATAGAAACACAGACTTGGCTGCTCATAAGGTATTGATTAAGAATGAGGCTGGAGACCCGCAGGACCTGGAGGGTCATGTGGGTAATGCAGCAGGTCAGAGGATAAATAGTCAGGTGGCTGTAATCCTGGATGCGATTTCTGTTGCCGACAGTAATGACATTGAGATAGACCCCGAGTGCTACGATTTGGTGGGTTAGCACCCTTTTCAGGGAATTTCTCACGAAGACCCCATAAAAAATATTAAAGAACTTAAGGATCTGGTCTCGATCATCAATCTGGAGTCTATGAAGACTACATACTTTCTCCATTCTCTCTCTCTCTCTCTATAAGGATGCATCTAGTTGGCTCAAGCAACTAAAGCCAGGATCTCTAACCTGCTAGGAGGAAACTAAAAGTGCTTTCCTCAATAAATATCTTAATAATCCTGCATCTACTTAAAAGAGAAAAACTGAGGCTATGCTGGAACTAATCCTAGAGGGGTACGGAAGATGAGCACACATATCAAAGACAAGTTGGATTCTATCCATATTGAGCTGAATGGGAAAATTGAAGCTTTGAACACTAATGTCAAAAAGCTGGATTCGGTCTACATGGAGCTGAATGGGAAGTTTGGAACATTGAGGATCTTCTCAAGAAGTTGGATTGCCAAGTTGCACAGATTGATGGGTTTGAGCAGAAAGGAAGAATGATTCATTCCACGAAGGAGTGACGTTAATCCAAGGTTCAATGTCAATGATGTCACACTAGGAAGTTAAAAACAACTACCCAAGATCTGAATAGGTAAATTACTATCGATTTTTAGAGAATCAACAATGACATTGACAAATAGCCTAGGATTTTTATGCTGTTATTCATCCTTTACAAAAATATCATTGACAAATAGCCTAGGATTGATATCTTGCCTCTTCACAACCTCAATTTAACTTCAATATCCAGTTTCATGACATGAGTTGTAGAGCTTCAAAATTTCTATTCAGCTTAGTGTAGACAGACTCCAAATTCTTATTGAACTCCACATTCATCTTCTCTCGACCCTGTAATATCTGACCCAGCATGGACTCCATTATTCTTTCTGAAGTGGATGCATGAGGGTTCTGATAAATTGAAGCTTGATAGTTTTTTAGCGAAGCTATTGTTACCCTGAAAGGTTTCTCAGACATGAATCTCTGATTGTAACCTTAACAATCTGCACCATTAATGTAGTTAACATCCTTTTCCTCAGTTTGTTCCATGGTTTCAAACTCTGCAGCAACATGTACATGTTTCTTGTTCAAGGGGAGAATGTGAATAGAATCAATCTTAGCTGTAACTTCAACAATGTGACAAGACTCCTTGTTTCCAGCTGATTTCGTCATATCCATATCTGAATTCTTGGTGCTATTGTGATATACCATGGTTTTTACCGGTTTTGACCAAGATATAAGTTCTATTTATGGGTCTATTATATGTATCTAGAGTCTCTTAAGGTCTAGATACATTTTTGAGCATAATGAATTTTATGGAGCCATTGGAGCATAAAGAGAACAAAACCCGTAGAAGTTGGAGTCAAGATATGAAAAGAGTGTCGATCGATGCTTTCTTAGCGTCGATCGAAGCTGTAGCTGATGACGAGGTCTACTTAAATTTCAAAAACTGCACGTTGGGCCAGAAGTTTTAATGATTACTCAAGAGGTCTCTAGACGTGTTGTAGACTATATCTTAGCGTTTTTGGGAGTTTTGAAACTTACGCTTGAAACTTGGAGAGAGAGATCTGAACTCCTCCAAAGAGAAGATTTTAAACTCTCTTTAATCATCTATTTTATATATGCATTCCGATTATTATGATCTTATTCATGACTATGTCTGAGTAATTCCATTGTTAAATTTTGGGTTCTTCAAAGGTCACTTATTGGATTGTTAAACTTGATAGGATTACTAGGGAAATCGATTGGTTCTTCAACTACTTGATCTTAATGCTATGTTTATGATTGATCACTTTAAACCTAGATCTTAGAATAATTGAGACACGCGAAAGCATGGTTAATTACCTGAATGAAACTTATATGAGCTAATTAATTAGGTGCAGCGAGAGTTTGTATATATTTTTAGTGAACAAATAAAACTTGAGTTTAATGCTTGTCTGAAGTAATTGAATTCTCAACGAGAGTTGGAATTCTAGGGTTTAGACATTAGATAATCTTTGCAGCGAGAGTTGACTGATTATTGTTAGAATTTGAGTTCGAGAACGGTCCTATATTAAATCCAAGATACTCTAGTTTGAATTGCTTGTTACCTGCGAGTTTCCTGAGTTTGACACTCCTCATTCTGATAACTTAGACCTACTTGCTTTCTATAATTGTTTACTGCATTTCATTGTTTACTTCTAGATTCATTCGAAAACCAGAGTATTGTCAAATCTTAGAGTTCAATTTTATCCTTTAGTGCTACAATCGAACCTCTTATTTGAGAGAGTAACTTAAGTTTAATTTGAGCATATCAAATTTGGCGCCGTTGCCAGAGACTCTTTATTATTGCCACTAGATTTAGTTTGAAAATTTTCCTTGATTTCTTTTTGTTATTTTGTTTACCAGTAAGTTCTTTCTCAATTGGTTGTTGAAATAGGTACCGCTTTAGACATGACTCTTTTGGTTCTTAGCATGCCAATCAGTGGAAGGCAGAGATGTACATGACCTTAATCTTGAAAGCAGATGATAAAAGAGTCTGGCGGGATTCACAGGGTCATGCTTAAGACACTGCATGGTAACTAGTTCATTAGAAAGGGGCTGCAATCCCTAGTGAAATTTCTGCTGCCATAAATATTGGGATTGAACGCCAGAGAGCATTACAAAACCGCTACAGGCTTGATCAGTTCTACATTAACAGTTTTTCTATCCGTTCCCCAGAAACTCAAAGGAGCGATTTTGAGCTGAACCCCGTTTACCCACTCTTGTGGTTGAGAACTGCTTCTGAGGTCTTCTTGATGAGCATATGATGGAACATATTGAGATGTTTGAGGATATAGTATCAAGTATCAAGTGCGCTAGAGTGTCTGAATATTACTTATTTTGCAAACTTTTTCCCACATTGTCTTGCTAGAGACGCTAAGTATTGGCTGAAACAATTACAGCTGGGATCCTTGACTTGGAATGATATTAAAAAATGCCTTCATCAACAACTTCCTCGATTATTCAAGATATTGGGAGCTTAAGAATAAAATATATAAATTCTTCCAGTGTAACAGTGAAGCCTTTACATATTACTGGGACAGATTCAGAAAATACCAGCAAGAGTGCTCACACCATGGTTATTCAGAGCCTCAGCTGTTTCACATTTTCTTCAGAATTCTAAACTAAAATTACCAGACATCTCTTGATATCACTAGTAATGGCAATTTCTATGCTAGAAGCCCTGAAAATGCTAAAAGAACTGATTGAAAATATTGCATTTAGCAAGTTTGAACTCAGTCCATTAAAAGAACGATTGAGGACAGGGCCGATATTAAGAGAAGGAGAACGATTGAGGACAGGGACGAGGGCTATATATCTGAAATAAAACCAAGTTTGAACTCAGTCCATTATCTCATGAACAATTTCAGCTTGCTTATGGGAAATTTATTGATGAGGAAGAAGAGCAGGTGAGAATTTTATCGATGGAACTAGTAAGCAGCACGGAAACAGGAAATCACGCTAACTTCACACATGACTACACTACATCTTAGAAAATTCAAGGGAGTAGAGCCAAGAAAAAAAGATTAACTGAGTTCTTGCAGGACAGAAAAAGACGACTGTTAACATACAATTGGAAGCTAAACTCCATATACCGCTGATTTGACAAAGAAGGTTGAAGCCTTAGGTGATCATGTTAAGAAGTTATATAACCAAGTTTCACTTACTTCTGGGTATTTCAAAAGAAAAGAAAGGTTTCTTCTCACGAAGACTGACACTAATCCGAACTTACGCAAATGAATCACCATGGAAGAATTCGTAGAGCTCGAAAACATTGGAGACGATGAAACAAGGTCTGTATCGCTCGACACCAATGGTCGTCTTTCAACGCCTACCTTAGAACAGGAAAAGTAGGACCTTGCTTGAGAGTCAGAAAATTTACATGAGGACATTTAGAATGAAGCATGATCAACAGTCAGGAAGAGTGTCGATCGACACCATCCTAGCATTGATCGATGCCCTATTCAGCCGGATCCCCAACCTTTATATTCTTCAAAACCCGCCATAGAAAGGGTCTACAAACCCAAAATTCCTTTTCCTAAGAATCCAAAGAAATCCAAACAAGAATTGGATGATGCCAAAGGCAGAGAAAACTTGGATAAGGTCATTGACGAGATGCCTCTTATTGAAGGCATTAGAACTTCTCCTACTATTAAGAGATATGAGAAGCGATTGGTCACCAAGAATTTGAGTGTTGACCAAGGTGTTATGATGATCTATGAGAAACTCAGTGTTGTAATACAAGAGATAACTATAGATAAAATCCCAGTCCACGGCAGCTTTGTTCTATATTGCAACATTTTCAGTGAGAGGTTTAAGAGACCCCTCTGCAATTTAGGCTCTAGTGTGAATCTAATGCCTTACTCAGTTGCAATGACCCTTAGGCTGACACATTTCAAACTTACTAAGATCACTCTTGTTCTCGCCAGTAGATCTGTTCAAATTCCAGAAGGTTTTCTAGAAGACGTACCCATAAGGATAAGTGAATACCTATACCCACATAATTTGTAGTGTTTAAATATGGGCAGAAACCTAAAGATCCTCTTATTTTTGGAAGACCGTTTTTGGCCACAGCTGGTGCAATAACAGACGTGAGGAAATGACGTATAGGGCTGAATGTTGGTGATATGTTGATGAACTTCAACATGGAGAAGCTAGTCAAAAGACCCATGATCGATGGCCAGACATTCTTTGCTGGCCACCTTACGAACTATCTGAAGAAAGCTAGATTCTAAATAGGACTTATACCATGGCTTTAAAGTGGTCAAAACCATGGTATATCACACAACGTTCAACTTTCTATAGTCTATGCACATCATGTGCTCAGAAAAAGTCCTCGTAGGAATGAGATGGTCTTTACCGTTCTTTACCAATGTAATCATTCCTTTCTTAGGGAAAATGTGCAATTGACTGACCCAATTGCTGTCTGAAATCGGAAAAATAACCCCTGCCTCCAGAAGCTTCATGATCTCCTTTTTCACAACCTCGTTCCATTTCAGGTTTAGCTTTCTTTAATGCTCAATAGATGAATTTAACTCGTTTTCCAGGTATATCCTATGCATGCATAAACCGGGTTAGATACATGAAATGTAGTTTGTTTAGAGAATTTTCAGGTTCACGTACGGTTTAGGCTACATTAGAGATTTTGGAAATATATGAGATGAAAAAGTGCTCAAATGTGTCAAAATTTTATCTATGTATGGAGGCCTTCCCATAGTGCGATTGAGCTCATATTTTTTAACACATAGATCTTTAAGTTAGCTTTCCAATTCCACCGGTTTTAGGTTAATCATGATCCTATATCAAAAGTTATGATCATTTTACTGAAGAGTGGTTCGTCTGACTCGTGAGAGAAAGCTGTCAAGAATCGACTACTGTCGATCAACACTCCTCCAAATCTGAAACCGACGGATTGTAATGAATTTTTAGAAATTACAACTTTGCACTAAAGTTTCCCATATTTACAGATGACCCCAAAACATGTCTAAACTCTCTCTCTCTCTCTCTCTCTCTATATATATATATATATATATATTTTCTAAGCCATTGTTTAGGCTAAGCATGCTTTTCTTTTAGACTTTCATTTTAAGCCTCCTTTTGTTTTAGGCTTTCTTTTGGTTTGGAGAGAAGAGGGAACTCTTTCAGGGTTCTTTTGGAACTCTAGTTCGGATTTATTATATGATATATATTCTTTCTTTGATTATGTCATCATGTCTGAGTATATTACCTGTTAAGTTTAAGGTTTTCTAGGGTTTTCTAGGTTGTTAGGTGCATGCAAGATCTGGTTTAATTTACTCAGTGAACATATCGATCGAAGCGTTAATTCATTTCTAAAGAAGAATGGATCGACACTCTGTAGTATCGATCGACACTCTTCCTATTTCGCATCCGAAAGTTGGAATTGTAGGATTTAGACATCTAATTAGACTCGCAGCGAGAGCTGGATATCTTATTGAATTTTTATTTCACTGATCAAACCTGTAGCATCTATTGATTTGAGTTCTGATAACCTGAATAAAACCCTAAGTCTAGCACCTTTATTCCATCATATAAAACTCCTCTATTTATTTATTTTTGTTATTTATTGCTTTTCATTATTTACTGCCTAGCTTAGTCTGAAATCAAAGTCTATTGTGTGAAAGATAGAATCTTTGTGGATACGATCCTAAAGTATTGCAATCGACCTCTTATTTGAGAGAGTTTTTCTAGGGTAATTTGAGCATATCAAATTTCGCGCCGTTTCCGACTACTTTGATCACCTCTAGACTAGGTGTTGAAATTAGATTAACTTTTTATTTTGTTTTTATATATATTATATTATTAGATTTTTTGGTTTTCAGGTACATTTATATGAGTACCAGGAGAAACAAGGAGAAAGGGCTCCCAATACAAGAGCTACTGGATCTATAATGCATGAACAACTGAGAAGTGTCGTTCAACACTCATAGGATGATGAGTGACACCTCTCAAAACCAACCATCGACCAATACCAATAAAGTTTGCTCGACACCACTCATGGAAATGCTGAGACGGTCGAAGTACTCATACTCAAGGTTGATAAGAATGGGATCTTACGAGAAAAATAGGGTCGAGCGCGCAAAAATGCATGTCTGGATGTGATCTTGAGACACCACCCGAAGAGTACCAGAGCACCAGGACTGTGAAGTTTGTCAAAATATTTTTGATAGAGGCACCACTGCAAGATCAGATAGGTCTGGGGGGGGGAAGAAGAGAACGAAGAGGAAGAAGAGGAAGAAAAAAGACAAGGGGTGGTCCTCAGTTGTCATTAATTCCTCACTTCTCAGGTGGTGTCAGAAAATACATAGTGCGCAGCAGAAGCTTCTCGTAGGCATTTGCAAAGGGTTGAGCACTCTTTATTGCTGATATGATAAACAAAGAAGAATAGTCTATGAAGGTATTCAAGAGCAATGTGTTGCAGCTGAAGAAAGTAGAAATTGAGACTTGTTTTGGACCAAGTTTTCATTCTCGTGTATAAAATATCTGATATCCAGAATTCGAGCTAATAACTGAAAACAAACACTGAGTGGGAGGCAACCCACTGCTTAGGTAATTTCTTATTTACAATAACGAGAAAGATGAGTCGAGGACTAATATCGTCCGACAACTGGCCATTGTCGATCAACACCACTTCATACAAACATTAAGAGACACCTGATCAATGTCGACGACACTCATCTCAGAAAGCAGGTAAAACTTGATTTTCCTTTTTAATGTTTTACCGATTTTATTTATTTATTTCGCCAATCTCGGGCTAAATAAACTAGGGACAGTTTTCTGATAATGTGTTTTGTTTGGGGGAGGTTTCTATTGATAATGTGTTTTGTTTTGAGTGTTAGTAATTTGTTTTATTGAGTCAAAATAGAGTTAGTTGAGGAATGTGAACTTTTTCTCGGAACAATACCTCCTAACCACTTTCTTACCAGTAACATCCACACTTGCTGAGAATATCTGAAGGAACCAAATCTGACATTTAACCTAATCAAATTCCTCGTGCAGGTTTGGAAGTAAAATCAATTTTCTTTTCTTGGGGCTTGATATACATTGGATCAAATTCCTCATGAAGGTTTGGAAGGTAAAAGTCTGTGTGTTTCTGGTTCCCCTCCCTCCACTCTTAAGCATCTAGAAAAGAAAAAAAAGATTGAGATGATTTATTGAGATGCAGATGGATAGGTAAATTGCCTATGACCCTACTATTCTAATACAATGTGATGATCAAAAAATGCTGGAAGCAAAGGGTAGGAAAATTATCTAATGACCCCATTTTTCGCCTACAGTTTGAAGAGCTAAAAATAAAATCAAAAAATTTAAAAAAAAACAAAAAGAGAAAAAAATATTCAAAGAAAGAAGAAAGAGGGAGGAAAGGAACTAGATAAAACTTCTTGTGTGTTCAAATACTTTCTGAGATAAGAGTCCATGTGTCATTCGATCGGTATTCCCAAGATAAAGCCAACACTTTTATATGTACAAAATGAGCTTAGTAGAGGGTATGTCAGATGGTGTCTGGTATAGGTGTGGTACAGCAGGTTGCTAAGTTGGGGCTGAATATACTAAAATGCCACATATGTGGTCTGCAATAGACTAGAGGTGATAGTGGTGTTCTAAAAAGATGGTGAATCTCTGCATTTTGAAACCTCTTCCACTCATTCTAAGTTTTCTTGAGGACAAGCAAAGGATTAGCTTGAGGGAGTTGATATACCATGACTTTTACCATTTTTAGGCAATGGATAAGTTCTATTTAGAGTATATTATATGTATTTGGAGTTTTATTATTTTTTCAGGTTCATGTACGTTTTGGGCTACTTTGAAGATATTTGAGATGCAGAACTTCGCAAATTCGTTAGAAGTTTAGCTATGGATGGAGGACTTTCCACCGTGAGATTGAACTGATATACACGATTGAGCTTTGATTGAGATTTCTAATGGCAACAGCTTAAGGTCAATCAAAATACTATATCATAGGTTCTGCTCATTTATCTAGAGAGTGACTCACCTGACTCGACCAACACCACTTGATTTGTCTATCAACACTCCTTAAAATCAGAAAACCGACGGATTTTATTGATTTTTCAAGAAATTACAACTTTGCCCCAAAGTTTTCTATAATTAAAGAAGACCCCATTACATGCCTAAACCATATATATATATATGTGTGTGTGTGTTTTCGAAGTCATTGTTTAGTCTAAGCATGCTTTTGTTTTAGACTTTCATTTAAGCACCCTATTCTTTTAGGCTATCTTTTAGGTATGGAGAAAAGTGAGGAACTCCTTAAGATTTCTCTTGAAACTCAAGTTTTGATTTGTTATATGATATATATTCTTTCTTTGATTATGTCTTCTCTAATCATGTCTGATTAGATCACTTGTTAGGTTTAGGGTCTTGCAGGGTTTTGATGAACTACTGAAATATAGAATTGCTAGGGTGATTTATTGTGTCCTTCAATAAAATTGTTCTTATTGCTTTTTTCTAGAGTAATTACCAAGAAACTTGATCATAGTATAGTTAGACTCATGCGAGAGATGGTTAATTACTTGAACTGAATCTTTCTGAGCAAGGTTGTTAGGTGCATTCGAGAGCTGGTTTAATTTACTTAGGGAACATATCGATCTGAGCATTAATTCTTATCTTAATAAGTATCGATCCAAACTTGTAGTATCGATCGACACTTGTAGTATCGATCGACACTTGTAGTATCGATCGACACTTGTAGTATCGATCGACACTTTTAGTATCGATCGACACTTGTAGTATCGATCAACACTCTTCCTAATTCACATGCGAGAGTTGGAATTCTAGGATTTAGATATCTCATTAGACTCGCAGCGAGTGCTAGATACCTTAATTATTGAATTTTAGTTGTAGGATCAAACCCTTAGCATCTATGGATTTTAGATTTGATAGCCTGAATGAAATCATAAGTCTTGAACCCTTATTCCATTGTTTACAACTACTCTATTTACTTTCTTGTTGTTATTACTTTACATTATTTACTATCTAACTTAATCTGAAATCAAAGTCTACTGTGTGAAAGATAGAGTCTATGTGGATTTGATCCCTAATGCAATCAATCTCTTATTTGAGAGGGTTACTCTAGGGCAATTTGAGCATATCAATGCGACAAGAAATGATCACTTCCCTTTAACATTCATTGATCAGATGTTGGAGAGGCTTGCAAATCACCCATACTACTGTTTTCTCGATGGATACTCATGGTTCTTCTAGATTCATATTCATCTAGATGATCAACAGAAGACTAATTTCACTTGCCCCTACGGTAGTTTTCCCTATTATCAGATGCCTTTTGGACTTTGTAATGCTCATGTTTTCTTTCAAAGGTGTATGATGTTTATGGGTTTTATTTTACGTCAAGTCTGGACAAGTTGTCTAAGGTCCTACCCAGATGTGAAGAGAAGCACATAGTCCTAAGTTGGGAAAAGTGTCACTTTATGGTCACCAGTAGGATTGTTCTGGGACACAAGGTTTCAGCAGCTGGTATAGAAATATATTGGACTAAGAACAAGGTCAAGACAAGATTCCTAGTTAATGTGAAAGATGTGAGATGCTTTTTGGGACACGCTGGTTTCTACAAGAGATTCATCAACGATTTTAGTAAAATTTCTACGCTACTTACAGCTCCAATTTGGAAGGAATTCAAAGTTGAGTTCACCCCTGAGTGCCTTCAAGCTTTTCATGAGATTAAGATAGCACTAGTATCTTCCCCTATTGTACAAGCCCCCAGTTAGGATTTACCTTTGGAGTTAATGTGTGATGCTAGTGATTTCGCCATGGGAGCCATACTTGGATAAAAGAAAGACAAGAAACTGCATGTTATCTCCTATGCTAGCAGAACATTCGACAAAGCGCAGAAAAATATGCAACAACTGAGAAAGAGCTGCTAGCTATAGTTTTCAATTTTGAAAAGGTTTGACCTTACCTGTTCGGTTCTAGGTAGTTGTACACACTACCAAGTTTCCCTCAAATACATGATGCATAATAAAGAAGCAAAGCCAAGACTATTGAGATGGATTTTGCTCCTTCAGAAATTTGATATTGAGATCAAGGACAACAAGGAATTGAAAACAGTGTTGCTGATCATCTTTCACGAATCAGGATCGAATATGACGTACCCATAAATAATTTCTTACCACTGAAAATGTCTACGTAATGGGATCAGAATTGGTGGGAAGTTTGACCATATCGGAAACAGCGTGGATCAACGCCACCACAAGCGTTGTTCGACGCTCTACGCAGACGAATCTGTTTTCTCCCGGAGGTAAAACTTCAAGTCTGCGGGTGTATATAGTGATCATGACTGACTCAGTAGACCATGGTACCCCGATATGGTACATTACTTTGCCGCTGAAGTAGAGCCAGATGATTTCGAAAGTTACACCAAGAAGAAATTTTTGAAAGAAATCTGGAAGTATTATTGGGATGAGCCTTACTTATACAAACATTTTTCTGATGGAATATACAGACACTGCATTGCTGAATCAGAAGCCTCCGATGTGCTATTCCTTTTTCATGGTTCTGACTATGGCGGACATTTTTGCTACATTCAAAACAGTGTCCAAGGCCCTACAAGCAAGTTTCTGGTGGCTTACCATGTTTCAGGACGCTCAATCCTATATATCTCAATGTGATGCTTGCAAGAGGAGAGGAAAAAATTGCAAGAGGCATGAAACGCAGCATAACTTCATCCTGAAGTGGAATTGTTGACTGCTGGAGAATCGAGCTCTTTAAAAAGTTGAGGTCTTTACTGCTTTTCTGATAACTTCTCATCCTCATAACCAAAAGAGGAATTTCTCCCTCGATTCTAACTCGATTTTTCTGATGTCAAATCCTAACCCACTCAATTTTCACTCTTCTACTTGTTTAGTTCACTCCTTCATCCGATCTACGAGCTATGTGCTCAAAATACCATGACTTAAGTTTAGACTAAATAAGAGAACCTAGGAGAAACTCTAAATTAGGTTTGTTTATCATGATTTAGGGTGATGAAATAGTTAGAATGATGTCTTCCCACGACGCCAATGATAATCCAAATCGATTGACTGAGTTGATTTTTCGATAAATTTTTGGCCTCGCGATTTGATATTTGAGAAACCCGACATGCTTTGCTGGACGCTTTAGTTACGTCTCTCAATGATCTTGATGTTTAAACAAGTTTCGCTTACTTATGGGTACTTTTTCATTGTGGTTGCAGATGGTAGCTAACAAAAAGCCGTGTATTCATGATGCTGAAACATCAAAATCAATGATATACCATGGATTTTACAATTTTTATGCCATGGTATATGTCCTTTTTGGAGTATTTATTATGTATTTGGAGTGGTTTTGGTATTTTTGTGTTATTCAGATTCCAGGTATGTTTTGGAAAATTTGGAGCTATTTGAGGTGCTGAACTGCGTATGTGAGTAAGAAGTATAAGAACGGATGGAGGATTTCCTATGTGAGATTAAACTTAACAGAAGGTATAGGTTTGAGTTAGCTTTCTAATGGCACATGTTTGAGGTCAATCAAGATCCCATATCAAACATTATTCTTGTTTTACCGAAAAGTGGTCCTTATGACGCATTAGCTGGAAGCTGTCAAGAATTCAAGATATCTTAAGAACATCGAGCGATGCCACCTCAGCGTCGACCGACACCCCTCTTTACCAAGTGCCAGACCAGTTTTATTGAACTTTCAAGAATTGCAGTTTGGCCCCAAAGCTTCCCTTATTTACAAAAGAGCGTAGAACGTGTTTTAACCTATATTGTCTGTTTCTAAGCCACTGTTAATGGTTAAGCTTTCTTTTGGGTTTGGAGAGATAGATTAGAAATCCTTCTGAGTTAATGTTGAACTCCTATACATCATTTCTATTCAGTCTATGGTCTGTGTTTCTGCTTTCATGTCTGAGTAGTTCTCTTATTAGATTTAGGGATTTCATGAGCTTAATGTCAAACTGATAAATATTGATTGGTAGGGTCCTTATTAGATTTATACACCAAGATTGTTTATCACAGTTTTTTCTAGATTAATTGGAAAAGTGCGACTGTGTGACTAGTTACCTATAATCTAGATAACATGATAGTTGGAATAGCATGAGAGTTTGACTGTTTACATGAACCTAATCATGTTGGACTAAAAACTTATTTCCAACGGGAATTGTTCTAGGATTTTGTTGAAAAATTCGAATCTTGCTTATTTATTGTTTGATCCATCGAGTTCGTAATGAGAGTTGGTTTTCGATTAAAATTAGGCATATGATAGAGTCTATCTCAGCAAGAGCTGAGTAGCTTACTGTTTGATATTTGAGTTCTGAAATTGAACCTAATTAAACCATTGGCACCGTTGATTTATGTTTTGAATCTCTTTTTGATAAATCCTTACATTTAGCTCTTTATCTTATTGCTTACACTGTTCTATCTACTTACTGATTTGTTTACTGTTTTATATTTTCCCGTAGCTTAATCTAAAACCGATTGCTTATTATGTGAAACATAAGGTCTTTGTGGATTTGATCCTCAAATACTACTATGAACCTCTTATTAGTGAGAGTAGCTTGAAGATTAATTTGAGCATATCAAGTTGGCGTCGTTCCCGGGAACTGTGATCAGCATTAGACTAGGTGTAGGATTTAGACTTTTTTTTAGTTTAACTTATTTTTTTGAGTTTCAGGTGCATGCATTTCACTACCAAAAGCAACAAGGATAACGCCACAGCAACATACAGCTTTTGTATGTCTCTAACCAAGAGCTACTGAATCTGGAATTCAGAAACCATAAGGATGCAAGGTTAGCATCAAACAAAGCCACAGCAACATCGATTGTCGGTCATTGTAGAAACGTATAGATGGCTGCTCATATGGTATTGATTAAAAATGAAGTTGGAGACCTGCATGACCTGGAGGGTCATCTGTGTAATGCAGTAGGTCGGAATATAGATGACCACGGGGTTCTAATCCCTGATGCGATTGTTGTTGCGGAGAGGAATGCCTTTTAGCTGGACCCTGACTGCTACGATATGGTGGGTCAGCACCCATTCCCGGGTCTTCCTCATAAAGACCCCAAAACCACATCGAAGAACTTGATAATCTTGTCTCGATAATGGAGTCTCTGAATACTACATACTCTGCAAGTGTTTCCCTCTCTCTCTCTCTCTCTCTCTCTCTCTCTCTCTCTCTCTCTCTCTCTCTCTCTCTCTATCTATCTATCTGGGGATGCATATAGCTGGCTCAAGAAATTGCAGCATGAATCAATAAGCTGCTGGAGAACACTAAAAGGGCTTTCCTCAAACAATTTCTCAATAATCCTTCAGCTACTCAAAAATAGCAAAAGGGAGGCTACGCTGGAACTAATCCTTGAGGGGGTACAGAAGATGAGCATATATTTCAAAGAGAAGTTAGATTATTTCCATAATTGAGCTGGATGGAAAATTAAAGCGTTGAACACTCATGTCAAAATTCTGGATTCGGTACATTGAGATGAATGGGAAGTTTTGAAATTTGAATGATTATGTCAAGTAGTTGGATGGTAAAGTTGAACATATTGATGGGTTTTTAAGAAGGGAAGAAGGATTCTTTTCCGTAAGGACTAACATTAATCCATGGCGCCCTATCAATGCAGCACACTAGGAAGTGAAAAACAACTTTCCTAGATTTGAATAGGAAAACCACTATCAAAGATTCTCAGAGCTAGAGGATGAAGAAGATCTTGAAGATTTTGGTCGAGAATCAAAACTGAAACAGATCATCAATCGACACCCTACAGGAAAGGACACAGAGGCTTCACCAAAAGCGAGCATTGTCTCACACCCATCTAGCGTCTATTGGCGCTCATGGATGGACGCACTGGCAGTTTTCATGATTGAGTCGGGACTAGTTGAGGAGAGAATATAAAAGTCAAAGGTCCGATACCCCGCTGTCGCTAATCATCTGAAACTACCTATTAGTGCAAAAGAGTTTACTGGATTTCACTGGATGAAGAGATTCCTGAAGGTGTATCCTTTGAAGATGCTTGTGACGCATACAACTTCCAGCAGTTCTTTTTGAATGCTAAAGAGACCAAGGAAGAGATCATTGCATTGTATGGTGAGGCAAGGAAACCAGCTATAGACCTGAATAATCTGACAAGGCCGCCTGGACATGGGAAGCTTGTGGTTTCAAGCGCCATTTGTGAAGTTGAAACTCCTGTCCCTTCAGACAAAGGAGTGCTTCTAGCATTTTACATTGAGACATCTTGTGATCCTTTTCCTGCAGCTGCTTCTTAGAGAGGCTTATGAGATTAAAGTGATGTGAAGAGTGTCACTTTGGTATCAGAATTGATTGACGCCAATAGAGATATAATTAGCCAAGCTTGGAGGGTAAGAGTAGAAAGGGTAAGAAGAACATGAAGATCAATAAGAAGAATGTGGACTTCCTGACAGTGATTCTTCAAACTTGCTCAGATGGGTACCTTGCGTACAGAGTGTGCAACAAAGAAGGTTTGAAACCCATTCCCATGATTTGAGTGCTTGTTAATCCAGAGCTGAAAGAAGAAGGATAATCTTCTGCGTAAATCTTCATTAACTGCATGAACAAGCGAGTGAAGAAAGCGGACACTGAGATTGTTTTGGAGAAAGTTCTCATTCTTGTCTAAACTGAACCTGAACTCCAAAAATTCAAGCTAATGACTAAAAAAGCGCTGAGTGAGAGGCAACCCACGATTAGGTAATTTTTCAATTAAAATGATCCAAGGAAGATAAATCGATCAATAGCATTGATCGACGGCTTCCAAGCGTCGGTCGACACACTTTCTTCCACGCGTCGAGCGACGCCTGATCAGCATCGTTCGACACTTATTGCAGAAAAAGGTATGACTCGATTCTCCTAGTTCAATGTTTACAGCTTTTCTTTATTTCTTTTGCAAATCTCGGGCCTGATAACACTAGGTACAATGTTGCTTAAGTCCAAGGGAGGTTACTATTCACATTGTGTTTCGTTTAGAATGCCACTTTTGTCGTTTTATTGAGTCAAAATAGAGTCACCTAGGGACAATGAACTTTTTCTTGGAACAATAGCACCTAGCCACTCTCTAGGACCATTCTGAGTTGCTGATTTGCAGGTAACATTGAATGGAAATGCCAAAGTTGATCAACACGCCATTAACATCCACACTTACTCAAAATGTCTGAAGGAACCAAAGCTGACCGTCAACCTAATCAACTAGCCTGTTATATGTGTCTAGTGTGTGTTTTAGAGTCTTTTCAGGTCCAAGTGCATTTTGGACAATTATAGAGATTATAAGGCTTTTTGGAGCTCAAAGAGAGATAGGAACACCACAGCTAGTCAAACTAATCTAGGTACAAGTCGCGACAGAGAGTTGCGTTGATCGACGACGTAGCCTACCCATTGATCGATGGTCAACACGCAAAAGCCCAATTCACAAAGTATTAGACTTGATGCCCAAGTCACTGAAATTACAAGATTGCCCCTGGACGAGTTTTACCTAGTTTATATTATATTTGCTAGTGTTTTATGTAAAGGGAGCTCTTTTACAAGTTTTGGATTTTCATAGAAAACATAGTAGTTTTTGTTGAGAAGATCAAGACTTCTTTCAAGCTTTATATTCGAACCCAAGTTTTTTATCCCTAATCTTATGCATTATGTTATGTTTATGTTTTGCTTAGCTATGTATGAGTAGAACTCTTGTTAGATTTAGGGTTTATTAATGGTTTTGACGGATTAGCCAAACAATAGAATTGCTAGGGTGATTATTAGATCTATCAATTTAATTGTGCTTATTGCTTGTCTTCTAGAGTAATTAGAAACTTGATATTAGGATAATTGATACTTCTATAGTAGGATCGTTACCTCAACTAATTATGTTGAGCTTAAGTTGCTAGGGATAATCGAGAGATTGGTCTAGTAATCCTCAGTGAACTAAATCTGATCGTTTAATGCTTGACTAAGAAAACCATCGATCGATGCCGTGTGCATACCATTGATCGACGGTCATTCCAAATTTACACTAGAAAGTTGTAGACTCTGAGCTTAGTCATAGATCAATTATATCTTTACTTATTAAATTCGTGTTCTATGATTGAAAACCCCTTAGCTTATATCCATTATAATTCACTACTTGAAATTCTTAGATCTAGCTATTTTCCTTAATTGCTTACAACCAACTAATTACTGATTTACTAGTTCTTAAAGTCTATTTAATTGCCTAGCATAACTAAGTTGATTATCAAATCTATTGTGTGTCCTCTCCCTCTGTGAATTCGATCTCTAAGTAATACAGTTGAACCTCTTATTTGAGAGAGTAATTAATAGCTCTAGGTTAATTTGAGCAAACTACAAAATCAATGAGAGTGGATGAACAACACAATCAATACCTGGTTACCCCCAGGGAGATCAAACTACAAAATAAATTCGATCTTATACAAAGCCAAGTGACCGAGCTGCCGAAAGCTTAGGAAGCGGCCACAGAAAATCCCGAGTTCCTCTCGGAGGTTCAGAACCTGAATGAGAAGCTGGACCAGAACTCCAAGCAGCTAGATCAAAGCATTGAGAAAGTCTCTCAGCTTGAAGTGGGAAAACCTTGTTCTCTGAGACGAGATTCAGGCTCTTAATACGACGAGCAACAAGCGAAGTCGATTCTGAACTCAGATTTGCCCATGCAGCCTCTCGAGACGCCAACCAACGAAGACATTCTGTGACCTCCACCATTGAATGGAGATGCCGCAAAAGAGAACGGCACTGCAAAGAAAACCCAAGTTTGCATCGTGGAAAGCAGTGATTATGCGAATGATTTCGAAGAGGAGACACCAGAAGGAGCCATGACAACAGGGTCCACTGTAACCGCCTACCTCAAGAGGCTGTTCTCCAAAAGATTTGAAGCCATCCAATCCATGGTAGAAAGGCTCCCGCGAGTAGCTCCCCTGATTCAGACGAGCGACCCTAATTCATGTGCCAACACCCCCTTTGTGGACGAGATTGCACTAGTAAATATGCCAAGGAAGTTCTCTTTCCATGACATGAGAACGTATGATGGCACTAGCGATCCCGATAATGCCGTCGCTAAATACAAGCAACAGATGCTCATTGTAGCAATCTAGAAGGAACCGAGAGAAGCAACCATGTGCAAAGGTCTCTTTCAACCCTGACAGAGCCTTCCCTACAGTGGTATATTATCTTACCTAATAGGTCCATACGCTCCTTCGCGGCCCTCATGGATAAGTGAGTGTAACAATCCACAACCAGCAGGATCCTAGAGAAAACATCTGATGACCTCTACGAGGTCCTCCAGCATCGAGCAGAACCCCTGCGCAACTACATATAGCACTTCAACTAGGAAAATTTAACCATCCAAGGATACAATGCCTCAACAGCGATTTCGCCCTTCAAGAGAGGCCTACTTCCTGATGGGGATCTCAACAAGGAGCTGACAAAATACCAATGTAAGACCATGTAAAACATGCTATCCCGGGCCTGGGAAAAATAAAATGGGAAGAATACGTCGTGAGCCGGTCCAAGATCCAACAAAAGAAAGATCAGAAAACAGCAAGATAAGACAGAACTGTTTGAGACGAGAAATCCTATAAAATCGGCAAAAGAGGCACGAAACATGAACCAGAGCAGGTACCAAAACCGGCTCCTAGAGAGATCCGAAGGGATGTGAATATCGACATGGCAAGACATCTCCCATCTCTCCATCTGAAAACCCGAATTGGCCAACGTTCTGAGGCGATGGGCCAGCAATTCAAGTGGCCTCAGAAAATGAAGGCACCAGATTCCTTCTGGAATCCTAACCGGTGGTGCGACTTCCACAATGACCACGATCATAAGACGGAAGATTGCCTGGCACTAAGTATGGAGGTTGACGAACTACTAAAGAAACGGCACCTCTAAGAGTTCCTCTCTGATAAAGCTAAAAGCGTTCTCGACAAGGAAGCATCTAATCAACCCACTAGAGTTTCTCCTGCTCGCCGCCATGACAGGAGATAGTCATTAACGTCATCTATGGCGGCTCAGAAGTAAGCGGCGTAAGCCACGCTGCTGCAAAAAAGAACACCAGAAAAGCCAAAAACGGTCAAGAGTTGGAAGACCAAAGCACTTGCTCGTAGGAACAGATGAAATCAGTTTCACAGCAAAAGAGCCGGCGAGGGTTCTAGCTCCATGTCACGACGCCCTTGTTATATCGCTCACTGTAGCAATTTTTTTTGGTAAAAGGGATACTGGTCGACAACAGAAGCTCCACAACCATCATCTTTCAGACCGCATACCATGATTTGGGCTAGAGGAAGACGCTCTGACTCGAAAGGTCATTCCAATCATAGGCTTTAGTGGAGACGTCAAGCAAACCATCAACGAAGTTTTCCTCCCAGTATACGTTGGGGGGGGGATTAACATGTCGACTAAGTTCCTTGTCGTCGATTGTAAGTCTTCCTACAGTATAATACTCGGACGCCTATGAATCCGTGATATGGGGTCCGTCCCTTCGACGCTCCACCGGATGGTTAAAATTCCTACCCCCTAAGGCGTAAAGGAAATGAAAGGAGATCAGGAGAACACCCAGTCCTACTATCAGACCACCCTGAAGGGTAAGACAATGGTCTTATAGCAATTAAAGGATAAGCCTCCGGCCCTGCATATAGAGGAGCTGGAGGACAAGGAAATGGATGACGTACCTTTGATTGAAGGAAATTCAACCCGGAATCTCAAAATAGGTTCCAAGCTCGCCACATGAATAAGACAAAGAATGATAGATTTCCTCCGATCCAATTCTGACTGTTTCTCATGGTCCCACGTGGATATGCCTGGAATTGATCCAGAGATCATCGTGCATAAACTACATGTCGACCCCCTACATCAGCCTATTAAGCAAAAAGGAGGAAATTCACTCCAAAAAGGGACACAATCATCAACGAAGAAGTCAAGAACTTGTTGAGCGCCAAATTCATTAGGGAAGTGCAATATCCTGAGTGGCTGGCCAACCTGGTGGTGGTTAGGATAAAGAACGGGAAATGGCGACTATGTAAAGATGTTACAGATCTCAAAAAATCTTGCCTGAAATACTCATGCATCCACTGCCTCACATCGATAAGCTCGTCGAGGCAACACCATAACATCAATTGATGAGTTTCATGGACGCATTCTCCGGCTAAAACCAAAGACTCATGCATCCGGAAGATCAAGAGAAAACCTACTTCATGACCTGTAGAGGCATCTTGATATAGCCTATTTATTACCAGTTTGAGGCCATATTATAGGCTCTATTTACGGTCTAGAATGTGTGTCTAGATTATGTTTTGGAGTATTTATAGGTTTATGTACTCATTGGAAGCAATTGGAGCTTTTGGGCTATTTTGGAGCATTTAGGATGATCAGCCAGAAACTCAGAGTCGGAGTCAGTTTATTTATGAAGTATCGATCGACGTCGCACATTTTGCGCCGATCGAAGGCCAAGTCGGCTGCTAAATTATGAAACATGAGAAATTACAAATTTAACCCAGAATTTTCATCATTTGCAAGACAAGTCTCTGGCCGAAATTTATACTATATTTTAGGGTTTTCTATCTTAGTTTAGGAGGCCGCCAGTGAATTTGTTCTAAGAGTTGGAATACGTAGCTACATCTATTGGAGAGAGAGAGAGATCTGAAAATTATTACATAAAAGATCTTGAACTCCTTATCTGTTTACTCAGTTTATTTAATGAAATTTATTAAGACTTTAATCATGTTCTTTATTGCTATGTTTGAGTAATTCATTGTTAGATTTAGGGTTCTTCAACTGTAGTAATGTCTTGCTGATTTTATAGAATTGTTAGGGTAATCTTCTTGGTTCTTTGTGTAAGTTGCTCTTAATGCTAAGTTAAATTTGATCATCTCAATCTTAGAACTTAGGGTTTATAGCGCAAGCGAGAGCCTGGTTATGACCCTGAACCTATCTTAAACAATCTAAATAACTGGTAACCAACGAGAGTTAAATTATAAGTTTAGAATACTCATCAAACCGTGAAACCAATAACATTTAGAAGAGAATCGATCGATACCACTTTATGGACATCGATCGATACTCAACTGAGATGCGCGAGAGCGATCATCTAAACCCTAAGGTTTGAGTTCGAGAATAGTACTTAATTAAAACTCTAGCAATCTATTAATCTAGAATGCCTTATCTTACCTGAGAGTTCACCTTAAGTCTAATCCCTTAATTTAACCTTCACAAACCAAATCAATCTTGAAATGACTGTATTTACTATTATTATCATTAATCTAGCTTTAATTCGACATCAGTAAATATATTGTGCAATCCAAGAGTCTCTGTGGATTTGTCCCTAAGTTACACTAAACCCCTTATTTGAGAGAGTAAATTGGAAATAGGTTTAATTTGAGTGACATAAAACCCCACATAAAATTTGGCGCTGTTGCCGGGAACTCTCTCTTATTGCCTTTATATTTCATTTAGAATATTGTCTTGATTTTTACTGTACTGTTTGCTGAATTATTCTTTCCCTGATCCTTTTGACACAGGTACTTAGATGGCTAGAATATGGATTCAATACAGCAAGTATTGATCGATAGAGAGCATCCGGAGACGATCAACGCGACTCCCCTACTGTTGGGCGACACCCTTCCACTACCATCGATCGATAACGATCAGCCTGTAGTAGGTAAGTACGCCTTTACTGATTTGACAATAAGAATATAGTCTTGATAGAACCAATGAACAATAAAAGAAACCAAGCTAGCCAACTTATTAAACATCAGGGGCAGCAATCCCTTATCAAATCACTAAATCTCCAAAGAATGAGATAAATGATGAATTGCCAAAGCTCCATTACCTAAGCCCCAGCAGAACGTATTCCAATAAGTCTACAATTCAATTATCAGAAAACCATACAGGAAGCTCTGAGCTTGATATCGACTTCCTAATATGGCGAGCAAAAATCAGTTCAGTGGTTTTCATATTGAACACCCGAACTATCACATCGAGATGCTGGAAGACATGGTTAACTGCTATTTCAATCGCTGCAAACTTTTTCTTTTCTCCCTAGAAGGTGACGCCAGGAGGTGGCTGAACAAGCTACCACCAGAATCCCAGACTTGTTGGGAAGATATTTGAAGTGCCTTCATCAATCACTTCTTTGACGAGGAGAGATATTGGGGAGCAAAAAGAAAAAAATATCCACATTCATTCAATGTAGCAGCGAATCTTTCAAAAATGCCTGGGCGAGATTCAAGAGCTACCAGCTTTCGTTCCTTCACCATGGATTCTCAGAACCCTAACTCGTCAACACTTTTTATAGAGGACTAAACCTAGACTATGAAACCATCCATGATACAGCCAGCAAGGGGAACTTCGGTACCCGAAGCCCCGCACGCGCTAAAAAGCTGATCGAAAACATAGCTTCAGGTAGAATTTCGAAAAAGAGACACTGAAAAGGAGAAGCCCTCTATCCGAGTTAGAAAGACTTTGGCATCAGTTGCGACCCTTCTGGACGATGCTGTTTTTTTCCGACTAAGAAAAGCGAGTTGAGTTCTCTGAAGTGCTGAATCTGGACAACCAACGATTTAGGGAAAGCACTGACAATTTGATAAGAAACTACGACACCACTTTGGACAGACATGAAAGAAATAAAAGTCAAAGATGAATCAATTTTTTCACAGGAAACCGTAGAATAGCCGCTGACCTCAATGAGATGTTAGATCTGATATACTCGGAGATGACAGAAAAATTTGAAACTCTGAGCGAACACATAAGAGGATCGACAGCCAAGTGCTGAGTAACGCTATGTCAGTAACCCAGGAGCTACTGTAATGTCGTGGATCTGCGAATTGGTAGAAAACTCACCCCTAACATTAAAGAAAGCATCACTATTGATGATTTCGTGAAAATCGCGACAGATGAAAATGAAATATCGTACCCCGTCTCGCTCGCAACTAACGAGCAAATTCCCGAGATCACTCCCGATACTGAAGAATTAGACCAGACTAACGATCTTGACGAATTGTTAAATAAACAAAAAGAAAAGATCACGGATGAAAAGATCTTGACCTCCTCACCAAGAATCAAGCGACACTCCAACCCATAATCGATCGACCCTCATTACCAAGAATTGAGCGACACTCCGAACCTATAATCGATTGACGCTGTGAATCAAGAAGGATCAACACTCTGATCCAGAACCAACCAAACCGGTTCGAACAAGAATCTACCAAACAAACGCCCCCTTTCCTCCAAAAAACGCTAAGCAGAAAAAGAAACAACTAAATATGCAAGAAGCATTTGAAAGTAAACATTGAGATGCCGCTAAGCGATGCCAATCACATCTCGTCTGCTATTAAGCACTACGTGCAAGTACCCATTCATGACTGCGATATACCCACAGATTTCATTGTGCTTAAATACAAGCAAGAACCCACATTATTTTAGGAAGACCTTTCTTGGCCAATGGCGGAGAATAATTGATGTCCGAGGAGGGCGTATATGCCTCAACATAGGGAAAATACCAATGGTCTTTTATATGGAACAAATAATAAAACAGCCTCTGATCGACGGTCAAACCTACCATATTGATTATCTCTCTGACCTAGCAGAAGAATCATTCAAGGTCATGTGCTCAAACGATCCTCTCTCGAGACCAATTACATCTTCTGAAAGGGACATCTTTGTGATATATGACGGGAACGAAGAGGATACAAGGTTGATGGATGCCATGGAGGAAGTTTTCAATGTTGATATTGAGGAACTTGATCTATACACCCCTGTCGATCGACACCCCGATACGACCATCGATCGGCAACGTATCATATCCGGCGATTGGAGCAAAGCGAAGGCACCTAAAATCAAGCTTAAACCACTTCCCGATGGTCTTAAATATGATTTTCTCTATGAAAACTCCTATCATGTCATCATAAATGCAAACTTAAGTAACGGAGAGCAAGTATTGTTGCTGAATAAATTGCAGAAGCACCGTAAGGCTCTCGGATATTCGTTAGATGACATTCCAGGAATATCTCCCGATTTATGCATGCATAGAATACACCTTGATGATGAATCCAAATCATCCATTGAGTATCAGAGAAGATTAAATACCAAACTGAAAGAAGTCATCAAAAATTAAATGATGAAACTTCTAGAAGAATGCGTTCTCTACCCGATCTCAGACAGCAACTTGGTTAGTCCGGTTCATGTTGTTCCAAAGGAAGGCAGAAGTACAGTGGTAAAGAATGTCAAAGATGAATTGATCCCTATGAGAACTGTCATCGGACATAGAATATGTATTGATTACATGACACTGACTGCTGCCACACAAAAAAGATCATTTTCCTTTACCCTTTATCGATCAAATGTTAGAAAGGCTTGCAAGTCACGAATACTACTGTTTTCTCGACGGGTATTCATGATTTTTTCCAAATTTCCATACATCCAGATGATCAAGAAAATTCTACCTTCACTTGTCCCTATGGAACATTCTCAAATCGCAGGATGCCTTTCGGCCTCTGTAACGCTGCAAATTTCAAGAGATGGGTGATGTCGATATTCACCGATATAATTGAGGATTTCATGGAGGTTTTTATGGACGATTTCTCTGTATACGGTCCGAATTTCAAAACTTGTCTCGATAACCTGTGCAAGGTACTAGCTAGATGCAAAGAGAAAAACCTGGTTTGAAACTGGGAAAAATGCCACTGATGGTTAACAGCGGAATTGTGTTGGGACACAAAGTCTCAATTGCCGGAATTGAGGTGGCTAAGGCAACGATTGAAGTAAGGACTGGATTTCCGCCACCCGCTAATGTCAAAGACGTTAGAAGTTTTTTAGAACACGCTGGATTCTATAGGAGATTCATCAAAGATTTTAGCAAAATTGCTCGACCCCTCACTACACTCCTGTGCAAAGAGGTGGAATTCAGTTTTACACCTGAATGTCTTGAGGCCTTTAAAGAAGTTAAATCAGCACTCGTATATTCCCCTATTGTCCAAGCACCAGACTGGAATCTCCATTCGAAATTATGTGCGACGCCAGCGATTTCGCTGTAGGCGCAGTACTTGGGAAAAAGAAAGAAAAAAGCTGCATGCAATATACTACGCCAGTAGAACTCTTGAAGATGCACAACGCCATTATGCGACAACAGAAAAGAGTTACTAGCTGTGGTATTCGCCTTCAAGAAATTCTGATCCTATCTTGTTGGTTCAAAAGTAGTTGTTCATATTAACCATGCAATATTGAAATACTTAATGAACCAAAAGGACGCCAAGCCGAGACTCTTACGATGGATTCTACGACTCCAAGAATTTGATATAGAAGTAAAAGACAAGAAATGAGTGGAAAATGAAGTTGCAGATTACTTATCACGAATAAGAGTGGATGACGACATTCCTATTGGTGACTTCTTACCCAAAGAAAAGTCTACTTCGCAGAATCAACTTTTGTTGGTAGAGTCAGTTCGACATATGAAATAGAATCGATTGATAACATACTAAGTCGATCGAACGATTTTAACCAAAAATCATCGATCGATTCTAACCACACTCCATTGACCGACAATTCATTTGGAAAGAAGAAGAAATAATCATTCCAACAGATATTAACCTCGTTTGTATTCCTTCGTTCCCAAATAGTGATTCTCCTGGAGGTAGAAGCTTAAGTTGGGGGGTGTGTGCATTGAGCACCACTGACAGACCTTGGTATGCAGATATAGTTAACTATCTTGCGGCCAACGTAGAACTCGAATTCTTCAAAGGATATCATAAAAAGAAAATTTTCAGAGAAATCTGGAGATATTACTGGGATGAACCCTATCTTTATAAACACTGCTCTGATGGCATATACAGATGTGTGTTGCTGAAAGCGAAACTCTATAAATTTTGTATCACTGTCATGGATCCAATTATGTCATATATTTCGCCAGTTTCAAGACAGTGTCAAAAATTCTACAAGCAGGCTTTTGGTGGCCAACTATGTTTTGAGATGCTCAAACAAATGTAGCAAAATGCGATCCCTGCCAAAGAAGAGGAAAAAATAGCAAGAGAAACGAAATGGAACAAAATTTCATACTTGAAGCTGAAGTGTTTGATCGTTGGGGCATCGATTTCATGAGCCCTTTCCCTTCCTCGCACGGAAATAAATACATTATAGTTGCCATAGACTACGTATCTAAATGGGTCTAAGCGATAGTATCTCCGCAAATGACGCTCCCGTAGTCGTTAAACTCTTTAAAAGCAACATCTTTCCTAGATTTGGAATTCCTCGAGTAGTCATAAGCGACATAGGTACTCACTTTATAAATAGAGTGTTCAAAAAACTGCTCAAGAAACATGGAATTCACTATCGAGTAGCCATATTCTATCATCCTGAGACCAGCGGAGAAGTAGAAGTATCCAACCGTTAAATCAAAGAAATCTTAAAAAAGACGATAGGATCAACCCGAAAGGATTGGTTTCTAAAATTGGATGATGCGCTATGGGCATGCATAGCAGCATTTAAAAAATTGCTAGGGAGTACCCCATTTAACTTACTATATGGAAAAGCATACCATCTCAAGGTAGAATTAATGCATAAAGCAGAATGGGCCATCAAAAGGTAGAATTTCAATGCTAAACCCACAACAGAAAAGAGATTAATCCAACTAAATGAGCTAGACAAAATTAGGCACCACGCGTACGCAAATTAGAAGGTATACAAAGAAAGAACGAAAGCCTACCACGCTAAGAAAATCATATTTAGGCATTTCGAACCGAACGATCAAGTACTCCTATATAACTTGCGCTTAAATTTGTTGCCCGGAAAACTATCTTCTCGTTGGTCCGGTCCCTTCACCATTAAAGAAGTTACGCCTAGTGTGGGCAGTCTTCCTATTTAATCATAAGGAGAGGATTTCATGGTGAATGGGCAGGGAGTGAAACATTACTAGGCTGAAACCGAAATCCCGCACACTCATACTGCCTGACCCCGAATGATAAACCCATTTCTCGTCCAGCTGACGAATTTTATCAAGCATTGAGTGGGAGGCAACACACTAAATCTAAATTAAAAAAAATCAATTAATCATTTTTGTATTCACAAATTTCTTAAGTAAAAAGGAGTGCCATAATGGACCATCGATTGAGGCCCCTATAGGACTGATGTCTCGTTGGTAGTGTCTCAAACGTCCCAGGACCAGAACGAGACCACCACCAGGACCCACACAACAGGCTTGGCAGATCAACTCGGATACCTCAGAAGAGGAGTAGTCTCCTTTGTTGCTCCTTCGTCTCTTATCTTATTTTTAGATTTATACTAGTACTTATTTTATTTTATTTTTTGCCTTTAGATTTAGACTTATTTTTATTATGCTGTTTGGATGTTTTGATGTGTATTTGAGTGTCTAACAGAGCTAACCCAAAGAGAGATGACCAGAATGGAGACTAGACACACACGATTTCAGTCTAATACGCCCAGCATCGATCGACGTCACTTAGTTGATGTCGATCGATTCTGATATAAGAAAGACGTTTAGTAGATAGTTCGGTTCCCTCATCGACTGACGGTGATGATTTAACATCGGTCGACACACAATTAAAACCATCGATCGACACTCTCATAGAGGTACCGAGTATTCTACATATACTATTTAATTATGATTTAATTTCTCCTAACGAATCCGGGACGGATTATACTGGGGGCAATGTAATTTAAGTCTAAGGGAGGTTTGCTAATGCTATTTGATTTGTTTTGAGCTTTATTTAATATATATATACATAAGTTTTTCAAAAAGTTTTATTGAGTCAAGAAGGGGACTATGATCAAGATTTCTTATTGACTAACCACATTGTAGCACCAGTCTTAGAAGGTTGTTTACAGAAATTACAAGAGATACCAAAGTTGATCATTCTGCCACTATACCACGCTTGCTTAGAAAATTTGAAGCAACCAAAGCTCATTTCCAACACTAATCCTGACATTATTTGCTTGCTTTGGAGCTTGGTATACACTGGATCGGATTTCCTCTGCAAGTCTGTAGGTATAAGTCATTGCACGTTTGGTTCCCTTCTCTCTTTCACTTCAGCATCTACCTAATAATTTAAAAGATTGAGATAACATCCCAAGATGTTGAGGGGTAAGTAAATTACCTATAACCCCCATACTATTCTAATTCAGAGGAACGATCACTCATTGTTGGAAGGGAGGGGTAGGTACATTACCGATGACTCCACTATTTGCCTACAACTTTTCCCAAAAAGCAAAAGGAAAAAAAAAGAGAAAAGGAAAAGAATAAGAAAATAAAAAATGAGATGGCAAGATGGAATGTATCAGCATCATTGTTCATTAAGTTTGAGATCTAGAAATATCCAGAGAGAAAAGGGGGGGGGGGAAAGGAATCATGGAAGATTTTGTGCCTAGTTGTTCAGATACTTGCAGCGGTAGAGTCCATGTGTTCTATATTTGATATTTCCAAGGTAAAGCCTATACCCTTATTTTATGCAACGAAATGAAATCAGTAGAGGGGTGAGTCAGACTAGTATTTGCTAAGTTGTTGATAGAATGGATTTGGTTGCTATACTAGGATAGGGTATATAATGTTTCTCTGTGATTGACTTGATAGGATGTGGTTGCAACAAAGTAAGGTGACAGTTATAATTAGACATTATGTGAGTGTCCGCTTTTCAAAACCTCTTTCACATGCTCAATTTGCTTGAGGACAAACAAAAAGCTAAGTCTGGGGGGAGTTAATATAGCCTATGTATTACCAGTTATAGGTCATGTTCTAAGCTCTATTTAGGGTTTATTATGTGTGTCTAGACTATCTTTTGGAGTATTTACAGGTTTACGTACTCATTGGAAGCAATTGGAGCATTTAGGATGCTCAGCCAGAAACTCAGAGTCGAAGTCAGTTTATTTATGAAGTATCGATGGATGACACACATTGTGCGTCGATCGAAGGCCAAGTCGGCTGCGAGATTAATGATGACCTCAGAAATTACAAGTTGTACCTAGAAGTTTCATCAATTGCAAGGCAAGTCCCTGGCCAAAATTTAGACTGTAAATTAGGGTTTTCTATCTTAGTGTAGGAGGCCGCCAGAGAATTAGCTCTAAGAGTTGGAATACCTAGCTACATCTATTGGAGAGAGAGATTTGACCATTATTACAGAGAAGATCTTGAACTCCTTATCTTTTTACTCAGTTTGTTTAATGTAATTTATTCATACTTTAATCATGTTCTTTATTGCTATGTCTGAGTAATTCATTGTTAGATTTAGGGTGCTTCAATGGTAGTAAGTCTTGTTGATTTTATAGAATTTTTAGGGTAGTCGTCTTGGTTATTTGTTTAAGTTGCTCTTTATGCTAAGTTGAATTTGATCATTGCAATCTTAGAAGTTAGGGTTTCATAGCGCAAGCGAGAGCCTGGTTATGACCCTGAACATATCTTAAACAATCTAAATAACTGGTAACAAACAAGAGTTGAATTATAAGTTTAGAAAACACATCAAACCGTGAAACCAATACCGTTGAGAATCGATCGATTCCACTATATGGACATCGATCGATACTCAACTGAGATGCGCAAGAGCGATCACCTAAACCCTAAGGTTTGAGTTCGAGAATGGTACTTAATTAACTTTAGCAATCTATTAATCTAGCCTAATCTTACCTGAGAGTTCACCCTAAGTCTACTCCCTTAATTTAACCTTCAAGAACCAAATCACTCTTGAAATCACTTTATTTACTATTATTATAATTTTTCCAGCTATAATTTGACAAAAATAAATCTATTGTGCAATCCTAGAGTCTCTGTGGATTTGATCCCTAAGTACTACACTAAACCTCTTATTTGAGAGAGTAAATTGGGAATATGGTTAATTTGAGTGATATAAAACCCCACATAAAATTTGGGGCCGTTGCCGGGAACTCTTTTTATTGCGATTAGATTTCAGTTAGAATATTTTCCTGATTTACTTTATTGTTCGCTGAATTATTCTTTCCCTGATCCTTTGACACATGTACTTAACAATAAGCCAGAAGGAGGTAAGTACGCCTTTACTGATTTTGACAATAAGATAGAACCAATGAACAATAAAAGCAACAAAGCAAGCTAACTTATTATCAGGGGGCTGCAATTCCTAATCAAATCACTAAATCTCCAAAGAATGAGATAAAGCATGAATTTCCAATGCTCGATTACCTAAACCTCAGTAGAACCTATTCAAATAGGTCTGCAATTCGAGTATCAGACAACCATATAGGAAGCTCTGAGTTTGATATTGACTACCTAATTATGGGGGAAAAACCAGTTCAGTGGTTTTCCTACTGAAAACCTGAACGATCACATCGAGATGCTGGAAGACATGGTGAACTGCGATTTCAATCGCTGCAAACTTTTTCTTTTCTCCCTTGAAGGTGACGTGAGGAGGTTACTGAAAAAGCTACCACCAGGATCCTGGACTTGTTGAGAAGATATTAGAAACTCCTTCATCAATCACTTCTTTGATGAGGAGAGATATTGGGGAGCGAGAAGAGAAATATCCACATTCATTCAAGGTTGCCAAGAATCTTTCAAAAATGCATGGGCAAGATTCAAGAGCTACCAGCTTTTGTGCCCTCACTATGGATTCTCAGAACCCCAACCTCTCACACTTTCTATAGAGGACTAAACCTAGACTATCAAACCATCCTTGATACAGCCAGCGAGAGGAACTTCAGTACCCGAAGGCTTGCAAGCGCTAAAAACTGATAGAACACATAGGTTTATGTAGAACTTTTGAAGAGAGAGATACCGAAAGGGAGGAGCCCTCAATCCGAAGTAGAAAGACTCTGGCATCATTTGCGGCCCTTCTGGATGATGCTGTTTTTTTCGACTTCGAAAAGCGAGTTGAGTTTTCTGAAGTGATGAATCGGGACAACCAACGATTTAAGGAAAACACTGACAATTTCATAAGCAACTACGACACCATTGTGGACGGACACGAAAGAAGTTCTTAGTCAAATATGAAGCAAGTTTTCACAGGAAACCGTAGAATAGCCGTTGACCTCAATGATAAGTTAGGTCTGATATAATCGGAGATGACGAAAAAAATTGAAATTATGAGCGAACACATTGAGAGGATTGATAACCAAGTGGCGAGTAACACTATGTCCATCAGGAGAGAGGACAGATTCTTACCTGGTAAAACAGACGCTAACCCCAGGAACTACTGCAATGTCGTGGCTCTGCAAAGTGGTAGACAACTCACCCATAGCGTTAAAGAAATAATCACTTTCGATGAATTCGCGACATATGAAAATGAAAAATCGTACCCGTCTCTCTCGTAACTAATGAGCAAATTCCCGAGATCACACCCAAAACTGAAGAATTTGACCAAACTGACGATCTTGAGATATTGTATAATAAACAAAAAGAAAAGATCATAGAAGAAGGAATCATCGATCGCGTCTAGGGAAATTTGGACCAAACGAACAGTTCAACTTGCCTCGGGGCGATTTGGAACGGTCAAGCAGTCCAACTCGCCCCCGAGGCGAGTTGGACAGAACAGGTAGTCCAACTCATCCCCGAGGGAGATTGGACTGGGGCGAGTTGGACAGAACAGGTAATCCAACTCATCCCCGAGGCAGATTAGACCGAACAGGCAGTCCAACTTGCCCAGAGGCGACTTGGACAGAGCATGCAGTCCAACTCGCCCCATAGGCGAGTTGGACTTGACCAAACAAGCAGTCAATCTCTCCTCGGGGGCGATTTAGACCGAACGAGCAGTCCAACTCGCCTCGGGGGCGAGTTGGACCAAACGAACAGCCCAACTAGCCCGATCAGTGATTTGGATCAACCAATCCGTCTTTATCTTACCCTCGTAGCTTCCTCCTTCGAGTTTGGATCGAACTCGCTCTTGTTTCGTCTGGATCGGAGTTACAGTTGGAACTTTATGATTTTAAAACCGCAAGAACTCGTTTCGTCGAATAAAGTTCGAATTGATCGTGTAAAAAGGCAACGGTTAGCTAAGCACCTAAAGCAGCCTCCACTATACTAGAAAGTTGAACTTTCTTCGGAATCAACGCCGTTTTGGAAGCGCTCTTTTTATAAATCCTAAAAACGCTTAAGTCAAAAAACGGTTCAAGAAGGTTTAAAGCATGGCTAAAAGCCCACTCGCTGTTTTACACAAAATCAAGCCCAATCGTTATGACGGTCTATCTTTTATTTTGCACGAAAATATAAATGTTAAGTTTGGTCGAGAAATATGAAGTGTCCAAAGATAACCACAAAAACCAAAGAAAATTGGAATATTCCCTCAAAATGATAAACTCGACTGAGGGGATAAAGGGAAATAACAACCCGCCTCTAGGAGGGGTGTGCGAACCGAAATTCACACTGTCGATTTCCGTTGGTTTAGGAAGGCAAGGTAAACCTAGCTTTCCCAGATGTCCCGAATTTCTGTTAAGCCAAAAACGTTAAGCGACCAAACAGTGAGAACAAACGAATAAAAACGAAAAGAGAGCAAAGAGGATCTTATTCTGAATCTGTGATTTGAGTGTTACAACAGGTTAAGACTTGGCGGAAAGAGACGTCGATGAGTTCCTAGTTTTAACCTTGTAAGACATGAATAACCTAATTGAGTCGCAGCTCGATAATAGTAAACAGAAATATACCTAATTTCCCTAAATGTTATGCTTGCTCTAAGTAAGATTTTTCGTGTCCCCTTTGCAACCTCAGCCCCGAAGCTCTTATATACTCTTTCCAGTGGCAGTTTTCTCATTCCCCTTCTTCCCTCGGTCGATTTTATCGCTTAGTGGAAATATTCCTTTTTCCTTCGATCTTCGTGATTATCTTTGGAAACTTGACATTTACCTTCCTAACTTGATATTTATCTTTGGAACTTAAAATTTATCTCTTTCTGCAAAATAAAAGATAAACCGTCATAAAGATTGGGCTCTATTTTGGGTAAAACCGCGACTGGATTTTTATCCAAGTTTTAAACCTTCTCGGGCAGTTTTTCGAGTTAACCATTTTTAGGATTTTATCGAAAGAGCATTTATGAAAAGATGTCGATCCCGAAGAGAGTTAGATTCTCGGGTATAGTGTAGGCAACTTTATGTGTTTAGTCAACCGTTGCCGTTTTACACGATCGATTCAACTTTATACGAGGAAACAAGTTCTTACGGTAAAAGTCCAACATAGTCTAGATCAAGACGAAAAAAAGATGAGTTCGATCTGATTTCGAAGGATGGAGTTATGAGGACGGGATGAAAATGGATTGATTGATCCAGCTCACCAATCGGGCGAGTTGGATTGCTTGTGCGAGTTGTGTGGTCGAACTCGTCAGTTTGGTGAGTTGCACGACTTGCTTGGCCAAGTTTTATGTTCAGTGAGTTGGATAATCTTGCCTTACAATCGTTTCGTTGTTTCAACGCTTGGGGATCCGTGTATCCAAGGTCTAGAGTAGATTTTCTCAAGGACTTGCCACGCGGATTATTCCTTCAAATTCCCAGGATAATTGACTTTGATTTTCCAGTTCTTTTTTTAGATACTATCTTTCTTTATTTCAAAAAGTACATTTCTCGGGAAGCTTCAGACGTTGATTCCGTCGTAACCAATTTTGACCCAACCAGTTAGCCCCCAGCTCGTTAGAATCGTGATTTTCTTGCGAACGGTTTTGGCATGTCGGGTAAGTTAGGCAGAGTCAAGCGTCCGAAAGTCCGGAGGTGAATAGTGAATTCTCTCTTCTATAAGTATGTGGAGTAAGTTTTCCAATTCTTCACTTGCACATTTCCAAAACTCTTTTCTAAGATTAAAAGGTCTTCTCCTTTTTACTCTCCCTTGGTATAATTTTTTTTTTAATCATCACCTCGAGGAGAAAAGATTCCACCAAGTGTCACCACGATCGTTTTGTCCTTGACGGCTCTAGCTCGCAGCACAACGAAGCTGGGCCAAAGGTGGAGTTCTCTACACACTCGGTTGATCCTAAAGAAGCCAAGGCACACTGGGCGGCCAGGGACGAAGTAAAACCTCCTAGGCCTGGTACGTGGGCCCCTCCTCCACTTCATGCTAATCCGTGGAGGGTTGTCTAAGCATGAGCTGCCCGAATGGGCTTGCGGCCATTGGGGGCTGCTGCCGACTTTTGGAGTTAGTTGAGATTTGTCTCCCGGAAGCTGGGGAGGTTTCCGAGTCTTCGCCCGAGGGTTACTTCACATGCTATGAGGCGTACCTGATGCAATGCCACTTATGGTTTCCCATTCCTGAAATCATTGCGGGAATTTTCAACTGATTCAAGGTATCGATCGATTAGATAAACCCGTGCGGTTTACAGCACATTGTTGGGATTTTAGCGCTGAGTTACGAATTAGGCATGACCCTTGATGCCAATCATCTTGAAGCTATGCTTAAAGCCTGGGGAAACCAGCCATAGTTCAGCTGAGGCCTCGGTCGTGCATGACGATCATAGCGGATTTCGTGTCAAACTATCATGACTGGCGGGAGCACTTCTTCTTTGTACGTGTTAACGATGCATCTGTAGAAGCGAACAGCATCCCCATCTTTAGGACCAGATGGGGTGGTAAAGGTATTCCTGATCGAACATCCTCTAGTTTTGGTTTGATGATGTTCGGTCTTACATGCTTGTTTTTGTTGTTTTTTTATTGTTTTAGAGACTAACCCTCTTCCTCCGAGTCCGTAGGGACTGAACACCGTCCGAGACTTGATCCGCGGACATTCGTGTTCGGCCAGGAAGCAACTTGTCGACTGTTTCTGGTAGCCCCAAATCATGGCAATCCAGTTATGTGTTGGGAATTTAATGCCTAAGTGATAAATCGACGGGACTGCCTTCATGGCGTTTAGCTAAGGCGTGCCCATGATGACATTGTAAATGGTCGGGTGGTCATCGACGTAGTGTCGAAGAAGTTACTCAACAGTTTTGGCAATGGTACGACTTCACCTAATTTGACGTTCATCCTTTTGAGAGTATCACGAAATATGACATTGACCGTGCTTCCTGTGTCGATGAGAACCCTTGCGACCTCAAAATCTCTTATTACGAGATTGGTCATGAGTGGATCGTAATGTGTCTGATCGATCCCGCCGGCTTCTTCTTCATTGAAAGTTATTGCTCCTTTCGGGGTGTCACTGGGCGTTGAGCAGATAGGCAAAGTTGCTCTTGTCTCGGCCTTCCGCTTATAAGCTTTGATGGATGAGACAGTATCGCTGCAATATTGCAACCCGCCGATGATCATGTTTACCATGTGACAATTGTTCTCATTGACCTTCTCGTCCTGCCTTCTTCCGCGCTTTTCTCCTGATACGTTCCTTTGGGAGGAGTTCTCCGTTTAAGGAACCATGTCGCTCTTAGAGGGGGGGGTCTGAATCGTGAATGAGATCTTTCACGCTGGAGACACCGAAGAGTTCTCCAGCGACCAGCTTTGTGGCCAACATCGCACTGAGAACTTTGCAGTTAATGGTCGAGTGTCGGTGGGCCTGGTGAAAGTCGCAGAAGATGTTTTCGTCATAATTCGTATTTTGGGTTGACGTGTTACCCGTCGTAATTTGGATTCGCACTTCTGAGACAAGGCCTTTGTCTCTCCTTCGATGATGATGTAATATGTGGCTTGGTGAAGCGCGTCCTGGATCATACGTGGCTTCTCCATAGTTATCCACTTCCTGAACTTTGACTTGTACCACATAGTCTTTTAAAGTGCGTCTATTGTGAATTTGTCGCTTATCCCACTGCTTTTAGCCATGGCGGTTTTGAACCGTTTTATGAAGTCGCGGAGAGTCTCGTCCTCTCTCTGGGATAAGCTCCAAAGGTCGACATCGAAGGATTCTCGATATAGGAACATCGAGTATTGCTTGAGAAACTCCGAGGCGAGCTGGTAGAAAATTTTGATCGATTTTTCCCTAAGGCGAGAGAACCATTTGAGTGCTTATCCTCGGAGGTTTTCCACGAAGAGGCGGCATTCGCCGGCGTCTCTTTCGCTTACTCTGAACCTGGCTCTTCCCATCGCGACCTGAAAAGCCTGTAAGTGTGCCTTTGGATTGGTAGTCCCGTCGCATCACTTTGATCTTTCCAGGATCCGAAACTCTAGTTATGGTGATGCGAGTTGTGAAAGGCGTTTTACGAGCCTTCTCGAGCTGCAGATTGATCTCCGGTGTGGTGCTAGTAGCATGATGGATTTGGGACTTCACCGCTCTAATTTTGGCTACCGTTTTCATGAGATCATCTATGAGATCGTGAATCTTGGAGCTTTTTTAGCATATTTCTTACTTTTTCGGCGTTTGCCGCTAGTGTTCCGAGTTTGCTCCTCGGCCCGTTCTTCCTATTTGTTCCAGAAGATAGTTTCTTCTTCTTTGGTCATAGGGTTGTCGAACTGGGATTCATCTCGAGTCGCTCGGCTCCTTGTGCGGCATAGATGTACGTTTGTGTCTTTTTCTATAGGCTCAGACTGACTGCTAGACTCCACATTGATGCGTTCCACTTCTCTTCCTTCTTTATCTTCCTTGATATGAGGAAGATCTTCCGGGTTCTTCCGTGTTGCCGCAGGGGTCACTTTTTTGGGATTTTGTCCAGATGGTTTTATCTTGCTTGTTGTCGGACCGGTCTAAAGGTGATACAAGCCTAGGCTAACAAAGGCTTATATGATCCGAGGCATGAGAGCCAGGGTCGATCTACAAGAGGGTGGAACATTTGGACTGATCTAATCAACCAAAGGATCCGATGGACTAGGACTCGATGGAACGATGTGCACCACACGATGGATAGAAGACTCATGATACAACACAATTCTCTTTGGCCGTGGAGTTTCTGGTCTTAGAAGGCAAAGAGAAGGAGGCGAGTTCTTGCTAGAGCTCTTAAGGTTTTCACTAGGAAAAGTTTAAAGTTTTATATCATGCGTAAAAGAGTACAAACGACTTATAGGGGACTTATATAGATGTCCAATGCCGTGAGGACTTCAGAAGTCTTTGAAGAAAATATTACAAAGTTTTGGACTAAATGAAAACCCTAATAGGCGTGCAAGCCAGCTAATAAAGTTTGGGAAATAAATTCAAATAAAAAGAAAGAAAGGAACCAAACTGCAAAACAAATCAAACTGTCAGAAATGGGAATTGAAATGCTTACCTTCTTACCTTTTGGGTCGGTTTGATTGGCTCTTGATCATGCTAAGTGTGCTGATCTTCAATGCTGATAACCAGCAAGTTGTTGTTGGTTTGGTCTGAAATGAATTGCCAAAGGTCTTCACTTGTGGTCTTGATCATCTCAGATGGTCCATCACTTTTGGGACTTGGTTCTTGATCCACTTGATCTTTATTTGGCTTAACCTCGGTTGGCTTTACCTGAAAATGGTCAAAATCAAGCATCATGCTCTTATTAAACTTATGTTCAAGTATCTTAGCTCTTTGTCTAGTCATGGGTCCTTTAAACACAATAGGCATGGGTACTTCTTTGGCAGCTTCTGGTTGGGACATCTTGGTGATCATGTCCTGGATGTCAGGCTCGGTTAGGTCAGGTTCGGGTTCTGGCTAAATGTCCTCATCATTCCCTCCCTCTTCAAAAGGTTTTGACCTCAAAACTGGTTCCTCTACAAGGTAAGGAGACAAGTCAGTCACATTTAACGTGAATGATATATTCAAGTCACCTGGTTGGTCAAGTCGGTAGGCACTGTTGTTGATCCTCTCGACCACTTGGAACGGCCCATCTCCTCTTGGTTGTAATATAGAACTCCTCTGGCTGGGAAACCTTTCTTTTCTCATATGTAGCCAAACCCATTCCCTTGGTTCAAACACAATTTCCTTACGTCCCTTGTTTGCATGTCTAGTGTACTGCTCAGTCCTCTTCTCCAAGTTTCCAGTGACCTTCTGGTGGAGTTCCTTGACATACTTAGCATTGGCCTCTCCGGACAGGCTAATAACTTAAGCTGGTGGCACAGTTTTGAGTTTCATGGGTGACACTACAAGAAATATGTACATTTTTAACGCTGAAAATATGTTATAGTAGGATTTTCATAGCGAATTAATAAATGCTATGTCATCTGCAGCCATCGTAGGTACTCCTCTTACGATATCATTTTTTAGTTAGCTACGAAATGTGCGGTTACGATAGCAATATCCATAAGATATAATTAACTTAATTACAGCACGGTTTATTTTTGTTACCAATTGTTTACGATTCATTTTTTGTGCTATGATAGGTACTTATTCAATAGAAATCAGGTATCGCTATTATAATTTGTGCTATTATATATATGTAACATACAATAGCTATAGGTTATTTCTCTAGTAAAATTTGGTGTAGCTTTCACATATTGATGATAAAGTAATTCGTATGTCTTTTTAAATGCTATGATAGTTGATCATAACAGATTTTTTTTCCATTGTTAACTTGTTTCAGCGCTATGATTTACTTGATGATGGTTTTCAAAATAGAAAGCTTATAAGAAAAGTTAACAATTCATAACAGATGTTGCTAATACATATAGATGTAGCTAATACATATGCCGCTGAGAAAAAGGATCACATTCAGTTTCAAAGCAGAAAACAAAGTCATAATCGAACCTTACATAAGTTTATAATCAAACATCGCTTCATTACACTAAATTAAAACTAGCAAATTCTGGACCGAACTTCTTCATTCCCCCTGAAGGCTCCAACAATCAATAAGTCTCATCAGTTTATCAATTACATATGCAGATTTTAAAGACAAAGAACAACACTTACATCAGCTTAAAATATGATCAGTTTATCAATTGGCCAAGCAATTGATGAACCAAGTGCATCTTTCAAAGACTCTATTTCATCTGATTTCCTCCAAACTTCTGCATCTTCCACCATCACCACATCTACCCATACTCTAGCTGCATTCGGACCCAAGCGTACAAAATGGACCATTTGATTTGGGTCTGTTAAATGCACACGTCCTTCAGCAACAACTTGTTTCTTCTCACCAACGTCCATCAATTTGCATTTCTGATTCACTTTCATAGCTCCATTTGCCTGATTTAGCTGACAAGGTTACAATATAAACAATTTACAACTCAGACAATAATATAACAAGATGATTTCAAAATTACCTGACTTGTTTCTTGAGACTTCTCAGTTGGAGTTTTATATGATGTTTGTCTTGCGTTTACACTTACAGCTTTTGCGTTTCCTACTGATGATGCAGTGTTTGGAAGAGGATTTTGTTTTTTTTTGTTGCTTCTGGTGGGTTTTCAAAGATAAGTTTCCGATCAGGCCATGATATAAAAGACATAATGCAGTCATCCAGATATGCCTTATTCATCATAGGCCTCCATAGATATGTACCACATCCAGGAAGACTTTAACTGCTTTCGGTCCGAGAGGAAGTCCATTAACCAATGATTTTGGTTCTTGTGTTTGCAACGGCCTTCACCAACAACTACATTATCATCAGATAAATCTAGTAGTTTGCATTTGTTGAGAGAATTAGTTTTCGACCCCTGTCAAAACACACATGCGAAAACAATTTGATGATACACCAAACCAATTCGAAAACACACATGGATACAAGAAACTACACTTACCAGTGGTGAAATGTCTCCAGGTTCAAGCCCTGACCTAGTTCAACACATTTATTCTTACGCCATACACTAATGTGGCCTACATCTTCCTTGATTGTGCACATGTTACTCCCAGGTCTCCACATGAATGTTTCAGGTTCAGTAGCAGCATCTACCATCACTTTAGCATCAGTAGTGCCTAATCTACTTTCATTCACTATATCATTTTGGTCTGATGAAAGGATACGACCCTCTGCAACGTTCCCATCTTCATCAGTCCAATTAATCAAAAGACACCTCTTTTGTGCTTTTGTGTGCACACTTTGTAAAATGATCAGTCCGAAAAGTGAGTGTAAAATAGCAAACAAATAATTGATGTGTAACTTGATGACTTACTCTTGCAGCTGAGTTTTCACCCACTTCATTCTCTTCTCTCTGTAACATACACCCAAAAAAGATTATTATTAGGTTATAACCTAGTAATCTTAAATTATAAACGGAGAAGTGTTTGACCTATTTTTTGACTTTGTATAGTTCAACTTATAACTCATTAAGATGAATTTGATTCTCTTGCATTTCAGAAATGGACTTGTGCTTCACTTGGAAGCAAGCTAATTTGGTCTTACTCATATTTCTGGCCATTGCTCTCATACGACCAGGATTAACTGGTCCTAACAGTTGGATGAGTGTATCTTCATGTTCATTTGTACCAGACGATTGATTAGCACCCTTAACAACCTCAGCTACCTTTTGCTGTACAACAGAAAAGAAACCAGTAACCTTAGAGGAATGTAATGAAGAACAAAAATCCAAACCAAAACCAGAACAAGAAAATTGATGTTTTTAACTCACAATCTTTTCAGCAGCATTCGTGTTAATAGGAGTACCATCTTTCCTAGTACATGACTTCACCCATATTTTAAGCCTCGACACTTCAGAAGGGTCAGTGGAATTTTTTTTCTGTGAAAATATTATATGTAAACAGGCATAACAATTTATAATGACAAGAACATGATGTATGAATGCTTACCATATCTTCTGCTAGCCTAACCATGCCCTTGTGACTACAAGTATGAGGAATCTGGTTGCGTCTTCTCTCCTTATAGCTATCACTCAGTACCTATAATATGCGTGTTAATATATGTCTACTTTCTTATGAAGATTTTACGTACTAAATTGAAATATATACATTAAATTCATGGCTAGTTTTCAGCTTTACAAAATTGCACCACTCAATTGGGTTCACATTCTTAGGTCTCAGATTCATCCTTTGTTGGTTATGGTCAGCTGCACTGATTTGGGTTACTAGGCGTGACTTCGATGGTCTCCATAGTCCTCCCATATGCTTAAGCACTACAACCCTTTGGGAGTCCTCATCAACTTCAAACCTTGCATGCATTTACATATTAAACAAATCAGTAACTCTGAGAGGAACTCTGTTCACATATTTTGGAATATAAACTGTTACCAGAACTGATTTCCAGAGCACTGTCTTCAAATCTTTTGTGAGTTTTTTCCAACTTTCAAGTGTGATAGGTACGTGTTCTCTTACCAATGGACCCAAATATGAAGACAATTTGACTGAACCAGGACCTTAAGGTTCTCCCATGAAGGTGAAGTCTACATGAACTCTGCTATTTGTATCTTTGGCAATGTCTTTCATCATTGTTGGTCCCCGATTTCTCTTGCAGGAGCTTGAATCTACAGGCTCCGGAACTGTATAGTGTTCAATCTCACCTTCAGGCTCTTCGACATTATGGTGGTCTTGCTCTGGCACATGTTGCTCACCCTCAGCTTGTTCTGTCTCAAGTTGGTCATCTTCTTCTGGTTCTGTCTCAGGTGCTCTCACATGTTGCTCACCTTCTTCTGGTTCTGTCCCAGGTGTTGTCACATGTTGCTCACCTTCTTCTGGTTCTGTCCCAAGTGCTGTCACATATTGCTCACCATCGTGCAAACTACATACGAACTCAACATCATCATCTACTTTCTTCTTGGCATTTCTTCATCTTTTGCTTTTCTTTTCACCGGCCATTTCAATTTACCTGAAACAAATTATAAAAGAAGAATTAGTATCAACAGAAGCACACAATGACCAATCCAAACAAGCAGACAATGACCTATTCAAACAAGCAGACAATGACCAATCAACAGAAGCTGACCAATCAAGTAAACAAAAACAATGAATAAGGATAGGTTTCACTCATAGATGCCTTCACAATCAGTTCTGACATTCTCAGCCTCATCAATGTCAATATCCATGTCAGTGGGCAATGGCCCAATGTCTGCAGTCTCTTCTTGAATGTCTTCCTTACTGTATCTTCTCGAAGGACCTCTCATAACAATATACCAGTTTGATGACTCATTTTCTCGAGAGTAGAAGACTTGCTTAGCTTGAGATGCGAGTATGCACAGATCACTTGAAAAGAATATTTGACTATTATGCAGGTTAACTAGTGTAAAACCATCTTAAATCTACACTCCATTACCCATTACAGCCAATTGACATCGAAACAGAGGCACATAGAAGATTTTATAATCCATCAAAATGATGTCGGTGACTCTTCCGTAGTAAGAAACCAAATCAACAACCTGTGATGTATCTTTGGCAGTAGATCTACAAACTGTAGTAGCCTCATAATAAACCCCACTATTCTGACTTCTCCTGTCAACTGATGTTGTATGAAACCTCTGCCCATTTACTATGAAGCCTGTGTAAGACCTTGCAGAACAAAGTGGACCATAGGCTATCCACTTAAGTGTTTCTGCATGCTCTGTAGAATCAAGAGGCACCAAACAAACTAAAAACCAAGTCAAAGACATGTATACAGTAATAAGAAAAATTATAAAAACAAAAAATTAACCTGTTCTTTTAGCCAAGATGCGAAATTCTTAGTGTGCATACTCCATAAAGTTGATGCATCTCGGCGACATTTGTCATACGAGTCTTGTAAATGTTGTAGATGCTCACTTGTGAAAGATTGATATCAAAAGAAATGAATCAATTGGTTGATCATGCATAAAAATGAGTTCGAAATTGAAGATAAATAAAGTGTTGAACTTACTCTACGTATGGTTCGACGAGAGCCATGTTTTGGATGATAGCAAGATGTGCTACTTTTTTTCCATTTCAGTGAGCATAATTGAAGTGTCGTTGGATATTGGACAACCCTCTAAGATGGAATTGTTCTCATACTTTATGTTTCTGTCCATTTTTTCTTGTACATTCGTTGTCTTCTTCAAGAATCCACTGAAAAACCGGATGCATTCTTAAGCTAAATATGACTCAATGATGCAACCCTCTGGTCTTGCAGTATTTCTCACAAAGTCTTTTAGGACTTTCATATACCTGAAACGAAGGTGAGTAAAGTTTGATTAGCTAAAGCAAAGTGAAATGTAAAATATTCATATATACAGTACCTCTCAAATGGGTACATCCATCTAAATTGAACTGGTCCACCAAGCCGAGCTTCCCTTCCTAGATGCACAGTCAAATGTACCATGATATCAAAGAAACTCGGAAGGAAAAATCTTTCAAACAAGCATAGAGTCTCAACAATCTCAGCTTCCATAACCAATAGTTTCTCCAAATCAATCAGTCTCTGACACAGCGTATTGAAGAATGTGCACAATCTCAAAATTGCTAGACGAGGTCCTTTAGGTAACAACCCTTTAAGCTCAATAGGAAGAAGTTACTGCATCAGGACATGATAGTCATGTGATTTCTGACCTGTCACTTTACAATCATCTAATGAAACACCTCTTGATATGTTAGAGCAATATCCGTCTGGGCCTTTGAAGTCAAATAGTCTCCTGCAATAAATCTTCTTCTCTGACTTGGACAAAGACCACGGTGCTGGAGGAAGATATGTACGTTTACCCTGACTTTTAGGGTGCAACTCCAGCCTAATACCAAGCTCCTCCAGATCTTTCCTAGCCAGATAAACATCCTTAGATTTCCCACAGTGCAACAATTTTGAAACTAAACTCTCAGCCACATTTCTCTCGACGTGCATAACATCTAAGTTGTGCCTCACCGGAAGTTCCTATTCAAAACAAAAACAAAAAAGGAAATCAAAGTTAATCACAACACATTCAGATTCTAAAATCATCTACCTCTCAGTATGGTAGCCTTGAAAAGATTGACCTCTTCTTCCATCTTGATAACTCATCCTCATCGACTTGAACTTCTTCTTCTTCTTCTGCCATCTCAGATAACTCCCATGTACCCGCTAACTCTTCGTCTAAACACTCAGCAGCTCTATATAACCCAAAAATCTCATCATTCCACTGACTTGTGCTGCTTTCACAATCAACCCTTGAGTTCAGCTCTCCATGTAGATACCAATCAGACTGATTCTTCTATGCCTCTTCCATTCCCTAGTAACAAAATGGTCAACTACAACATCTCCTGAGTGACGATCTATATTTCGACAGTCAATGCAAGGATATACAATCATATCAAACCCTCCCAAAGCTGCAGCCACATCCCATAAAAACTTTGTAGCCCCATTCTCATAAGCATAATCAACTCTTCAATTGATAATGAAAACAAAAAAAAAAACAAGTTAAGTCTCTAAACACCTATTGAAACCAAGCCTTGTTTACCATTATATGTTAAAGTCATTACCTGCTAAGATGAACTCAAGACTTGTCCACCATTATATGTTCTAAACCGAAACTGAAACTTTAGCAACCATTTCGTAGTCATCAGAGTTGCTCATAACTCAATATATGACACACAAATTATCAGTAGTAAGAAGATAACTCAATCAAATCCCTAAAGTCAATCAGTAGCAAAAAGATAACTCAATCGAATCCCTACAGTCAATCAGAAGCAAACATATAACTCAAACAAATCCCTAAAGTCAGTCAGTAGCAAAACGAAGCAAAGATGAAATGAATGACTCAGTAAATTCGAAGCAAAGATGAAGTCAAAGCACAGAATTGAAGCAAAACGAAACAAAGATGAACTCAAACCACGAAAATGTGTAAGACGATAACAAAGGATATCACGAAAACATCTCTTGGATTGGAGCTAAGTATCAACAGAGATGGCGCAATGAAGACCTCCAGTACCTTCAGCGACAGAGAGAGAGGAGAAGCGGAAATGTCGTTTCGAGATGGAGAATCGAGCTCACTTGATTTTAGGGTTCTAAGAGAAAGAGGGTAAAATTAGGGAAGATTGAGGGAAAACCCGATTAGTAAGCGGGAACGTTATTAGATTAATGATTTTCTCTAAGTTATTACGCGGAAAAGCTAATTTTGGGTTCCCGCTTACTGAAACTCTATAATAGCATTTATATAACCCTATTATATTATGCGATTTTTTTAATCACCGAAGATAGTAGTTTAGTAAAACGTGCTATCACTGTGGACTTTTTTGTAGTGTGTGGTCGGATTGAAACCATAGGCAGCCTCGAATGGTAACATCTTTGTGGCTGAATGTTGAGCTCGGTTGTATGCAAATTCAACAAAGGGAATGCACTCGACCCATGTCTTCAATTTCTTCCCAATGGCGGCCCTAAGTAGTGTGGACAGTGTTCGGTTAACCATTTTTGTCTGGCCATCAATTTGGGGATGGCAGATTGTGGAAAATAATAGTTTGGTTCCCATATTCCATAAATTCCTCCAAAAGTTGCTTAGAAATTTGCTATCTCGGTCAGACACAATGGTCCTTGGGACACCATGCAAACGTATAACCTCCTTGAAGAATCGGTCGGCTGTCTTGGATGCGTCATTCACCTTGGCACAAGGTATGAAGTGTGCCATCTTGGAAAATCGATCTACCACCACAAATATAGAATCCTTGTGTTGTACCTTTGGTATTCCTAAGACAAATTCCATGGATAGATCCACCTAAGGTGCAGTACGGATGGGCATGGGCATGTATAAGCCATGAGGTTGCACCTTGGAATTGGCCTTTTTGCACATCACACATCTTGCACAATTTGACTCGACAGTCTTCTTCAAGTGTGGCCAGTAGACATGTTCCCTTACTACAGCCAAAGTGTTGTCCACTCCAAAGTGTCCCATGAGTCCTCCTCCATGAGCTTCTCGGGTGATTAAGTTCCTCAATGAACATTTTGGTATGCACAACTTTCTTCCTTTGAATAGAAACCCCTCATGCAGATAGAACTTCCCTTGTGGTCCCTTGGTACAGCCAGCATACGTCTCAGAAAGGTCTGGGTCTCCTCCATAAAAATCCTTGATGAACTCAAATCCCATCACCTTATCTTCCATTGTTGCAATCAAAGCATATCTCCTTGAAAGTGCATCGGCCACAATATTGTCTTTTCCCTTCTTGTATTTGATAACATATGGGAAGGTTTCTATGAACTCCATCCACTTATCAAGTATCTTCTTGAGGTTGGTCTGACCACTTAGGTGTTTCAAGGTCTCATGGTCGGTGTGCACCACAAATTCCTTGGACAGCAAGTAGTGCTTCCAAGTCTCACACCTTGGACAGCAAGGTGTGAATTATCATAGGTTGGATAATTCAGTGTTGCCCCACTAAACTTCTAACTGAAATAGGCCACTGGTTTTCCCCTTGAGTCAGTACTACCCCATCCCAGTTCCGGATGCATCACACTCCACTTCAAAGATTTATTGAAATCTGGAAGGACTAGGACTGGTGCATGGGTAAGGCGATCCTTAAATGTCTTGAAAGCATCTTGCTTGGCCTTCTCCCATGTAAAACCAACACTCTTCTTCACCACAGCAGTGAGTGGTGCTGCTATGCTACTGAAATCCTTGACAAACCGCATGTAGAAGTTTGCTAGACCATGAATACTCCGGACTTAGCTGATGTTGGTTGGTTCCGGCCATTCTTGTATTGCCTTCACCTTCTCCTCAGCTACCTGTAGTCCCTGTGAACTCACAACAAAGCCTAGGAAGACAAGTTTATCAGTTCATAATGTGCACTTCTTGACGTTTGCATAAAGTCCTTCTTGTCGAAGTGTATCTAGCACTTGCTCAAGATGTGTCACATGTTCAAACAAAGTGGTGCTATAAATCAAAATGTCATCAAATAGACCACAACAAACTTATGGATGTAGGGTCTAGGTTATGGTTCATGAGGCGCATGAAAGTGCTTGGAGCATTGGTGTGTCCAAATGGCATTACTAACAATTCATATAGGCGTTGCTTGGTCTTGAAGGCAGTCTTCCACTCATCACCTTTCTTCATCCTCACCTTGTTGTACCCACTCTTAAGATCAATCTTAGAAAATATGGTGGCTCCATTTAACTCATCTAACATGTCATATAATTGGGGTATGGGGTGGCTATACATGATGGTAATATTGTTTATGGCTCAGCAGTCTACACACATCCTCCATGTGTCATCTTTCTTGGGTACTAGCAACACGGGTACATGACAAGGACTAAGGCTCTCCCTAACATATCCCTTCTCCAATAGGTCATGAACTTGCCTCTCTAGTTCCTTAGTTTCGTCCGGGTTTACCCTATATGCTGGTTTGTTTGGTAAAGCAGCTCCGAGTATGAAATATATCTGGTGTTCTATGCCCCTAAGTGGATGTAATCCATGTGGAATCTCCTCTGGGAACACATCTTCGAACCTGTCAAGAAGCTTAGTGATCTCTGGGTGAAGTGTTAACTCATCAGTACCTGCACTAAAAAGCTCCTTAAAGATCATTAGTAGCATTGTGTGTTTGGTAGCAACAACCTTTTGGATGTAACTAGGCCTAATAAGAAAATTAGACTTAACAGATTTCTCTTGCTCCTTAACCATTTGTAAATGCAGTTCATGAACTTGTACTGGTGTGAGAGGTGCTAAACTAATCTTACGCTTGTCATGTATGAAAGTGTACATGTTAAATCGGCCATCATGTTTAGTTTCTCTATCCCATTACCAAGGTCTACCTAATAAAACATGTCCAGATTCATGGGTCCTACATCACACACTACTTCATCTTGGTATTTACCAATACTAAATGGGATGGTAACTTTTTCCTTAATCTGAAGTTCTACTTTATCATCTAACCACCTAAGCCTATATGGATGAGGGTTCTTAGTCTTTTCTATGCCAAGTTTTTCAACCATGTGTGCACTGGCCGCATTAGTACAAGACCCACCATCAATGATGAGATTACTTACCTTGCCTTTGATGGTTCATCGGCTATGGAAGATGTTCTCCCTTTTCATGATCTCAGCTGGTTTGACTTGGGCACTTAGCACTCGCCTGATCATCAAGCTTTCTCCTACATCTTGATACTCAATCTCCCCAAACTCTTCTTGGACCATCGGATCATCTTCATCATGGGATTCATATCCTTCATCAGTGAGTAGCATAACCCTCTGGTTTGGACATTCTCTTGCCATATGTCCTCGGTCTTTGCACTTGAAACAGGTGCAGTCTCTGGAGCGTTGAGGGTTGGCATTCCGACCAGGTTATACCCGGGTGTCCTTGTTGGGATCAGTGGGTTGGCTCTTGCTCTGGGTGCCTAGATCAATTCATTTGCCCTTGTCTACTGATTTTGAGTAGTTGTTAGGGTTGTTTCTTGAACCCCAAGCAGCCTTTCGTTTACTCCTGGTGGGCTTCTTCTTGATATGTTGCTCGGCTTGGATGGCGAAGTGGAATAGGTCCTTGAAGTCCAAGTAGTTCTGTCTCTGCACCTTGCTACTGATCCGATCATTCAACCCATCCAAAACTTGAGCCATGATGAATTCTTCATCCTCATTGAGGCCAAGACGGTTCCTCAAATGCTAAAACTCCTCATTGTACTCCTCCACTGACTTAGTACCTTGTCTAAGAGTCCTAAAACGCCTTTGTAGGTCTCTGTGGAAATGTTGGGGAACAAACCGTTGGCGCATTAGGTCGTTCATGTCGATCCATGACTCAAATGGCCTCAGTTGGTTCTTCATCCGGTCTGTGGTGACTCTATCCTACCATATCAAAGCATTGTCCTTCAGTTGGGCTACTGCAAGGGCTACTCTCTTGGGACCCGGATGGTTGTAGTACTCAAAGATGTGGTCTATCCTGTTCTCCCATTCAAGGTAGGCCTCAGGTCCAAATTTCCAGCATAGGCACTTTCCCCTAGCTTGACGTGGTTCTGATAGGGAGCTGGGGCAAGTCGTGCTCGGGGAGGTGGGTTGTATTCCTCCTCTTCTTCTTCCATGTAATCTTCTTGTGCCTCATGTCTCCTTGGGTTCGGTCGGGGGTGTGGTCCAGGGTCATCTTCTTAACGTTGATCCCTAGTACTCGGGCCAGGGTTGTTATTGATGTGCACTCCAGTCCTCCTTGGGGATGCCCCGGTTTGAAAAGGTTGGTTTTGGGGTGTTCCTAAATCAATTCTCCGGATAGGCCTAGGGACTGGCCGTTGCTCAATACGGGTCAATAGATCACCCAAGTCCTGGCGAACCGTGCCTATGTCCGGACTCATGTTCCTCAATACATCTTGAAGGTCATGGATGGCCTGCATAAGTGCAGATTGGACCGCATCTTCCATGGTTACCTCGCAAGAAAACAAAAGGAAAAGGTTCAAACTCAAATATGTAAGGGTTGCCTGCCTAAAACCCCCTGTAGACATACATACACTACTTATTCACCCCCCCCCCCAAAGTATTTAGCTCTTCATAAACCCACCCAAACTTATATTTTTCTTTACATCTCCCCCTAAACTTTTTAAAACCCTCTTTGTAATTCAATTTTGTAATCGGGATTATAGATTTATAAAGTGCGTTTTTAAACAGTGATTGCCCACTAAAACAGAACCCACCCGACCCAAAATTAAAAAAAAAGTGACCCAACTTTCTATTAAAATTAAAATTGAAATGGGGACAAAGTTAAATTAGGGTTTGTGTCTCTGGTTCGCGACAGAAACAAAGAAGATGACAGAGAAAGAGAGAGAAACAAGAGAAGAAAACGCAGAGGAGAGAGAGAGAGAAACGAGAGAAAAGAACGCAGATGAGAGAGAGAGAAACGAGAGAAGAGAACGCAGAAGAGAGAGAGAGACAGTAATGGCTGAAGATGCAGAGGAGGGAGAGAGGAATGACGACGCAGAGGAGAGAGAGACAGTGAGGAAGGACGATTCAGAGGAGAGAGACACACTGAGGAAAGATGGTACCATGGACGAACTCCAAACAAGAGCTCACTACCAGAGAAGCTTTGCAGAGATTTTTGAAAAGCTAGTCTTTGTGGCTTTTTCTGTTTCAGTTTCGGTTTGTGTTTCAATCATGTCTTTTGTTTCAATAGAGTCTGCATTTTTTTGCTTCTGTTTATGTAAGACTTGTTTCTGTTTTGGTCATGAGCAGCAGGATGGTTATGTATGACTTCTTTTTTTTTCAGACTCGTATAAGTAAAGCAGAGGTTTTAGAGTTTGAAATCTATTACAATAAGTAAAGACTAAATGTGGCATCAGAAGTCTAGACTCTATTTGTAATGAACCTTTAGTAACCAAGGAAGACAGATTATAGTAAATTCTGCAGAAATTAAGCCACAAATGATCAAAAACAATCACAGCAACATCTCCCTCTCCTCTGTTCTCTCGCTCTCTATCTCCCTCTCCTCTGTTCTCTCGCTCTCTATCTCCCTCTCCTCTATTCTCTCTCTCTCTCGTTCGCCTCTGTTCTCTCTCTCTCGTTCGCCTCTGTTCTCTCTCTCTCTCGTTCGCCTCTGTTATCTCTCTCTCTCATTCGCCTCTGTTCTCTCTCTCTCTCGTTCGCCTCTGTTCTCTCTCTCTCTCTGTGTCTCTCCTTCTCTCTTCGTTTTTGTGCTGTGTCGTAAACTAAGAACTTAAAAGAAACCCTAAGAAAAAGCCCCAATTTGATTTTAAATTTTGGGTCAAGTTTGTTTTTTAATGTCGGGTCAGATTTTTTTTTATTGGGCAATCGCTGCTTATTAACCGCGATTCTTGTTTCAGTAACTACGATTTGAAAATTTAATTAAAGAGGGGGATTAAAAAAGTTTAGGGAGACATATGAAGAGAAAGATTAAGTTTGAGTGGATTAGTGAAGAGCTTAATAGTTTGGGGGGGGGAATAGATAGGGTATGTGGGTCTAGGGGGAGAATAGGCAGGCAACCCAAAATGTAAAGATGACAATAAGAGAAATGGAAATATAAGATTATATATATTTTTTTTAAAACTTCTTTTTTATAAACTTAAAGTAAAGAAACTTAATGGGAATATTGGATGGCAAGTAAAAAGGAAAGGCAATATGGGCGAATGGTACAAAAAGGCAAGTCGAGTATATTCTATGGACCAGTAATGGAAACTCGACTAAATGCAACTTGGTGAACAAGTTTTATCGATTCTAATGGAAAACTAAGATCTAATGCACTAGGGTTCCTCGACAGCAGAAAAACTGAGATGAATGCAATTTTTTATACTTTAGGGATACTAAGTGCAAGAACAAAGAATCGGATGCAACTACTATGGTCGATAAGGAATCCGGATGACTCTATCTGACGAATGCAACAAGAACTAAACTATTTTTATGGTTTTATATGATTATGCAAGAATAAAATAGATGAACAATATGAACCAACAATTTTTTTTTATGAATTCAAAACAAATAACAAACGATTACAAGTAACAAAGGAATGTATAGATGCAATCTTGTCTCTTTTTATTTGCATTCGATTTTGTTTCTTTTCTGTTTTTGCATTCATAAATCAAAAACCTATCAAAAACCTACAAAAACCATAAGATTCATTTGTTTCGTGCTGCATCTAGTTATAATTCTCATAAAACTATAAAAACCATAAAAAGAAATCGGTTTGTCATTTGTTGCAATTAGTTGTTTCATTTCTGGCCAATTCAAATTTTTTTTTTTTAAAAGTGTGTTCTTCTTTCTGTTCATTAGCATTTCGAGTTTCTCGCTGTCTAGATCCATCCCTATTCAAAAAATCATAAATTTGTGTTAATGTTAAGAACAGATTCGAGTTTCCTTAGTTGGTCGGCTGTTCAAAAGACACATTTCCCTTATCGACCACACTTATATCTTTCATATATTGCTTGCATATATATTTTTTCTGCTATTTTTTTGAAAATAAACCAAAAGGATCAAAAATATTTCATTAGTTATTCATTTTTAAATTTATTAAAAAAAGTTATATTTCCTTAGTTTTTTCTTTTTTGACAGAAATCTGAAAACTTCAATTTTTTTTTGTTTATTAGTATATTCCTTCCTTTCACTTCTTTGGTGCACGTTTATTTTAAGTATTTTGCTCTGAATATTTCTTTCTTCTTGTGAGATTCTGTCCTGACAATTGGTGGACATGGCGACTGAAGAAGAAGCTGATGAGTACAATATTTCGGAAGTTGATTGGGGTGAAGAACCAGGATACTCATGGGAAGAACAAAGCTATGCAGACTGCTATAAACAAGACAAACAATGTATAGAGTCATGGACTGAAGATGGATATGATGGAGATCCATGTCGTAGGGAGCTTGATACCAAGCCAACAGACAACTACAAGAGCTATTCTAAACCTTGGATAAAATTTACAAATGAATTTTATGACTTTTGTCCAACAGCTTTAACTGAAACACTTGTGTATATTTCAGGACAAGAGAACTACTCCAGATTAGAAGAAGACATGGAAAATTATTTTTGGGAGTACAAAGTTCCAGAACATAAGAGGTTGTCCATAGCCTTAGACAGCCTTGTAGGAGATGCTTACCAATGGTGGCTTCAAGGGGAAGAATGCCGCTTCTACTTCAAGGAAAGAACTCCAGATTGGTCATATGTCAAAGAACTGATGAATGAACATTTCGAGATGAGGAGATTACCCCCAAGAACCTGTCCAACACCTTTGGTTAAACTGAAACCGGAACAGCTACATGGGCATGGGGTAACTAATATTCCCACTATGGTTCATATGATGAGTTTTGTGTTTTTAGGTTTTCAGGAAGAACTATAGTGGAGAGGACATGGAAAGGTACTTCAAGTTCACTCCATTCCACTATCTTCAGTGTTTTTAACTAAATATTCTCCCTTTGGAATGGAGTGAACTTGAACTATCTTCAGTGGGAAGAGGACATGGAAAGGTACTTCAAGTTCACTCCATTCCAAAGGGAGAATATTTATCCTATGGTCTAGTACAACTCATTGAAAAGGCTCAAAGGTATTGGGAAAAAGAAGAGAAATTTAGAAACAAATTCCAGGAGCCTCGTATACACAGTTGGGAACAATTCAAGGGGGTCATGAGGGATAGATTTTCAACCCACAACACTCCAAAAAGGTGTCTAAGAGAGTAGTACGGCCCCAAGTCTTGCAGCCAGCAAACCAGAAGCAAAGCTCAAAACCAGTGCATACACCTCAAGCCAAACGAAACCAAGGTGAGTACTTTAACTATTTAAAACCACCCGAGGTTGTTTTTTATAGGTGTCAATGCCAGGGTCATCTTGCAAAAGATTTTCCAACAAAACGAGCTGTGAAGTTAGCACTACCTGAAGCAAATGTAACCAACTTGGAGGTAAGTGAGCCCATCGAATCAGATCCTAAAATTTCCAATGCAAGTTTCATGCCCTTGTATTTGCAAGAAAGTGTTAACACAGATTTAGAGATGGAAAAGGTATACCAACAGGAACAAGATCCAGAGCTAAACCTTGCCGTTCAAGAAAAACCAAAACTTGAGATATCTCAAGTCTCGGTTCAAGATAAGTTGATTTCTGAACTTAATGTTATTAATCCTACTTATCAAAACACTGGTATGATGCACTTGCACCTTTTCCATAATATTTATGAAGGTCTAGGTAAGGAGGAGCCACGTCCAGAAGCTCACAAACCTGAGGAGAATGAGCATTATACCGTAGAGACTTTCTCACCAACTGATCATGCTTTAAAGTTGACAAATACCAAAGCTGAATCAATGCCATATGCTATGAGTGGTAACCAAGTAAGTGAAGCTCTAAATCTTACTCAATATTTTGTTTATTAAATTCCAAAGACAGATATAATACACTTGCTTCTTGCCCAAAATTTTCAGAATATTTCAGGTTGCAAGGAGAAGAGCTTGTTACTTAACAAGAAGGCACCACTCCCAATGGTGATCAGCACCATTGCCACCAAAGAAGAAAATGCCCCGACCACTTCTCAGCTCAAGGAGAGACCTTTCAAACTGGACTGAGGCAGAGGAGTGATCATGTCTTATCTTCTCAAGGGAGAACACCTGATGTGCAACACATTCCCAAACCGAAACAATACCAAGGTAAGACCTTAGAATCACAAAAGAGAATGAAACCTAACTTGCTCTATCTTGATGCAGGTTTTACAGTTTTGAGGTCGAATTTTTTTCAAGGGGGAGGGTATGATGTGGTAATAAAGTCCATTTCTGAGCCGGAAGTCATCCATGCTCATTACCCAACCAGCCAGCTAACTATCCAGGACGTATGCTCAGTAAATAAGATATATCTTACAAACCAGGAGGGTATTCACCATGAAACCAATTTTAATGGATTATGAATTCAACAAGATTTCACCTCCAAGTGGTATCAGCCAAATATCCATCTATACCATAAAGTTAGGGAGTTTACCAAACAGAGGTTTCCCAACCAATCCATCTGCGAGTATCATCCTGTTGAAGAGTATTCAAGCCCAACCATGAAGCAGCCTTCACAGAAACCAACCTCATTCATCAAGATCAATTTCTTAGATTTCCAAAAATCCCAGAATGATGAGAATAGACCGAGTGAAATTGAAGTTATAATCAATTTCCCAAAACCGGCCAAACCAGTCCAGCACTTGCCTTATTTGGAAGATCCGGGCCTCACATCAAACCAACCTCAAGAATTGCAACCAGGCGACCTACTAAATCATTCAGAGGCACTCCAAAACACCGTAGGAAGTACCCTCATACACTGGATCAGACGGATCCCAATCAGACCAGAAGATAGGCCCGATTTGCATCAATTGGCCAAACCGATTTTATTTATCGATGATTTTCAATCCAATCAGTTTGGTCTGACCCAAACATATATATGGAGGACAGGAGATCATCTTAACCATACAGGAGACATAATACATGATCCAGAAGAATTCCCCATCATCATACCATGCACCCACCATCACAGGATCTGGAGGATCCTCATTTAATACAAGTTGGCTTATTTGGATGCATGCAGATTTGAAGCTTTAAGTGACCAACGGCTACATTGTCTCGACCCAATATTTCTGAAGACATTCACAATCAATGTAGACGTGCCAAGACATCAGATTTTTCCCATAAAACTTTCAACACTCAAAAGGTACAGCACCTTCCTTATTTTTGGCCAAGCAAGCCATTTATGGCCTAACGGCTACTTCCTTTTATTTTGTTTCTCTTTCTGATTTTTATTGCTTAGTTTACCTTCTTTCAGAGCACTATGTAAGCTCACTAGTTGTCCCATTGTCAATACACGAATGATTTTTACCCAAAAACCTAATAAACTTTTTAGTTTCTTTTCTCCAAAGTCTTGTGTCTTTGTGTGAGTTTGATCATCAAGTCTTCTGTGGAATCACCTGGCTCTTTGATTGGTGATTGAGGCTTCTGGTGGATTCAAGTTTTGTTGTTAAAATTTGATTGTGGAATCTTTCAACAAACCATTTTATCAAGTAGCATCATCATCGCTTTTATCCAGTCGGTTTTAAGGTTGATTAGATCGATTGTACAAACCATCCCTTTTGTTGGATCGTCCATCTTCTTTGATCAACGATCATACAGCCTTTGATGGCTTAGGCTTGTATCAAATGGAGTCGTGTAATCGAGTCTTCTTCCACGGATTCGGGTTGTTCCACGCTGAAAATTTTCCATGTTCCTTGTTGTTAGGGTTTCAACCTGTTTAGCGAGAGAGCTCATGACCTTATCTTGTTCCGTCGGCTTCTTTTCGAAAGTCGAGAACATCTTTTTTCACTACCTCGAACGCTGCGGTCTTTGCATCGGGGTTAACCGTAGTGACGTTCATCGCTGGAGTGTTTTCAACATTGTCATCACGAGGTTGTTGGTTGTTGAGATTGTGAGCTGAAATGTTTTGATCGACAAATGGTGGCGGCGAGTTAGATTGATTCGTACCCCCTCCTCTTAGCGCCAAACTGTGGGAACCGAAATTCACATTGTCGATTTCCGTTGGTTTACGAAGGCACGGTGAACCTAGTTTTCTCAGAGATCCCGGATTTCTGCTAAGACAAAAACGTCAAGCGACCAAACAATGAGAACAAATGATATGACAATGAATTAAAAAAACGAAAATAGAGCAAAGATGATATTATTCTGAATCTTTGATTTGAGCGTTACAACAGGTAAAATCTTGGCGGGAAGAGCCGTCGGCGAGTTCTTTAAGACTTGAATAACCTAGTTGAGTCGCAGCTCGATAACAGAAAACAAAAATATGCCTAATTGCCCTAAATGGTATGCTTGCTCTGAGTAAGATTTTTCTATCCGCTTGCATCCTCAGACTCGAAGCTCTTATATACTCTCCCTAGAGGTTGTTTTATCTTTCCCCTTTTACCCTCGATCGAGTTTATCGCTTCATGGAAATCTTTCTTTTTCCTTCGATCTTCGTGATTATCTTTGGAAACTTGACATTTATCTTTCGAACTTGACATTTATCTTCCGAACATAAAATTTATCTTTTTCTCCAAAATAAAAGATAAACCATTATGAAGATTGGGCTCGATTTTGGGTAAAACCAAGAGTGGGCTTTTAGCCGAGTTTTAGACCTTCTCGGGCCGTTTTTTGACTTAAGAGTTTTTACAATTTTATCGAAAGAGCATTTCTGAAATGACGTCGATCCCAAAGAGAGTTAGAATCTCTCGTATAGTGCAGGAAAATTTAGGTGTTTAGTCAACTGTTGCCATTTTACACCATCGATTCGAACTTTATAGGAGAAAACAAGTTCTTACGGTAAAATTCCAATGTCAATCTCGATCAAGACGAAACAAAGATGAGTTTGATCCAATTTCAAAGGATGGAGTTACGAGGATGGGAATAAAATGGATTGATTGATCCAAATCTCTGAACGGGCGAGTTGGATTGCTTGTGCGACCCAAATCGCCCGTTCGTCGAGTTGGATTGGTCCAACTCACCCATTCGGCGAGTTGGTTGTTTTGTTCAATCAACCTCGCCCATTTGGTGAGTTGAACGACTTGGTTGACCAACTTTTCCGTTCAGTGAGTTGGACAATCAAGCCTTACAGTCGTTTGGTTGTTTCGAGGGTCGTGGATCCTTTTATCCGAGGTCTAGAGTAGATTTTCTCGCGGACTTGCCACACGGATCCTTCCCCCGAGTTCACATGAAATTCGAGAAATTTTTGTTCTTTTTTTCACAGAGTACATCGCTCAGGAAGTTTCTGACGTTGATTTCCTCGAATCCGATTTTGACCCCAACAAGGAGTATATAAGTGCGTCGAGGTTGAAGATGCGGGGACACAATTTTTCCTACTCAGAGCAGAGCATGACACTTAGGGAAAATTAGGCATATTTCTATTTTTTTTGTTTCCAAGCTGCGACTGAACTAGGTTAATAGAGTCTCATAAGGTTAGAATTAGGAACAAGCCCACGACTCTTAACGCCAAGGCTTTGTATGTTGTAATGCTCGTTCACTAAATTCGGAATAAGATCTTCTTTGCTCCCCTTTCATTTTTATCGCTTTATTATTTTGTTTGTTCTCATTGTTTGATTGCTTGGCGTGCGGTTTAGCAGATATCCGGGACCTTTGGGAAAGTTAGGTTTCCTTAGCTTTCCAATTTTCATCGGAAATCGACAGGGCGAATTTTGGATCCCACAGTTTGGTGCTAGAAGGGGGGGGGTATGGATCAATCTAACTCTAAGCCACTAACGATCGATCAAACATGTAACTGACGATCTCAACAACCAAAAACTCGTGACAGTAACGCCGCTAAAGATAATGTTGAAAACACTCCAGCAACGAACTTTACCACAGTTATGAGTTCGAGGAGTTACAAAGATGTTCTCGACTTTCGAAAAGAAGTCAGCAGAACAAGACAAGTTCATGAGTTCTCTTGCTAAGAAGGTTGAAACCCAATCAGCAAGAACCAGGGCCGTTCTTCCACACGGAACTCCCAGAATCCGCGGAAGAAGACTCGATTTCGCGACTCCCTTGGACCGGTCTGGGAATGCACAAGAAAGATGTTTGGACAAACTCCAGACGAAATCACCCCTGCATCGGCACGGAAAAACCCAGGAGATCTTCCCCCTATTGAGGAATAAAAAGAAGAAGGTGAAATTTAGTGCGTTGATGTGGATTCGCGGCTCCTGACGAATCCTAGTTCGAAAATCCTATGGCCGAAGAAGAAGAGGCATCTTCCTGGACAAATATGAAGAACTGGCCGAGGAACAAACTCGGAACACTCGCGGCAAACGCCAACAAGCTCGGAAATCCGCTAGTGGGGATTTCAAGATCCACTATCATCTCATGAAAACGGTAGCAGAGGTTAGAATGCTGAAATATAAAATCCATCACGCTGCTAGCACCGCACTAGAGATCGATCAACTACTCTTAGAGGCTCGGAAAACACCTTTCACAAATCGCATCACCGAAACTTAAGTTTCGGATCCCGGAAAGATCAAGGTGACGCCTTACGATTTTACAACCGATCCCAAGGCACACTGGCAGGCTTTCCAGATCGCGATGGGAAGGGCTAATGTCAGACAAAGCGAAAGAGACACCAGCAAATGCCGCCTCTTTGTCGAAAACCTCCGGGGAGCAGTGCTCGAGTGGTTCTCTCGCCAAAGGTGAAATTCTATCAGAAGTTTCCACCAACTCGCCTTGGAGTCTCAAGCAATACTCTATGTTCATAGATCGAGAAACCTCCAATGTTGACCTATGGAGCCTATCCCAGGGAGAGAACGAATCTCTCTGTGACTTCATAAAACGGTTCAAGACCGACTTCATAGACACGCTCCGAAAGAAGCTCTGGTACAAGTCAAAGTTCAGGAAGTGGATAACTCCGGAGAAGTCGCATACGGTCCAGGACGTGCTCCACAAATCCACAAACTACATAATCTCGAAGAGGAGACAAAGGTCTTGTCGCGAAAGCATAAAACGTCTACGACGTATTTGAGGGATTCGGGCAGCACGGTCAATGTCATCTTCCGCGATACTCTCAGAAGGATGAACATCGACCTAGGAGAATTTGTACCTTTTCCCAAGCCGTTGACTGATTTTTCTGGCACGACGTCAATGACCCTCAGATCGATCAAATTACCCGCCGCGGCAAAAGAAGTTACCATGATCGTTAACTTTGTGGTCGTCGACCACCTGGCTATCTATGACGCCATTTTGAGCACGCCTTGGCCAAACTCCATGAAGGCAGTCCTGTCAACTTATCACCTAGGTGTCAAGTTCCCGACTCACAACGGAATAGATGCAATCTGAGATGCCAGAAACAGTCAAGATGTTCCCTACTGGGCGAACATAAGCTAAGGCAAATCATGACCACCACAATGGTGAGGCCCAAACGGGCGAAGCCAACTCAGGCACCAACTGAAAACGCTTCAGAAGAAGACGATCCAGAATATTAAACTCAAGCAATGGCCAAAGAACAACAAGTTTTGAAGCCCAACGCTTCGACCCAACCAGAGGAGTCGGACCTGACATAAGACGTCGATCCTGTAACTAACGTGATCGACGCAAACACAGCGGCCGAGTAAACACAATTGCACAAACAGAAGAACTACGAGATGACTTAATCCCCGAAAAGGGTACGTAGTCAGCTCGTTGAAGGACGAGTTCAGCTCTCCACCTCTCCAAAAAAGGGGGGGTATGGGTACATATACGAATACTCATATTTTCCCGAATTCTAAAATATTTGGCTTGTACTCAATATTTTGAAACTTTTCTGCAATAAAGACTTCATTAAAAGCTCACAAAATCTATTTATCTCAAAGAAAACATCTTGTAAAACTTTCAGAACAACATCCAGAAACGAGCAAAACGATTATCGTGCAAACCCGGAAACGGAACCTCACAAAAATTGCCCCGCCTCAAAACATATCAACTCCAGAACACACTCTTCCAATAAATGAAAAACAAACTTCATCACATTGACTAAAACACCATCGGGATGAATAGATCCCACCGACCACTAAAACCCCTTCACAAACATAACTTGGTCATGCAGTCGACTTTGACCCACGATCCCATATAATTGTAACATCATTAAACAAAGTATATTTTCGAAAAAAATAAGCAAGCTGTTGCCTAGATCTTCAATAGCATTCTCCTAGTCTGTCCGCGACAATAAATTGCAAACGCTCATCGATTGTCCCCGCCGAGCACTTTAGTCGTCCTAAACAAACCCTTTTAGATCCGTCCAAAGGGATTGATCAATTATCTTCGGACAGATGCTCGACTCTGACCAGTCAATACGTATAAGCCGAGAACCTATTGCGGTCTTTAAATCGGAACGGAGTCAGTTTAAAATCGCACCAAGCAAATCAAAAGACGATTAGTCGTTGCAAAGCTTCAAACCGAAAGTAAACCTAGGTTTTACCCTAAACCCATCTCTCTGGTCTCTAACGTATCAAGGCATGAGATCGAAAAGATGTGAGATCCTGAAAGTATGTCTCTTCGTCCATATCTAGTCGCTCTCAAAGCTTTGAAAACTTCTCAAACATCTCGAATGAGCAACGAATAGGACGATCCACAAAAAAGAGCTAGGAGCGAGATGAAAACTCCTTTTCAAGTAAAAAGCCTAAGTTTATTCATTCAAAATATGGGAATCAGCAGAGATTTAAAAGCCACACATGGCCAGTCACGACTACATGAAACACAACTACACTTGGCAAGAGATAAGAACCTAACAAAAACATATTACATGGCAAGGGAACACTCTCCCAATAAGTCCCAACAAACCATAAGATCAATCATTGAGACCAAAGTACCCAGACATTGACCTTTCGATCGAGTAGTTGTTGACATCCAGGGGAGCCGTCGGCTGGGTCACTTCAATGTTCTCATCGGGACCTTATGTCTTGACTTCCACCGCGTCGGGCGAAACGGGAATCAGATCCTATTGCTCCCAAATCCTCTCCTCGATCTGAGGAATCGCCAAGTCCATGTTGTCGTTGTTCATACGCCTAGTCTGTCTCGCATACTCGACATCAAACGAATAACCAAGGACTTGCGTAAGAAGCAGTCCGCCCACAGTACTGCGACACTCGCGATAATCCTCAAGATCCTGATAACTCCCCTTGAGCTCCTCAAACTCGCATGAGAACCTATCATGAAGGTTCCTCATAACTCTAGCAACCTCTCTCTTTCCTCGCATCTAGGCTTGACACCTTCGACTCTCTCTCACTACGAGAAGTCTCCAGCTCACCTTTCATATGGACAATCTCCTTACCAACGGTCTCGGCCCTGAATTGAGCCATACGAGCCTCTTGGTTGCTCGAATCAAGGGCTCGGTTCATCATAAGGAGGCCCTGCAAAACAAAATCTCGAAGTGAACAAAAGTGTGGGCATAAAAAATGCTCAAGGACAAGAACTTACCCCATTGACAATCCTTAACGCTTGATAAACTTCGGCACCTCGCTGGACCCGCCCTCGGTCATGGGAAATTCAAAGTCTGATATAGCATATTTATTACCAATTTTAGGTCATGTTCTAGGCTCTATTTAGGTTCTAATATGTGTGTTTAAGATATGTTTTTGAGTATTTACAGGTCCAGGGATGTTTTGGAGATAAATGGAGATACTTGGAGCTTATGGAGCATTTAAAGGAGAATAATCTGTAGCTAACTATTTGAGGAGTTGAAGTAAAAGAATGTCGTCGGCCAATGATGAAAGACCAAGGTCAATCGATGTTGCACACTTGCCATCGATCGACGCCCAGCTCGCAAGACAGCCGATTGAAAATCCCAAGTTTAGAAGACAAATGACAAGAATGCCATATACGAGTTTTGAGGGTTTTAGGGTTTTTATATTTATGCTCATGATTGAGAACATACAGGGTGGGCAAGTACAAGCTTAGGCAAGGCTTGACACAACTTACAAAGTTTTATAGTTTTAGGTTTTTAGGGGAGAAAATTCATAACTCCTTAGGGAGATTTGTATTGGAACCCCATTATTTTATCTATGCATTCTATTCAGACTATTGTTCTTTCTTTGATTATGTCTGATTAGTCATTAACTAGATTTAGGTTTGCATGATAGCAATCATGGATTAGCACAAACGTAAGATTTCTAGTTAAGTTAATATCCATCATTTGAGTTAGGCTTAATGCTTTCATTATAGAGTAGCTAACTAGGATCTCGAAAGTAGGACAATGACGACAACGAGAATAGGTTCTGTGCCAGAATAGACTCCATTGAACTAGGCTGTTAGGCACATGCGAGAGCTGGTCTAATAAGTCTGGTGGATTTATCAAATCTCCTTCACACTTCCTTCTGATTTCACCGTCGATCGACATCAGGCCATTGTTGTCGATCGATGATCTTTTCTTTTGCTCACATATGAGAGTTGGAGCTAAAAGGATCTGAATAGTTAATATTTAAGTCCTAGTATATTTACATATTTGTGCTTCCTATCCACTATAATCAATTAGGCTTGAAACCCAAGATCTAGCATATTTACATTTGCATCAAGTTAGTTTATTAGAATATTTCCATATTTGCATTATTTCCATATTTGCATTATTAGCATATTTCCATATGCATCTCTACTTCTTGATAAGAAATATTTTCTTAACTGATTATTTGCCACCAATATATATATTCACTAGCTTAATCTTTAAAAAAGAAATCTATTGTGTGCCATTACTCTCTGTGGATTCGATCCCTAAGTAAATCTCTTTTGACAAGTATTATTTGTGTGTTAAAGACTAGGGTTAATTTGATAGTGATTTGTTTAGGATATTTATACCCTGGTAGGACAATAAAAATAGGCACGTCAAATTTGGCGCCGTTGCCGGGGAACATTCATCGCCATTAGATTTAATTTCTAGGATTTAGCCTAGGTTTGTTACTACTTTGAAATTACTAAAGTTTTCTTTTCCATGTCTTCAGGTGCATGCGAAGACACACCAGGAGCAATAAAGGACAAGAACTACTATCCTTTGACCCCGATAGACTCAAACGTACAATCCGCAAAGAAAGACGACAAGCATCGATCGACAGCAACAACAACACGTCGACCGACAGTTCTTTACGGACAGCATCGAACGACACCAGAATTCAAGCATCGACCGATACCGATCACATACCAACGATCAACAGCATCTTACCCGCGTCGATCGATTGAAGTAGACGAGTTTAGATGGTTGCGACTTTAGTATTGATTCAAGACGAGAATGGAGACATGCATGAACTACATGGTCATCTGCGTAATGCAGCTGGTCAAAAGATTGAGGATAAAATAGAAGCTTGACTGGTGCATCAGCTCAATGCACTGATTGAGGATGATTTTTGGGTAGAGGTGAAGAGAGAAAGACCACAAAAGGGAGGATTCCGTGTAGAAAAATTGAGTTTGCCCGACAGCTCATACAGACATCGACCAACAATGGTTACTGGGAATCGATCAACGATGCATGTGGAGTTAGTAGAATCGGTAAAATCTTTGAACATCGTTTGACGCATTGATCGTAGAATCGATCGACAGTTCTCAGCAGCAACACGGGTTCCCTTTCCAAAAATCGCGAATATGACAATGACGGAGAAACAAATGGGTACATCAGAGCCCATGATGGTTGACAAAACTGCCAAGGATCATCCTAGGAAGAAACAAAGGATTGTTCTAGAGAAGAAAAGTGATCCTGGAAAATTTGTGTTCCCATGTCTGATCAAAAGCCACAAGTTTCTCAACGCCCTCTGTGATACTGGATCATCAGTGAGGATCATACCTAGAGCTTCAGCAGGAAATTTGAACCTGAAAGTGGAGCTTTCTAGCGATTCTTTCATCTTTGGGGATTGCTCCAGAGTGAATTCAGGAGGTATTTGTAGAGATGTCCCACTGCAAATTCAGGATGTCTTAGTTACTTTGAAGAGCTTTCATGGCCAGTGTGGGAGCTATATGCGACATAAAGACAAACAGGTTATGCCTTTCCTTCATTGGTCATAATGTTTATTATGAAATTATAAGAATAAACCTGCCCTCATGAAACTGTGTGATGATGCAGAACTTGTGGCCACCTGTTTCTCTGATTATGACCTCAATAACGAGTCTGAAGATGGAGCATAGATCGACACCCAGCCCAGACTATCGATCAAAACACTTGCAATTCAAAAATCAGTCGACGCCCACCCTTTGTTATCGATCGACACTCACCCTCTAGAACCAATCAACAACTACCATAGAGATGGTGATTACAACACAACCCACCCTGAGTACGACGAAGACTACATAGAAGAAGAGATGATCGAGTACCATGGTATTGCTATCGAAGAGGCTGGTGTTTTTCATATTTCCCATTGAATCGGGAAATCGACATCGATCGACAGTAACCGTATGCCATCGATCGATACTAGCCAAAGAGCAGCATCCGAAGTGGATTCAGCTACAGAACGCGAGAAGGAATATGGTTATCTACAACCAGACGAGTTCTATATCCTGAGAGATCCAAACGGCCACCCAAGAGCTATGGATGGCAAACTACTTAATGTCACGAGGAAAGATATTGCAGAAATTCTTGCCATGGCTCATGGATCTGGAAACCTTTCCGCACAACTGTCTGGTTATCAAGCAAAGATCGACGGTCACCATAAACCATCGATCGACACACGACTAGTATGCGAAGGATACTATGAAGATTACAGAGAGGAAGAGCAGACTTAATATTGTGTCCTGGCTTCAGAAGATGCTGGTTGGGTGATTAACGCAAGAGTGTATAATCAAACATCGATCACATGCTACTCATGGCCTTCGAATGACATCAGACGCAAACCAGAACACAATCATGGAGCAGAAGAGACAGATATTGGTAATCTCAAACCATATGAGTTCGGAAATTTCAGAGACCCAGAGGGACATGCATGAGCTCTTTGTGGGAGATCCTACATTTATCCAAGGAGGGTGTAGCAGATGCCCTTACTATGGCTAATGGATCAGATAATATATTTGGACAGCAGCAGCAGCAATTGATCGACGCCCACAATTCAACATCGATCGATATTTAGGAGCGTAGGCACGAGCCGATCCATACTGATCCAGACACTTTCATGCGACCATCGATCGAAACCAAAATCAGGAAATCGATTGATTGGCGTTTCGAGCAAGGTACGAGAGCTTTTGATACTAAAGGAAACAAACGTTTCCACTAGGAAAAGAAAGATGAGTATGGCATCTACAGAGATGAGAATCGTAATGCACGAGCTACAGACAGAAGGGTAGTAAATGTGCAAGCTAAAGACATCAGAGCTGTTTTAGAGAGAGCTAATTTGTTCGAGCAGAGCTACATATGTTTGCCATAACATGCAGCAAAGATCTCTATGTCTAGGAAGGATCAACAGACGTACAACAAAGAAGAGATTGATGATATTGTGAATGCGATCTACAAAACTCAAGATATGTCACTGGATGATTTCTACAAGAGGTTGGATAATATCTACTATCCTATGGACACCAACCTCACCGGTTAGACTACACACATGGATGAGATGATGTAAGATTTGGATACTGTTCAGAGACAGCATGCGAATAGGGCAGACAACTGGGCATTAATCGACGGCAACATCAGGCGCTCGATCGACACCAAAGACACCGAGCAGAACATGGCAGCAGAAACATAATTCGATGAGATCGCATTTTCTCAGAGCCTGGTGAAGGAATATATTTCTTAGCAATTGGAAGATTTATCAGAGATCTGCTTGACTTAGAATGCTACAGCGTAGTATTGAGAAACTAGAAAAAGGAATGCATTGAATAGACTTTTCAGAACATGTACAAGGAATGAGAAAACCAGAGGAGATGAAGCAATAAGGAGCTTCATTAGTACATGGTTTCAGAAGAGCAAAGATGATGTAGACACTTATTTTCCAAGTGTTGGTCCAACTTCATACTAGTTAGAGAGTTCACAACGTCGAGCTAAAGACTATAAACAACCGCTGACTGGGAGGCAAAACACTGTTTGGTAAGATTTTATATCGTTTTTACTTATACAACTACTTTTTCGAGTTTTATTTTGTTTTACAGACTGTTTGAGTCACCATCGATATACACATCGAGGCACCATCAGTTGACATTGGATCGCGACCATCAATCGACCACATACGCCTACCATCGATCGAAACTCTTTTATAGAGTCTGGTATCAAGTTAATTTTTCCTAACTAATTTGGGGCGGATTACACTAGGGATAGTGTAATTTAAGTCTGGGGAGGTTCACTAATGCTAGTTGGTTTGTTTTGAGTTTTATTTGATATATGTATATATAAGTTTTTCAAAAAGTTTTATTGCGTTAAGAAGGAGACTTTGATCAAGATTTATTATTTACTAACCACACTTTAGCACCATTCTTAGAAGGTTGTTTACAGAGATTACTGAGATACCAAAGTGGATCATCCTGCAACTATATTACACTTGCTTAGAAAGTTTGAAGGAACCAAAGATGTTTTCCAACACTAATCCTGACATCATTTGCTTGCTTTGGGGCTTGGCATACACTGAATCAAATTCCTTCTGCAAGTCTGTTGGTACAAGCCACTTCACCTTTGGTTCCCTTCTCTCTTTCTCTTCAGCATCTACCTAATAGCTTACAAGATTGAGATGACTTCTCGAGATGCAGAGGGGTAGGTAAATTACATATGACCCCATTATTCTAATTCGGAGGAAAGCGAAGGGTATGTCCATTACCAATGAACCCACTATTCGCCTACAATGTTTCCAACAAAAAAAAAGCAAAAGAAAAACAACAAAAGAAAAAGAAAAGCAAAAGAAAAAGGAAAAAGAAGAGGAACATCGAAAATGAGATAGCAAGATGGACTGTATCAACATCATTGTCCATTAAGTTTGAGATCTAGAAATATTCAGAGAGGAAAAGAGTAAAGAAAGGAATCACATAAGACTTTGTGCCTAGTTTTTCAGATACATGCAGAGGTAGAGTCCATGTGTCATTTGATCCATATTCCCAAGGTCATGTGTGCACTTTATTTTATGCAAAGAAATGAAATCAGTAGAGGGGTGAGTCACACTAGTATTTGCTAAGTTGTTGTTAGACTGGATTTGGTTTTATACTAGGATAGGGTATATAAAGTTTCCTTGTGGTTGACTTGATAGGATGTGGTTGCAACAAAGGAAGGTGACAATTATACTTAGACATTATGTGAGTCTCCTCTTTTCAGAACTTCTTTCACATGCTTAGTTTGCTTGAGGACAAGCAAAAAGTTAAGTCTTAGGGAGTTGATATACCCTATTTATTACCAGTTTTAGGCCATGTTCTACACTCTATTTAGAGTCTATAAGTACAGGGACGTTTTGGATATAAATGAATATATTTGGAGCTTTTGGAGCATTTAGAGGAGAATAATCTGTAGCTGACAATTTGAGGAGTCGAAGTACAAGATTGTCGTAGATCGACGACACATCCTTAGACTCAACCGATAATGAAAGACCAAGGTCGATCGATGTTGCACACTTGCTATCGACGACACGCAACTAGCAAGACAGCCGATTTAAAAGCCCAAGTTTAGAGGAAAAATGACAAGAATGCCCTGGACGAGTTTTGACCTAGGTTTTAGGGTTTTTATATTTATGCTCATGTATTGAGATCATGCAGAATGTCCAAGTATAAGCTTAGGCAAGTCTTGAGACAACTTACAAAGTTTTATAGTTTTATGGTTTTAGGGGAGAAGATTCATAACTCCTTTGGGGAGATTTGTATTGAAACCCCAATATTTTATCTATGCATTCTATTCAAACTATTGTTCTTTCTTTGATTATGTATGAGTAGTCAGCAACAAGATTTAGGGTTTCATGATAGCAATCATAGATTAGCACAAACGTAAAATTGCTAGTTAAGTTAATATCCATTAGTTGAGTTGTGCTTAATTCTTGCATTCTAGAGTAGCTAAGTAGGATCTCAAAGTAGGACAAGGACGACTACGAGAGTAGGTTTTGTGCCAGAATAGACTCCATTGAACTAGGCTGTTAGGCGAATGCGAGAGCTGGTCTAATAAGTCTGGTAGACTTATCAAATCTAGTTCACACTTCCTTCTGATGTCACCGTCAAGCGACATCAGGCCATAGCCGTTGATCGATATCTTTCCTTTTGCTCGCATACGAGAATTGGAGTTAAAAGGGCCAGAATGATTAATATTTGAGTCCAAGTATATTTACATATATGTGCTTCTTATCCACTATAATTCATTAGGCTTGAAACCCTAGATCTAGCATATTTACATTTGCATATTAGAATATTTCCATATTTGCATTATTTTCATATTTTTATTATTAGCATATTTCGATATTGCATCTCTACTTCTTATAAGTAATATTTCCTTAACTGATTGTTTGCCACCAATATATATATTCCCCTAGCTTAATCTTTGGAAATAAAGAAATCTATTGTGTGTCATTGCTCTCTTTGGATTCGATCCCTAAGTACTACACTTGATCTCTTTTGGCAAGAGAATTATTTGTGTGTTAAAGACTAGGGTTAATTTGATAATGTTTTGTTTAGGATATATATACCCTTCTATAACAATAAAAACACCACGTCAAATTTAAGCAACTCGTCAAGATCAATCTGGTCGCCACCACTTCCACCTGCTTGACTATTGAGATAATATCTGAGTATGTTGCAACAGGGAGAGCCTTACCCGTCGACCACATCATCATCAAAAATAAACGCATTTGTCATTGCGGAGCCTCGACCTGTCCCTCTCTGCTGGAGCCTCATACGGAAAGAACAAATCCATGCTCGACTCTTCCCCTTCTTTGAATGGTAGATCCGACTGAAACCAAGAATGGTGAAGAGAAACAATGCTTCAAACCCGTTTCAGAGTGAACAGGGCCCAAATGAACGGGTCGCCATGGAGTAAATCTCTGATGGTGTCCAAGCCATCCGGAGTCGGGAGGAAGAGGATTAGTCACTGCAAAACAAAGGACAAATGCGTAAGATCGAATATCATCAAAACCGAAACTGGCGTATATCCGATCGGGCATACCTTTCTGTCCCCATCTAGTCCTAAAGATGGGAATTCAATTCTCTTCCACAGATGCACTGTCGACACGGACAAAGAAGAAATGCTTCTTCCAGGAGTGGTTCGACACGAATCCCGTTATGATCACCATGTTTTGCTGAGAACTCAGTTGTACTATGGTCGAGTTACCCCGAGGCATCAGCAGACCTTCAAGATGATCGACGTCAAGGGTTATATGTAACGACCAACTCCTGGAGTATTTTTATTTATTAAAGAAATGGTCCGCAAAATAAGTTTCTTTGTAAGAAAGCGAAAATTATTCTAAGTGTCCAAACTTTTCTTTCGTTATGGATGGAACAAGAACTGCATCTTTCTCTAAGTATCAAAGGCCATTCTTACTATTAAGACATCAATAACTTAGAATTAATTAACTGTAGAACGATCAAAGTTTGAGGAAGTGGTTGGCGGACCATAGAGCCAACTAAGGAAAGTTCAGACGTTTGGGAAAGCGGGTTCTAAGTAAGGCAAGTTGATAAGTCATTGTTGACGGGTTGTTTAAAAGGAAGGTCAGGTCTGCGGGAGTCGTTTAAGGAAAGAATGGTAGATATTCGGTCAAACCTTTGTGGGCAAGTTTTGGCCAACCTAAATAAGGAAACAACAATAAATTTCCGGCTTGGTCAGCAAGTCCAAGGGTAATATAAAAAGCGACCTTCAGCTCCCATTTTAGACACAAATCAAAAACCAAGTCTTGGACAGAGGCTAGAGCAAGAACGCAGTCCTAGAGAGGGAGTTTGGAAAGTGAGGATCAAGCAAGGAGGATCACAGGATTCTTCGCCAGAAAAGCGCAGCTAAGTTTAGAGTCTTCAATATTTTAATAGCAATCCAGGTGAGTACGTGATCCGTGGTAGTCCAATAAGAATTATTTTGTCTGGTTTGATTCAGTAGGAACATGTTTATGCTTGGATAGAATTCGTTTAAGAAAAGTGTGTTTATCATGTTCATAGGTAGATGTTTGATAGAATTTGTTTAAGGAAAGTTCGTTCTTCGTGTTCTTAAGATATGTATGATAGGAATTGTTTAAGGAAAGTTTGTTCATTGTGTTCTTGAGAAATGCATGCTATAGATTTGTGGGATGGATTATCGAGTTATGTTAGGATGTTTATGTGGGAAATGATTGTTTGATCTTTGGAACATAGGACAGGAAATGTTACTGCATTTAAAGAAATTATAACTGAATCGAATTAATTAAGGAAACTGGTTAAGAGGATGTAATGGACCTTTGGGTCGCAGGTTTGGCTATGAGCTTTAAGGGACCGACGGGTCGCAGGTTTGGATTCGGCCGTAGGTTTGGCTTCGCCACAGATTTTGCTACGGCCGTAGGATTATGGGCCTTCCGGTCGAAAGGTTAAGAAGGGTTAAAGTAATAAATATGATTTAATTAGTTACATGAAGGAATGATAGAACCGGATACTAGGGTGTTAGTGTTAATTTACTGTTTTGCTTATTGGGCTGTTGTGGGTGGTATGGAGTGTCCTCACTGATTACTTTTGTATGTTCATGCCTCCTTTTGTGATGCAGGTGATGAGTACTTGGTTGGACTGGAGCGCGGGACTATGAGGACCATCAGGGCGGGTTTTCTTATCTTATAAACTTGGGATTTTATTCTGGTGTTTTATGAATCATATACTATTACTCTGAATTATTTTCACGGATTTATTAAAGTTTTTGTTTAAGTTTATTATTGGAAAATTTCATAAATTTTTACTTCTAATTTTTGAGGCTTTTTCAAGATTTCCGGGTCAAGGTGTTTCATCATACCCCGTTCGTAACTCAACACCAAAATTCCAACAAGATGCTCCAAACCGCATGGGTTGACCTAACCAATCGACAACTCAAAACGATTGAAGAGCCGCACGATAACTTCTGGAATAGTAAACCATATGTGGCAATTCATTAAGTACACCTTGTAACACGTTGTTGGGGTCAAAATCGCTTATGACAGAATCAACGTCAAAACTTCTCGACTTCGAAAAGAAGTCAGCAAAACAAGATAAGGTCATGAATTCTCTCGCTAAACAGGTCGTAACCCTAAAAGCAAGGAACATGGCCATTTTTCCGTGCGGAACAACCCGAGTCCGCGGAAGAAGACTCGATTTCGAACCCCTTTAGACCGGTCCGACAACGCGCAGGGTAAACCGTCTGGACAAAATCCTGACAAAGTGACCCCCGCGCCAACACGGAAAAACCTGGGAGATCAAGGAGGAGAATTCGAACGCGTCGACGTGGAATCTTGAAACCAGTCTGAGCCGACGGACGATGACGTAGACATACATCCACGCTGTACGTGGAGCCGAGCGGCTCGAGAAGAATTCCAGTTTGACAACCCTATGACCAAAGAAGAAGAAGCTATCTTCTGGAACGAACATGAGGAACTGGCTGAGGAGCAAATCCGGAACACTCGTGGCAAAGGCCGACAAATTCAGAAATCTTCTAGCAAGTGCTCCGAAATTCACGATCTCCGCGATGATCTCAAGAAAACGATGGTCAAAGTTAGAATGGTGAAGTCCCAAATCTATCCCGCTACAAGCACCGCACCAGAGATCGATTTGCTGCTCGAGGAGGCTCGTAAAACACCTTTCACTACTCGCATCAGCAAAACTAGGGTTTCGGATCCTTGAGAGATCAAAGTGTTGCCATACGACGGTACTACCGATCCCAAGGCACACTTACAGGATTTTTAGGTCGCGATTGGAAGAGCCAGGTTCAGATAAAATGAAAGAGAAGCCGGTGAATGCCGCCTCTTTGTGGAAAACCTCCGAGTATCAGCACTAGAATGGTTCTTTCGCCTTAGATGAAACTCCATCGGAAGTTTCCGCCAGCATGCCTCAAAGTTACTCATGCAGTACTCGATGTCGACCTCTGGATCTTATCCCAGGGAGAGGACGAGACTCTCCGCGACTTCATAACATTGTTCAAAACAGTCATGGCTAGAGTCAGCGGGATAAGCGACAAAGTCGCAATAGACGCACTTTGAAAATCGCTCTGATACAAGCCGAAGTTCGGGAAGTGGATAACTTTGGAGAAGCAGCGTACGATCCATGACGCACTTCACAAAGCCACAGATTACATCATCATCGAAGAAAAGACGAAGGTCTTGTCTCAAAGGTGGAAGCCGACGAAGAATTCGTTGAAGGATCCAGGGACGGATAAGAAGTTTAAAAAAAAACCCTCGCAACGACAATAGCGTCCATAGCAGAGATGAAGAAAACCAGGGAGCGCAAAACTACGCTAATAAATCCCGGTCGGAGAAAGGCCGGACGACGGGTAAAACATGGACCCGAAATCCTAATTACGAAGAAAACGTCTTCTGCGACTTTCTTCAGGCTCTCGGACACTCGACCATTAACTGAAAAGTTCTCGGTGCGAGGTTGGCTGCAAATCTCCTCGCTGGAGAACTCTCTGGAGTCTCCAGCGTGAAAGATCTCATCCGCGATTCACACCGTCCCCTGAAAAAAGACAGGGCTCCTCAAACTGAGAACTTTTCCCAAGGGAACTGATCGGGAGAAAAGAGATCTCAAGGTGGCTAGGGTTCGCATCGACACTGGAAGCATGGCCAACGTCATCTTTCGCGATAATCTCAAAAGGATGAACGTCGAGTTAGCCGAAGTCGTACCATCGCCAAAACCGCTGACCGACTTCTCGGGCATGATGTCGATGACCCTCAGATCAATCAAAATGCCCATTGTGGCAAAATAAGTTACTAAGATCTTTGATATGGGGTTGGCGACCACCCTGCCATTTACAATGTCATCATGGGCACACCTTGGCTAAATGCCATGAAGGCAGTCCCATTGATTTATCACTTAGGTATTAAATTCCAAACTCATAACGATATTGCCGTGATTTGGGGCTGCTAGAAACAGTTGAGTTGTTGCTTCCTTTCCGAACACAAGTTAAGAAAAATCACGAACACCACGATTACAAAGACTAAACGCTTGAAGATAGCTCAGGAACCAGCAGAAAACACTTCGGGAAAAGACAACCCAGAGCCGTCGACTCAAGCATTGGCCAAAGAACAACTTGTTCCAGTGCCTGACCCTTCAAACCCACCGCGAAAGACAAATCCAACAGAAAGACGTCGTCCCAGCAACTGACACAGTCGACACAAACACGACGGCCGAGTAAACACACTCGTGCAAATATCAGAACTACGAGATGGCTTGATCCTTGAATGGGGTACGTACGCAGCTCGTCGAAAGATGAGTTCAGCTATCCCCCTCTCCGAAAAAGGGGGTGGGTACATATACGAATACTCGTATATTCCCGCATTCAAAAATATTTTCTTTGTACTCAATATTTTTAAAAACATTTTGGTAATAAAGACTTCATTATAATTTCGCAAATTCTCTATTATCTCGCTAAGAAACATTATGTTATACTTTCGGAAAAAAACCATATATGAGCAAAACGAATATCGCCTGAACCCAAAAACAAAAACTCGCGAAAATCGTTCTACCTCAAAGCTTATCAACTCCACGCTATCTTATCCAGCGAAGAAACCTCGTCACATTGACTAAGGCGTTGCCGAGATCAACCAATCCCACCGACACAAAAACTCTCCGGCAAACATATCTTGGTTGAATCGTCAGTTCCGACCCTCGACCAAAGCACGAGACCCTGGTCCCATATGCTTAAAACATTACTAACACAAAGTAGTTTTTTGAAAAATAAGTGAGACATCGCTTGGATTTTCGAGAACACACTCCCAATCCATTCGCGACTATAAATCAGAAACGCTCGGTAATTGGCCCCGCCGTCTTAAACAAACGCACACAGATCCATCCTAAGGGCAGATCCTCTTACATCCCACTAGGATAAATAGCGCGCTATAAAAGAAATCCAATATTTTGGTCAGCACTTTTGAGAGATTTAAAGGTTGTCCCCAAAGAGATGCTCGACTCCGACCAGGCAAGTCGTAAAAGCCGAGAACCTATCACGGACATTTAAATCGGAACGGAGTCAGGTTAAAATCGAAACAAGCAAAACAAAAGCCGATTAGTTATCGCAAAGCCTCGAACCAAAAGTAAACCTAGGTCTTGCCCTAAACCCAATACACTGGTCTCGAACGTCTCAAGGCATGATATCGAAAAGATAGGAGATCTTGAAAGCATGTCTCTTCATCCACATCTAAACATTCACAAAACTTTGAGAACTCCTCGAACATCTCGGACGAACAAAGAATAGGATCATGCTCAAATAAGGGAGGAAGGAGATATGACAACTCAAACTTTTCCCCTACACTTAACAAAATCCAAACATCTTTTTAAACACCCTTTCTCATTAAAAGACAGTTCAAACAAAAGTTGATAAAAGGAAGGGATTCAAGGCCACACTTGGATAGTCCCGCTACATACGACCACACTTGGCCGATAAACGATAACACACTATAATACGAGGGAATATATTCTCGAATAAGTCGCGACCTTGCGATCAATCGTCAAAACCATAGTACCCGGTCATCAACCTCCTGAGCTAGTAGTCGTTGACGTCCAGAGGAGCCGTTGGCTGGTTCACCTCACTCGTCTCATCGGCAGCCCCCGTCTCGGCCTCCACCATATCGGGAGAAACAGAAATCGGGTTCCATTGCTCCCAAATACTCTCCTCGATTTCAAGGATCGCGAAGTCCCTATCTCTCTCGTTCATGCACCCAGTTTGCCTCGCATACTTGGCACCAAACGAATAGTTAGGGGCCTGCATAAGGTATAATCCGCCCACAGTGCCATGACACTCGCGTCTTCATGATTTCTCGTGAGCTCCTCGAATTCACACGATAACTTGTCACGGCGCGTATTCATGACTTCAGCCATCTCTCTCTTACCTCCTCTATAAGCATGACGGACTTTTGTTGCCACCGACTCTCTCTCACGACGACAGAAACTCTCTGATTCATCTCTCAGACGGGCGATCTCTTTGTCAGCCGTCTCAGCCCTGAATTGAGCCATGCGTGCCTTTTAGCAGCTTGCATCAAGGGCTCGGTTCATCATAAAGACACATGTAAAGTATATCAAAATCATGAGAAGCCATAGATTTCAGGAATGGAAAACCATAGATGACACTGCATCAGGTACACCTCATAGCACATAAAGTAACCCTCAGGCGGAGACTCGGAAACCTCCCCAACTTATGGGAGATGAAACTCGCCTAACTCCGGAACTTGGCAGCAGCCCCGGATGGCAGCAAGCCCATTTGGGCAGCTACTGCTTGGACAACCATCCACGGGGTTAACCTGCAATGGAGGAGGGGCCCACGTACCAGGCCTAGGAGGTTTTACTTCTCCCCTGGCCTCCCAATATGCCTCGGCTTCCTTAGGATTAACCTAGTTTGCTGAGAACTCCACCTTTGGCCCAGCATCGTTGTGTTGCGAGCTGGAGCCGTCAGGGACAGAACGATCATTGCGAGACTTGGTGGAAGATTTTCTCCAAAAAGATATTTTAAAAAAAATTACCAAGGGGAGAAAAGAAAGGATAAGATATTTTAATCTTAGAAAAGAGTTTGTGGAAATGTGCAAGTGAAGAATTTGAAAACTCACTCCACATACTTAAAGAAGCTAGGATTAACTATTTCACCTTCAGACTTTTGGACGTTGGATTCCGCCTAATTTACCCGACATGCCTAAACCGCTCGCAAGATCACCACCGTTCTAACAAGCTGGGGGCGAATTGTTGGGGTCAAAATCGGTTATGACATAATCAACGTCAGAAATTTTCCAAGAGATGCAATCTTTCGAAAAACGAGAGATACTATCTCAAAAAAAAGGAGAACGGGAAAATCGAAGTCAAGTTTTGGTTAACCTCGGAAGAAGGGTCTGTGCGGTAAGTCTTCGGGAAAAGTCGATTCTAGACGTCGGGTAAACGTATCCCGAACGTCGAGACAACGAAACGACTGAAAGAATCGATTGTCCAACTCATCAAACTGAAAAGTTGGCCGAGCAAGACGTTTGCACTCTTTT